>CM069135.1:67302336-67654497 GCA_035221665.1 Okamejei kenojei
AAAGAAGAGAGGGAGGAAATCGTGCAGGATTCCAATGCAACATCTCCATCCTCCCTGGCTATCGCAGTGTGAGCCTAAGGGTTGGAGGAATGCTAAAGATGTACCATTTTTAAACGAGGGAGGGATGGAGGGATAAACTAAATAAATAGTATTTTAACTTCAGTTGTGGACAAATTATTGGAATCCATTCTATGAGGCAGTATAAACCTTCACTTTAAACAGTACAGTTTAAATGAGGGCATCTATTAAGGAAATTTGTTGTCAGCCTAATGATTATTTTTCTAAGTCAAACGGAGGGTCTGTGAGGACAATGCATTTGATGTAGTCTATATTGACTTAATTAGTTTATGATAAGGGAAGTTGGTCAAGACAAAACTAATGTGAACCAAAGAAGAGTGGCAAATGTGGCTTGGTAGCAGGAAACAAAAAGTAATGAATGATTAATGGGTGTTTTTTTTTAACTGGAAGCTGTTCCCTGTGGGGTTTCATAAGCCAATAGACAATAGGTGCAGGAGTAGGTCTTCGTGCCAGCACTGCCATTCAATGTGATCATGGTTGATCATCCCCAATCAGTACCCCGTTCCTGCCTTCTCCTCATATCCCCTGACTCCGCTATTTTTAAGAGCCCTATCTAGCTCTCCCTTGAAAGCATCAAGAGAACCTGCTTCCACCGCGCTCTGAGGCAGAGAATTCCGCAGACTCACCACTCTCTGTGAGAAAAAGTGTTTCCTCGTCTCCGTTATAAATGGGTTACTCCTTATTTTTAAACTGTGGCCCCTGGTTTTGGACTCCCCCAACATCGGGAACATGTTACCTGCCTCTAGCATGTCCAAACCGTTAACAATCTTATATGTTTCAATGAGATGCCCTCTCATCCTTCTAAACTCCAGAGTGTACAAGCCCAGCTGCTCCATTCTCTCAGCATATGAGTCCCGCCATCCCGGGAATTAACCTTGTAAACCTACGCTGCACTCCCTGAATAGCAAGAATGTCCTTCCTCAAATTAGGGGACCAAAACTGCACACAATACTCCAGGTGTGGTCTCACTAGGGCTCTGTACAACTGCAGAAGGACCTCCTTGCTCCTATATTCGATTCCTCTTGTTATAAAGGCCAACAAGCCATTCGCGTTTTTCACTGTCTGCTGTACCTGCATGCTTACTTTCATAGACTGAAGTACAAGGCCCCCAGATCCCGTTGTACTTCCCCATTTCCCAACTTGACGCCATTTAGATAGTCTCTAAAGTTAAAAAGCCTCTTGGAATTTTGGTTTTATTATATATTAATAACTATAATGCACAAATAAACTATTTGCCAGTTTGTCATCTATATCAATGATTTGGATGAGAACATACATGTCATGATTAGCAAATTTGCTGATGATACAAAAGTGAGTGGTTCTGCAGATAGAGAAGATGGTTGCAGGATCCTGATTGATTGATCAGGTGGGCTGAGAAATGGTTGATGAAATTTAATACAGAGAAATGTTGCATTCTGGGAAGTTTAACATGGGCAGGACCTAAACAGTGAATGGTAGGCCTCTGGGGAATGTACTCGAGAGGGATCCAGGAGTACAGGTGCATGGTTCCTTGAAGGTGGAGTCACTGGACAAAAGATCGGGTGGACAAAAAGGCTTTTGGCACATTGGCCTTCATCAATCAGAGTATTGAGTAGAGAATTTGGGAGGTCATGTTGTAGTTGTCTAAGACATTGGTGAGGCCACATTTAGAGTATTGTGTTCAGTTCTTGTCACCATGTTATAGGAAAGATGTTGTCAAGCTGGACACGGAACAGAGAAGATTTACGTGGATATTGCCAGCACTAGAGGGTCTGGGCGATTGGCAGAGGTTGAGTAGGCTGGGACTCTATTCCTTGGAGCACAGGAGGATGAGGGGTGATCTTATAGAGATGTATAAAATCATGAGAGGAATAGATTGGGTGGATGCACAGAGTCTCTGGCTCAAAGAGTAGGTGAATCGATGACCGAAGGACATAGATTCAAGGTGAAGGGGGAAAGATTTAATAGGAATCCGAGGGGTAACTTTTTCACACAAAGGGTGGTGGGTATACAGAACAAGCTGCCATAGCAGGTAGTTAAGTCTGGGACTATCCCAAAGTTTAAGAAACAGTTGGACAGGTACATGGATGGGACAGGTTTTGGGGGGGAGGGAGATATGGACCAAACTTGTGGGCAAGTTGGGCTGAAGGGCCTGTTTCCACGCTGTATCACTCTCTGACTCCATGACTTAAAAGAGGCATCAACACTAAAGGGGAAAGTGTAGTGGTCTGGATTTCACTGCCTGAAAGTGGTAGAGGCAGTGAAGAGAACAGGGTGTATTTGAAGAGCTTTGACCTGTAGGACTACACAGCAACGGAAGGAAGATGGGATTTACAGTAGGAAGGCTAATGACCTCCCTCTGTCATCAATTCTTTGCATTCTTGATACTCCCGCCATCATTTGAATGATACCATCAGCTCTCATGCTTCTCCCCAAAAAAACAGATGGGACCTGTGAAAGTTCAACTCTCCCTCCGTTCAACTGCAAGTTTCTTCTGTAGAATTCATTGCCACAGAAGACTGTGGAGGCCGAGTCAATGGATTTTTTTTAAGCAAAGATAGATAGATTCTTGATTCGTACAGAAGTCAGGGGCTATGGGGAGAAGGCAGGGGAAAGGGGTTGGGAGGGAGAGATAGATCAGCCATGATTGAATGGCGAAGTACACTTGATGGGCCGAATAGCCTACTTCTGCTCCTATCACTTATGAACTTACTCAAGTTTTTGGAGTGCATCATAAAATTATATACACTGTGCATAACCTGCTCAGTCTGCCAGCTTCCAGCAAACGTCGAATTTCACTTTCACACAGAGAGTGGTGAATCTGTGGAATTCTCTGCCACAGAAGGTAGTTGAGGCCAGTTCGTTGGCCATATTTAAGAGGGAGTTGGATGTGGTCCTTGTGGCTGAAGGGATCAGGGGGTATGGAGAGAAGGCAGGTACAGGATACTGAGTTGGATGATCAGCCATGATCATATTGAATGGCGGTGCAGGCTCGAAGGGCCGAATGGCCTGCTCCTAATTTCTATGTTTCTATGAAACTTCATCACAATCCTAGACAGACAATACAGAGGGTTTAGATGTAGAAGACAAAAGATAGAAAATAAGGAACAATTATAAATGTGATTGTTGACCTCACTAGAATGGTTGGCTGCAATCAGCTGTGCAAGTCTTGTTGCCAATCTCCTGTTTAAATCCAAGTTGCTTCCTATTTTATCAGAATCGCCATTATTTGATAGGTCAAAATGTTGTTAATTTCAGTGCGTGATCTGACTGAGACAACATTCCACTAAAGTATATTATTGTCTAAGAAAGAGTTAATTTGTGCTTGAAAGGTTTTTTCAACCATCAAATGTAATTCAATGATCTCAATATGTCACAATTCAGGCAGTAGATGCTTCAATAACAGAAGACAGTAAAAGTCAAATCCACCTCAACAGACAAAGAAGAAATGGTAAGTCATTAATAATATTATGATATGATATCTTGTAACATCCCTTTAAAATGAAGGGACATTCTGAAAGAATTTCCTAAACTTTGATTAGTACAAGCGTCGGGGATTATGGGGAGAAAGCAGGGGAATGGGGTAAGGAGGGAGAGATAGATCAGGCAAGACTGAATGGCGGAGTAGACTTGATGGGCCGAATGGCCAAATTCGGCTCCTATCACTTATGACCTTCTTCCTCCTTCTTAAGCCCTTTGCCTCACTAGGGAGCATAGGCCATTGACAAATGTCCTGCACCTCACTCGGTTGTTGCCATTTTTTTCGAGATCTCCCCAGTTGAGCCCACTCTCAGACATTTCTTCCAATAAGTTCATAAGTAATAGGAACAGAAGAAGGCCATTCAGCCCATCAAGGCTACTGCCATTCAATCATGGCTGATGTATTTTTTTCCCTCTCAACCCCATTCTCCTGCCTTCTCCCTATAACCCCTGACACCCTCACTAATCAAGAATGCAATGTACAGAAGTTCAGTTATTCTCTCTTAGCTAGTATCTTAGCAACAAAACAAGTCTCCACTTTCTTTGTTCCAAAAGACCACTATATGTCATGAGAGATAGATATCGCTCTTTCACATTCTTTTCGACACCTGCTGCGCTGGAAATTGGCACATTACCTCAAAACCTATGCATTCTGACAAAGCTTACTATATATTTTTGACTCCTAAAATGACAATCAAGCCTTTCACCGTATTGTGCTGTGTGTATATGTTTTGAACCAGGCTCCTATTTGCCATTAAGTGCTATAAAACTGCAACGATCCTGTGACCTCTGGTAAAGAAAGATTATCTTTAAAAGAGCATTCTAGTTCATTTGCATGTCAGAGCCTTGTTGTTCAGTTATATAATTAGTTTAAATTTAATGAGGCAAAACTATACTTTGCTTTTAAGTTGTAATATGCAAATAAACCATACATGCTAGTTTTTGTCTGGATATTCCACTTCAAACAAAAACACCGGAGTGGTTTGTTTACAAGTTTTATGGATGTTCTCAGGGTTGCTTTTCACAAGTAATATTATCATTTATCGCTTTCTCCTTGAGCTAACCTTTTCCTTTGTTAAATATAGTCAACCAGCAAACTGAATACAACATAGATATTGAAATAAGCATAAACACAAATGATTTTAACAAGCTGCAAATGGACCTGGCTAATTTACGCTATCCAATTATACTGCCGATTGGAAATAACACTATCAATATCACCAACATCACTCCTACAACGTGTGAGTATGGATAAAATACATCAACAATCTTACGCATATATGAGTATTATAAATATATTACACTTCATGAAATCTCAAAATTAATATATCGTCAAGTGTGATATTGTTGGGAAATTCCAGAACGTAGAACATCCCAAGAGCGGCAGGATAGCACAGTGGCGCAGTGGTAGAAATTGCTGCCTTCCAGTACCAGAGATCTGGGTTCGGTCCTGATCCAAGGTGCTGTGTGTATGGAGTTCAGAAGTTCTCCGTTACGTATGCTGAATGCTACTATTGTACCTGCCTCCAACAACCACCGCTGGCAGCATGCTCCAGGCACTCACCACTCTCTTGCTCCACATATCTCCTTTAAACTTTGCCCCTATTGCCTTAAAACTATTGTCTAGTTTTTGGTTTTCTTCCATCCTGCGAAAAAGGTTCTGACTGTCTACCCTGTTTATGCCAATATCTACCCTATCTAGGTGTTACTATGGCAAACAAAGCCTGAAGCTAATGCTAAAGGGGTCCAGGATTTAGCACAGACTTTTTGTACTAATTGTAGGGAAACAAACTTTTCCCAGTTTGTCATTGCTGTAATTAAGTGGACTACCAGGATTCCTTGAGCCCAGTTTCACTGCAAGTTTAGCGTTCCAGGGCTGGCATAGTGGCAGATAGCAGCATGCAACAGGGAATAACCCAAATTAAAACAGATAATTTACAGTATATTTGGTCCATTCTGCTCAAGTTGGCCAGAAACGTTTCATTACGTTCAGAGTAATGGAGCGTTAACTTATTTCAACCATGAAATGGTACTGCTAATCCTGTTTTATAGAAGCAGGCAGGTTGTGCACTCAGCTTTGCTTCCAAAATTCAATCAATATCATGTAGAGTTTTACTTGCTATTTCAACTACATAGTGGAACGAGACTACTGGCCAGAGATTAATTTCTGGGCAATAAACCTTTGGTACATTTTCAGTTTTTTAATAAGATATAATTTATAAATCTCTCTACTTCATAAGGGATCACAAGAGTATTTATTAGGCATTGATGTGAGAAATGTTTTCGATATTGTGGCTACATTCCTAAATGATAGGGGAGCACAACTCTACCTAAGCCCTTTGCTAGTTATTTGTTATTTTGATGTTTTACTCACTTTTGTTTTCTTTCTTTGTCCAGCCTGTCAATTAGTGAACAATGAAATTCTATGCACATGTACTGGTGAATTTATATGGAACTCAACATTTTGTAGAAAATACCAGCCTTGCAGTGCAAATACTACAGCCACACAGACTTGTGACTGCATCAAGAGTTATCCAACAGAGGGAGTATTCTGCGATGACTCACCCATAATGACAACACCTGCACCTACAACAAGGGCAACGACCACCACTACTACACTGCCAACGACCACGCCATCACTAAGTGGTATATCTCTCTTAATAATGAGAAATGTCTGAACTGTTTGTGATGGAGAAATATTATTTACATGAACTATTAGAAAATATCTTGTTATGTGCGACAATTTAAATTACAAACATAGAAAATAGGTGCAGGAGTAGGCCATTCGGCCCTTCGAGCCAGCATCACCATTCAATATGATCATGTCTAATCATTCAAAATCAGTACCCCGTTCCTGCTTTCTTCCCATATCCCTTGATTCTATTAGCCCTAAGAGCTATATCTAAAATTGTACAAAGGCAGGATGTAATAACAATGAGACTGGATTGGTTCTGAGTCATAGTCCATTTCAGTATTAGTAATCTGACCTTGATATCTTTGTGACAAAAAGTCCTCCCCTACTCAATAATTGGGAAGTGTAGCTCTTGAGGGATTCTGCTTTATGCCTTCATTAACTTTATTCATAACCATCCCTAAAATGGATGTTCTTTTGAATCAATTGATAATTTGGCTTTACCGAATAATGAAAGGCCTTGATAGAGTGAATGTGGAGAGGATGTTTCCACTGGTATCTAGAACCTTAGAGTACAGCCTCAGAATAAAAGGATGTGCTGTGATCAAGGAGATGAGGAGGAATTTATTTTGCCAGAGGGTGGTGAATCTATAGAATTAATTGCCACAGGCGTTCCTGATTAGTAAGGGTGCCAAAGCTTACAGAGAGAAGGGAGAAGATTGGATAAAGAGGGAAAACTGTGATGGAGACAGAGAGATCGAGAAAGGGATGAGGGGTCCCGGAAGTAGATGCTAGATAATAAAATATATTGGAATAGTGCAGAAAAATTGCACTGAGATTTTTCACCTCTACGTTGGCGAGACCAAGTATAGACTAGGCGACTGTTTTGCCAGACAAGATTTTGCAGTGGAGACACTCTCTCTGTGTTCCTCTCCCACCCTAATCCTCCTGCTAGTTTTACTGCATCCCCTCATTATCACCTCCTCCACAGCCAACAATGGACCATTGTGAGCTCTTTGGTTATCGCTGCTGACTCTGATCTTTTCTGTTCCTTTTTATACCTCTAGTTTCCCTTTCTCTTAGCCCCAGAACAGTCGTGACCCAAAACGTCACCTATTCCTTTTCTCGAGATGCTGTCTGATCCACTGAATGACTCCAGCATTTTGTATCTATCTTTATTTTGCCAGACACTTGCACTCTGTCCACTAGATCTCACCATTATAGCTCCCTTTCCCATTTCCATGCCAACTTATCTGTCCTTGGACTCCTCCACTGCCAGTGAGGCCACCGTAGGCATCCCATATTCTGCTTGAGTAGCCTATAATCCAAAGGTATGAACAATGATTTTTTTTCAAATATAAGTAACACACCAACCCCCATTTCCCCTCTCAAAATATCCACCTATCACTTCCCTGAAAAGGACACCCAGTGCTGTTGTAACTCAGGGGGTCAGGCAGCACCTCTTGAAAATGAGGATAAGTGACGATTCAGATCAGGACTCTTCTTCAGACTTGTCACTTGCCAGACTTTGTCCCAACTTTCTCCTCCATACTCCATCAGCCAGAAGAAGGGTCCCATCCCAAAATGTAATCTGTCTATTCTCTTCACAGATGCTGCCAGAGTCATTAAGTTCCTCCAACCTCGCTCATGTTATTCACTTGCATCTGGAAATGTACAAATCTTATGGAATCAAAGAAGCACAGAGAGAGGCCATTTGGCCTATTTGTACCAATGCCACCTACCAGAGCAACTCACTGGCTACACTCTCTGGCTCCGTCTCTGCAGCTTTGCAATTTTCCTCATTATAGATATTTATTACATTTTCCCTTGACTAGGGAGCCTGCCTCCACCACATCTGAGAACTGTGTTTCAGATTCTAACCACATACCATGTAAAAGGTTTTTCCTCGTGTTCCGTTTATTTTTTTTTCTACTTATTTTGTATTTGTGACCTCTAGTCCTCCTCTCTCCACCAACGGATACAGCCTGTCACTTTCCACTCTGCTCAGACCCCCCCCCCCCCATCATTTAATATATTGCTATCAAATCTTGCCTCGGCCTTTTCTCTCTGAAAGAAAACAGTCCCATCCTCTTGCATCCATTATTGTAATCGTAGTCCCTCATCCCACAAACCTTTCACAAAGATGCTTTTCTGATGCTTCTCCAAGTTCTTAGTACCGTTACTATAATGTGGTGATCAGAACTGTGCACAGTATTCAGTTGAGGCCAGACCAGTGTTTTATAAAGGTTCAGGATGAGTTTCCTTCTTTTATACACTTTGTCGCTGATGACGAAGTACAAATTATGCACGTTCTATTAACTCCTTAGTCAACCTGACCTGCCATTTTCAAAGTACCAAACCTCGGGTCCCTCAGCTCCTGCTTTTAGAACGATGCTAATTATTCTATATTACTTTTCCGCATTCTTTCCACCAAACTTAATAGTCTCATATTTCTCCACACTAATTTACATCTGCCACGCAGTTCACAACATTGCTCATTTTTAATATCATTCACAAATTTAGAAATGGTGGTTTGCACTCCCATGTCTAGGTCATAATATAGATTAAAAAATGCAAAATACAATACCAATCATTTGAAACACAACCATTTATTGCTATTTCTGTTGTCTGTTATTAACTTTGATATCCATGTTATAAGTGTCCCTTTTATACCATGTCCTTCAGTTTTCTTGATGCCAATTAGGAAGCTCCTTATTAAAATCCTCAGGAAATGCATTTAAGTTATCATCAACTGCATCACCCTTCTCAACCTTATCAGATAATTCATAAAATTTTTTTATCAGGTTGCTTAAATTTGACTTGACTTCAATAAATCCAAAGTTGCTTAACCTCATTAATTCATATTCTCTAGGTGATCATTTATCTTGTCTCTGATCAATGTTTATGAGTTTTCCCTACAGTAAGGCTAAGTTACTGGTCTTATCCCGATAGACAATTGGTGCAGGAGTAGGCCATTCGGCCCTTCGGCCCTTCGAGCCAGCACGGCCATTCAATGTGATCATGGCTGATCATCCACAATCAGTACCCAGTTCCTGCCTTCTCCCAATACCCCCTGACTCCACTACCTTTAAGAGCCCTATCTAGCTCTCTCATGAAAGTATCCAGGGAACTGGCCTCCACCGCCCTCTGAGGCAAAGAATTCCACAGACTCCGAACCCTCTGTGGGGAAAACGTGTTTCCTCATCACTGTTCTAAATAGCTGAGCCCTTATTCCTAAACTGTTGCCCCTGGTTCTGGACTCCCCCAACATCGGGAACATGTTTCCTGTCTCTAGCATGTCCAAACCCTCAATAATATTATATGTTTCAATAAGATCCCCTCTCATCCTTTTAAATTACAGAGCGTACAAGCCCACCTACTCCAGTCTCTCAGCATATGACAATCCCGCCATTCCGGGAATTAACCTTGTGAACCTACACTGCACTCCCTCAAACGCAAGAATGTCTTTCCTCAAATTTGGAGACCAAAACTGCATGCAATACTCCAGGTGTGGTCTCACTAGGGCCCTGTACAACTGCAGAAGAACCTCTTTGCTCCTATACTCAACACTCCTTGTTATGAAGGCCAACATGCCATTCACTTTCTCCACTGCCTGCTGTACCTGCATGCTTACTTTCATTGACTGATGAACAAGGACCCCCACATCCTGTGGTACTTCCCCTTTTCCCAACTTGACACCATTTAGATATTAATCTGCCTTCCTGTTTTTGCTACCAAAGTAGATAACCTCACATTTATGCCATGCATCTGCCCACTCCCCCAACCTGTCCAAGTCACCCTGCATTCTCATATCCTCATCACAGTTCACATTGCCACCCAGCTTTGTGTCATCTGCAAATTTGCTAATGTTACTTATCCCAAAATCATTAATATATATTGTAAATAGCTGTGATCCCAGCACTGAGCCTTGCGGTTCCCCACTAGTCACTGCCTGCCATTCTGAAAGGGACCCGTTAATCCCTACTCTTTGTTTTCTGTCAGCCACCCAATTTTCTATCCAAATCAGCACTCTACCCCCAATACCATGTGCCCTAATTTTACCCACTAATCTCCTTTGTGGGACCTTATCGAATGCTTTCTGAAAGTCCAGGTACACTACATCCACTGGCTCTCCCTTGTCCATTTTCCTAGTTACATCCTCAAAAAATTCCAAAAGTTTTGTCAAGCATGATTTCCCCTTCGTAAATCCATGCTGACCGATCCTGTTACTGCTATCCAAATCTGCCGCTATTTCATCCTTTACGATTGACTCTAGCATCTTCCCCACCACCGACGTCAGGCTAACTGGTCTATAATTCCCTGTTTTCTCTCTTCCGCCTTTCTTAAAAAGTGGGATAACATTAGCTACCCTCCAATCCACAGGAAATTATCCTGAATCTATAGAACATTAGAAAATGATCACCAATGCATCCATGATTTCTAGAGCCACTTCCTTAAGTACCCTGGAATACGGACCATCAGGCACTGGGGATTTATCAGCCTTCAGTCCCATCAGTTTACCAAACACCATTTCCTGCCTAATGTGGCTTTCCTTCAGTCCCTACGTCACCCCAACCCTATGGCAACTTGTACATCAGAAAGATTGTTTGCGTCTTCCTTAGTGAAGACGGATCCAAAGTACCTGTTCAACGCATCTCCCATTTCTTTGTTCCCCATAATAAATTCATCCTTTTCAGTCTTCAAGTGTCCAACTTTGGTCTTAACTAATTTTTTTCTCTTCACATACCTAAAGAAGCTTTTACGATCCTCCTTTATATTCTTGGCTTGCTTACCTTCGTACTTCATCTTTTCTCCCCGTATTGCCTTTTTAGTTTTCTTCAGTTGCTCTTTGAATATTACCTAATCCTCTGGCTTCCTGCTCATCTTTGCTATGTTGTACGTCTTCTCTTTTATTTTTACACTATCCCTAGTAAGCTACTGTCACCCCTTACTCCCATTGGAATCTTTCTTCCTCTTTGGAATGAACTGATCCTGCACCTTCTGTATTATTCCCAGAAATACCTGTCATTGTTGTTCCTCTGTCATCCCTGCTAGGGTATCTTTCCAGTTGACTTTTGCCAACTCCATGGCTTCATAGTCCCCTTTGTTCAACTGCAATACTGACACCTCCAATTTACCCTTCTCCCTCTCAAATTGTAGATTGAAACATATCATATTATGGTCACTACCTCCTAATGGCTCCTTAACCTCAAGTTCCCTTATCAAATTCTGGTTCATTACACTACACTAAATCTAGATTACCTTCTCCCTGGTAGGCGCCAATACAAGCTGCTCTAAGAATCCATCATAGAGACACTACACAAAGTCCCTTTCTTGGGGTCGAGTACCAACCTGATTTACCCAGTCTACGTGCATGTTGAAATCCCCCATAACAAACGTAGTATTACCTTTATGACATGCCAATTTTAACTCTTGATTCAACTTGCACCCTCTATCCAGGCCACTGTTTGGGGGCCTGTAGATAACACCCATTTGGGTCTTTTTATCCTTGCAATTCCTCAGTTCTATTCATACTGACTCTTTTTCCTGATTCTATGTCACCCCTCGCAAGGGACTGAATTTCATTCCTAACTAACAGAGCAACCCCATCCCATCTGCCCACCTGCCTGTCTTTTCGATAGGATGTATACCCTTGAATATACTGTTCCCAGCCCTGGTCCTCTTGCAGCCATGTCTCTGTAATTCCCACAACATCATACTTGCCAATTTCTAACTGAGCCTCAAACTCATCCACTTTATTTCTTATACTCCGCTAATTCATTTACAACACTTTGACTTCGGTATCCACCTCCCCTCTCACACCGGTCACTATTTACCCTGATCTTACTCTTTATCCCTTCTCAAACTTTCCTTAACCTAGAGAGAGAGAGAGAGAGACTGTCACAATCCTACGATACATCCCACCGGGGCTACTTTACTTTCCGTCAACATTACAAAGAACAAAATAAAGGAGAGCGACAGGAAGAGCTCAAGGCACCAGGCGCCATCTTTGGAAGAAAATGGACAATCAATGCACTTATTGTGGGATTCTAAATTCTAATTCAGTATCAAATAGTTTAGTAGCAAAGAATTACACATCATTTTATATTGGAAATAATAAAAAGATAATTGATAATTGCTCATTTCTAAGCTTCCCCCCAGTCTAGTTTCAGTAAAAACACAGATTCAAGCACTTGAAACAACTAAATTATATTTTACCAAAAGCGCGTCACAGATCACACTCTGTACCTATCCCACCGTGGGTTCGATCCTTGCATCTATCTTTTCAAGCCCTCTAGGCCTCAGCGGACAGATGCACTCCAGAAGGGTACGCGGTCCTGAACGCTCTTCTAGAAGATCGACCCTGAGCCTCGTGATCACGGCCTTTTATATGCCCCGCGAACTTGAGGGCCGAACACGAGGGTTGTCTATTAATTACCCAATTACAAATATCGATGAACCCCATACATAACAGACATTTCCCTATCCAAATGATACAACAGTTCAATACAGTGTACTCACAACGGACTTGGAGATAAAGTCAACTTGGAAACATTTCCCCTGATTAACAGAACTCTCAGACAAGGCTTAACACCCCATCCAATAAACATTCAGCAGAGTCAGATTCTGCAACATTATTTACAAAGTGTATATCAGGTTTGCAGCCACCCAATCCATTCTATGCATTTAGTACCAGATTGACAGGGCTTGCAAGGCTTCCTGTTCTTTGCTTGCAAATTGTATCTAAGTTCCAGACTCTCCAGCACCTCTCACAGCCTGTCCCAGCTCTGCAGAGAGCAATTCCAATTTGACCAAATCTCCCAGCAAGCCCTGAAACTTAACCTGACTGGTCCAATTTAGCCACAATTAACATTCCTTCCTTCTATCATTAAGATAACCCATCATAAATGATAACTAAGTGGCTTAGTAATCAGGTAACCAGATATACGAGTGTGCTTTACATTTCCCATCCATCAGTAACACAAGATGATGTTATTTCTTCTCAGAATCTTGTAAAGCTTCCCGAGTTTGCATGGGGATTACTTCACAAGTCCTCTCTGAGGAATCTTCACCTCCTGAGTTTTCGTGGGCGCAAATTCCCTCCATCTGTGTTCTTGCCCAGTCTTCCATCACCTTCCACAGTTGAACCTAAACCCTCTTTCTTTTCGTGTCCATCACGTTACAAATGTTGGCCTCGCTGTCATCATCTGTCCTGAAAAGGACGCAAGCTTCCGGCTACAATCAGTGGAAGCCATCACTTGTCGCAATAGATAATGGTGGTAGCAGAATTAGCTCAGGATACCTCGAGTTTCCAGCCCTGCGACGTGGATGCTCCTGCTATGGGGCCACCTAAATCCTAGAAAAACCCTAAGAAACTTGGACCAAAGCAAGTTATCATTATGAACTCATGCTTTCCCACACACTTGCTATTCCCATTTCACTTGAACCTAACCCTATTCTATTGTCTATTGAATATAGAAGGGTTTCAGCCCGAAACGTTGCCTATTTCCTTCGCTCCATAGATGTTGCTGCACCCGCTGAGTTTCTCCAGCATTTTTGTCTACCTATTATATTCCTATCTGTTCCCTAACCTACTCTCTATTATTCTAGGATCAGCATGGAATCTGCTTCTTCATCACAAGATGTTACTATGTATACCTGGTGACAGGAAATCATATCAATTTCAGCTGGGTTCAGTTCGGATTCCCCTAAAGGCTTTAATTTGTGACTTTAATTTGAAGCAAACCATGATAAATGTTCCAATTCACTCAGCCTTCAATTTACCACTTTGAATTTCAATGCCCATTTCTGCTTCTTCATTCCACAGCATTGTAGCCGATAATACAATGCCCTTCCAATTCCTGTGGAATTCCCAGCGGTTCAAATTTAAACAGTCAATTTCTTATACCACTCATTTCATCCTAAGTCCAATCAAAAATGCCAAATCCAGGGACAATTTATTTTCACCTTGATAAATTAAGCCTCTTTACCATCGAGGGTTAAACAATTCAAATCTATTGGGTGAATACATATCGGCTTGGCTATTCACAATACACTCCAAGCTTCCCCCCTGCAGTTAACCAAGTCTTTCATTTTCTCTTATTTATATGCTCTTTACTATGATAACTAGTTACTATGCTAATTCTCCACCATGTTGGTTCTTTCTTCTATCAACACTTATTATGTCAGATTTTACTATGTTATTTTAACTTTTACTAAGTTGGCTTCATTCTCGCTTTCATTCTATTGGCTTTGTTGTCCTTTTATTTTATTGGTTTTGTTATCTAGGGGTTCTTGTTCTTATAATTCCCAACCACTGGATAATGTCTTGATCTGGTTTCCTAAAGGGAAGTCCTGTTGCTCACAGTTCCTCTTTTGACCATGTTTAATCATATTCCAATTCCAGTTTTCATGTTAAGTCCCATATTTTATTCCAATTTTCACTCCCAATTTTAATTCCCTAAGTAATTCCATATTACCAGATCTTTTCAAGTTCCATCCTTCTTGAAGCCCTTTGAACAATCTTTCCCATCTTTGTCTGCCTATCTGAGGAGGAGATAATAACAATGTCAATTAATCATCAAACTCCAATTAGTCCTGTCAGATTCCACAAATCTATTCCAAATCTAAAATATTTAAAGTCTCCCCAATTCATCGCCACCCAATTTTAAGACCGAATCCAAAATTTATAAATTTATTTCTAAATCCCCTAATTTTAGACGTAATTCAGGTGTTCTGCCCCAAACCACAGAGAAATATTTTCTTCGAAAACAATTCTTCCCAGAAGTCATTACAAGGCATTTATGTTCCTTCAAAGATGTTTGAAGTGTCTCTCATTCTCCTTTCTTTTATCCTTCCTTTTATCGTTCTAGCAGCCAGGTGATCTGAAGTTAGGCACTAGGGTAGGTCCTTTCTTTTTTTTTTAATGATGGTGTCTGTTGCTAGGGAGTGGACATTGCTGTGGCTCTACTTGCTGGCCTTCCCAAGTGTTTTTAAGGGAGCAGGACAGTGTTAATTCTTTCCGGCTGGTCACCCTTTCCCTGTGGAGCTACATTACCTTCCGTTGTTTTCCTTCTGTTCTTAGAGGTCTGTGTGTTCTTTTTACCTCACTCCCCAGGCAGTCTCTTGCTGACCCACTGTCCTGCAGGCACAAAACTCAACAATACCTAAGTGCAATATCTTCTTTTCCCCAGTCCCATTCCTCCTGTGCAGTAAGTTTCTTTTTTTTTTACTTTCCCTCGTGCCTCTTTCATTCTTCAGTTAGTATCTTTCCCACCTATCTACTATGTTATTTGCCATTCTCCCTCCTTCAGTGAGAATTCTCTGAGAGTCAGTTGAAGTGTCTTTCCCAGTTAGGAAGGGGTGATGTCACAGTACTTCTCTTAAAGCAGAGGACGCCTTTAATTTTAGATGGTATGGTCAATCACTGGCAGGTCAGAGCCACTGAAGTGGGTTAGACTGTTGGTCTGTCTCTTCCCCTGGTCTCCCTGATCCCCCCCCGCTAGTGTCACTGACCTCTACCTTCAGGGTCACTGGCACCTCAGTTTCCTTGACCCTGCTGCCTCCTCCTTTGTCCCCTTCCTCCCCGGGTTACGCCCTCATGGTACAAGACCTACTCCAGTGCTCAAGCCCTCCACAGTTAAAGCATTGATCGGGCCGAATTGTCCTACAGCCCCGCCAACCAAACCTAGGATAGGATGGTTCTGTCAATGGGAGGTCTATCCATGCCTTGAGGTCTTCTTCTTTGTCCACACTTGTTCTGATCTCTTTAATTTGGACCTGTAACCTTCTTGCTACTGTGGGACCCGACTGCATTGGCACTTGATTGTCTGTGGCCTGGGGAACATTTACATCAAAAGCAGGCATTCCCCTACACACGTACTGTCTTCGGGGGTCTGTTTCTAAAGTCTCCTCAGTGGTGACCCGTTCTGCTGCCATAATACTATTTATTTCTGGATCATTCCCCCTTTATCTCATATTCCCCCTTTATCTCGCCCCCTGGAAAGCCACCCGTACCATCCTAAAGCCCCTGTCCCACTTGGGCGACCTCCACCGAGACCTCTGGTGACCTTGCCCGTGACCCATAGTCGAGGCAAGGTCGCCACGAGGTCGTAGGAGGTCTTCGTCACTCTCCTTCATGGTTGAGAGTGGTCTTTGCGTAGTCGGCTTTAACTAGGTCGCAGCGTATTTTTCGACATGTTAAAAATTGACCGACTAAAAATAGGTCGCCGTCGGAAAAATAATAATTTTTTTAGTCGTAGGTGTAGTCGTAGCCGGTCATAGTAGGTTGTGATGCTAGTCAAAGGTGGTCGAAGGTAATAGCTCCGGGGTGATAAAAAGGTCAGTAGAAAAAAAAATTGTAATTTAAACAGCAGAACGTCTGTCACTCCAAGGCATGTTCATTCATAGCTGGAGAGTATTTTCCAGTCACTCCTATTTAATTATTCAACCTCCCAACTCTCTTATCGGTAGGATCACAATTGCTGCTTTCAAATTTTAGATTCAAATTGATAATTATAAAACTCCCACTCACAGCTTTTTAAGTAACCTAAATTTACAAGCAAATAAACTCAACCCACGTCACAAGACTATAATTAAAAATTAAAAATGCTAATATTCCCCCAATTATCAGCAACTCAAAACACACCCCGATATAAACTATAATCGTACAGTAACCCCACTTTAATCAACCCTCCTTGTGGCGCAATCAATCAGCAAGATGACTCCTCCCCTCAACGCAGCGATCAAAGGAGTACAGCCCCTGATCAAACCACCCCAATTCGGATTTTCTGGAACAATCTTAACCAAGTTCAAGTGAGTTTATTGTCATGTGTCCCTGATAGGAAATGAAATTCTTGCTTTGCTTCAGCACAACAGAACATAGTAGGCATTGATTACAAAACAGATCAGTGTGTTCATATACCATTATATAAATATACACACACATGAATAAATAAACTGATAAAGTGCAAATAACAGCCTTTTGTGTACTCTGCAAATAACAGATAATGAGTTATTAATGTTCAGAGTTTTGTCAGAGCCAGGTTTAATAGCCTGAATGGCTGTGGGGAAGTAGCTATTCCTGAACCTGGACGTTGCTGTCTTCAGGCTCCTGTACCTTCGACCCGAAGGTAGCAGGTGATGAGTGTATGGCCAGGATGGTGTGGTTCTTTGATGACCCACGAACCAAATACATATATTGAAATTAAACACTACAGCTATAAATTAAACACTCCAAATACCTAAATTAAACACGCTGTCACTTCAAGTTTTAAATTCAACCTGTAAACATTCACATAAGCGGCAGTGCAATGACGGTCCGCGGACTATTAGACAAGTTTTAAATCTTAACTTCTAATTACTCTAATATTTATTTACAGAGAGAAATATTTACAAAATCTGGATAATGATACAGAAAACTATTTTACAATTTACAAAATTATCTAAAGCACTAGCGCACATTTCATGACCACACGATCTCGACGTCACGTCATGCTGGTATCACACAGTGAGCCTCTTCCCCTGATTATGAAGATTTTCCCTTCTAGGTTACTCTTTGCCAAGGGGTACTATCTCCTTAAATGATTACTCTTCCTCCCGAATGCTACTATCCCTCTGCTAAGACTGGACTTCTATAGGGGGACCTCCATCCCTCCTCTCTATGTTTGACAGAATTAGGAGTATCCTTCACTCTTCGGGTTACTTTTCCTCAAGTGGGGAGATCCCCGTCTCTTGGGTACTCTTTGCTATCAGGTACAAAGCCACAATCAATCAGAGGGTTACTACTCACTGCGGATCAGCCGCAATTCGAAATCAATCATAGACATGCACCAACTTCGAAGTCCTATATACAGGGATTCGAATCCCACCTTATGCAGAACCTCAATATGAAGTCCAGTATTTTGAAATTTTGCTGCAAATTTGAAACACTCGATCTAGAACTCCTAAAATGTAAGTGCGTATTGTATTGTATTGTATTGTGGGCTCTCGAATAAGCTGAATTGCCCAATGTGAATTTCCTTGAACAAACTAGAATATTTTGGCCAATCTATAGCCAGTTTATTCAAGCCCAGTACAGTCTAGAAGCTCTTCGTCCATCGACCAGGACTCATACACTTTCACACATCACACTGCTCTGCTAATGTACCGAAGATCCAGCGCCTTGCCGCTATGCGCTGTGAATTATCGATGCCGTCTTTCAAAGTGCAGCTTTCCCATTCACGCTCCCGGCAGCGATCGGCAATAGAGCCTGTCTTTAATATCCCACCTAATTCGGATACCAGGTTTACCCTTGGGACACCCACACCCGATGAAGTGCGCTAGGCTCTCGGTACAGGCAGCTGTAGTCTGCCCAACTACAACCAATTTAGGCCTCTAACCATGGACCGGGCCTACAACCCAAACCCACCAGGGCCTCTAACTCCAGCCTGGTTTTAAGGGCCTCCAACCCAAAGGCGTGCTAATTACTCCCCCGTGTTTGCTAGACTCTGTTCTAATGATCTTGTTTAGATCCTTTCCCAAGCCTGCGAAAGAGCGATCTTCCCCGACTCATGAGGTGCCGAAAATGAGTGCGCAAACCGCACAATGGCGCTGATTTCTGCATCCGCGATTGAAACAGCTCAACACCCTTGACCGCAAACTTGGGTTTGGGGGTCTTTTGAGATCCCGGACAAGCCCCCAATGATAATTGCTCGTTTCTAAGTTTCCCCACAGTCTAGTTTCAGAAAAAAGCACTTGAAACAACTAAATTTTATTTTACCAAAAGCTCGTCACAGATCACAGACTGTACCTATCCCCCCTGTGGGTTCGATCCCTGCGTCTATCTTTTCAAGCCTAGGCCTTGCTCAGACAGATGCACTCCAGAAGGGCTTAACACCCCATCCAATAAACATTCAGCAGAGTCAGATTCTGCAACATTATTTACAAAGTGTATGTCAGATCTGCAGCCACCTAGTCCATTCTATGCATTTAGTACCAGATTGACAGGGCTTGCAAGGCTTCCTGTTCTTTGCTTGCAAATTGTATCTAAGTTCCAGACTCTCCAGCACCTCATGCAGCCTGTCCCAGCTCTGCAGAGAGCAATCCCAATTTGACCAAATCTCCCAGCAAGCCCTGAAACTTAACCCCATTTTGAAGCAATGACTGGTCCAAATTAGCCAGGATTAACTTAATCTTGTGTATCTTTTACAGTAGTGAATGACTTTGCATTGAGAATTCCATCTCTGAACTTCACTGCCGAGCTGAAAAATTCTTCATCAGAATTGTATCAAAACCTTACAAATGAATTCACTACATTGGTATGTAAATGAACAAATAACATTGCAAACTTAAACAGTATTTTTGATTAAACTTTGTGGTGCTGATGCAAAGTCTTGCTCTTTAGGTTTGTAGAAAATATTTTCTGTCGGAGGGTAAGTCTGACATCCTAAAGCAAAAGCTTTAATATGTAATTTTGGTTCTCTCAGATGCAAATTTTACTTTATTTTTAAATAAATTGTTTTGGCATTAAATTTTAGGGAATAGTGATTTTAGTTAATGTGTGCAAATATCGGGGAGCACAAAGAGAATATAATTTCATCCAACAGTGATGTATAACAGAATGTGAATTAACCTGAGATTTTCTCTTAAATATTTATTGCCTCCATTACTGATTTCCAACATACCAAGGTTGTTCTTAATACGAACAGTGCAAACTGGGCAAACCGTTACAGCTTCACTGGACAGATTCCCCAATGTAGAGTTGAAAATTATGGACGTTTGCCTGTAGGACCACCGTGAGCAGTTCAGTATTGAAGGCAGTGAGACAGTACATAGGTGTGCAGAAATTTAGAAAGTGCACATTTCCACCTGCGGATACTCGAGTCTTAAACCTCTGCAGAGTGGCTGGGGAAAATCCAGAAATTTTGGCCATTATTTTCCTCTTGTATGAGTTTCCATATGTTCGTCCTAAAGCAAAATACTGAAGTTACGCGGTCTTAACTAAGTCTTAAATAAAAGCAGAAAATCCCCAAAATACTTAGAAAACTAGAAGAATGTGTTTGTGAAGAGTGAAACTGAATTTTACTTCGGAGTCACGTGAGTGTTTTTTTGAAGAACCCCGCCAGTCCGCATGCGCATCATTACATCTGACGCATAGCGCAGCGACCGGCTGGGAGGCGCATTGCTCCTCCAGTGGTAAGTTTAAAAAACCCTCAGGTAAGTGTCAAACTTAGTCGGAGGTCGTTTTCTGCGCTTGGTAATTCTTGTCAAGGCGAGCCGCCGGGAGAGTAGCTGTGGAAGACTGTGGGAGTGCGGGTAGCGGGTGGCCGCCTATCCCACCTAACGAGTCGCTGGCGATACGACCAGCGACTGCAGACTTGGTCCCTGAGAGCACTGTGGCTGCACCATTGGGGCAGAAAGGCACTAAAAAGTCTGCACGGCCCGTAGACTCGGATGAGTCGGGCCGGGAGGGTACCCCTCCAATAATGGATAACGTCTTTGGACGGTTATCCAGAATGGAGCTCCTAATGGAGAGGATGCTCCACCAAGATACACTCCAACAGGAGGAGTTGTGTCAGCGCGGGTCTCCTCGGGGGCCCGCGCCAGCGGCACCTGTATCAGGGCTGCTTAATGTCGGAGCCTGATCGGAGGAGGAGAGCATGTGGGGCCAGTTTTATTCTGACACCGAGTCCGTGGGTATAGCCGTGGAGCATACCCCAAGGAATGAAAGGCACGAGCCAGAGGTGCCAGTCCTGGTAGCAAGATTTGCTATCCCCACAGAAACAGGGGAACCGCTGGGTGAAGAATTGGCCACAAGTATAAATTACCTGGCCTCACACCAGCTTCAAGGGCATACTATGGAGGAAACGTCCAAAAAATATGAGACTCCTGCCAACTGTCTCCTGCTCATAGTGCCGGCAGTTAACCACGCCATCTGGGCAAACTGCTCGCTTCGGGCATTACAGCGTGCGCCAGGTCGGTGGATGGAGGGCACCTGTCTGATGTACAGCAGGATGCCCTGGCCCTGAAGTGCAATGCACATTTTCAGATAAATTGCCTGAGAAAAACTGCTATCCGCCCTACTATCAACCCTAAGTTCGCGGCTCTGTGTAAACCCAGCAATATCCAGCCACCGCATCTGCTGTTCGGAGAAGATCTCTCAAAAAGAGTCAAGGAGCTGGACGACATGGCAAGAACGGTCAAACTCATCAAAGCACCGACAACCAGCAAAACCTCGCTCCGGCGGCAGTACCCCCACAAATGGTTCGCTGAAACTGGTTCAGGTCAAGGACCAAGCTGGCCATTCACAAATATGCGCAGCTGGCGCACTCCAACAGGGACACGGGCGAACATGATCTTACCACCCAAAAACCGGGGGCAGAAAATTCCACCAATAACCATGGAGGTAGGTGGGTTAATGTTCTTGTTGGAACATATTAAGTGGGGATCACCTACAAGTTGGGGGAGCTTACACTTGTTCTTGAAGGAATGGTATGGAATAACATCAGATTCATTTATACTGCACAGTATACGAGTGTTTTGAATTCATCCTTCCCAATTTGCGTCCACCCACACAGCATACACCAAGTCGGACATTTTTTTTCACAACAAGAGAATTTGGAGGTACAAGCTGAAATTGAAAAGGTATACAAAAAAGGGGTAATTGAGAAGGTGGTTCACCAATCTTACCAATTCATGTCTAATATTTTTCCTAGGCCAAAGAAGGATGGGGGATGCTGAATCATCCTTGACTTAACGAGCTTTAATCCCTTTGTGCAGCATAAACATTTAAAAATGGAAACCTTTGTTACTGCCAAACAACTGATTTCTAGAGGCTGTTATATGGCATGTATAGATCTTAAAGATGCATATTATTCAATGCCTGTTCATAAGGATCATCGGAGATATTTGAAGTTTAGCTGGATGAGGCAATTATGCCAATTTAAAGCATTGTCTAATGGGTTAACCTCAGCCCCTAGATTATATACAAAACTGTTAAAACCAGTGCTGGGGCTACTCTGGGCTCAGAGTCATATTGTAATGACTTACTTGGATGATATCTTAATCATAGCGAAGACTCGGGAAGCAGCTGAATGATCTGTTTCAGCTGTTAAACTCATGTTTGAGAGATTGGGGTTTCTCATCCATCCAGTTAAATCTAAATTGATACCAGTTAGAGTTATTGATTATTTGTGATTCACCATTAACTCAACTCACATGTCTGTGACTCTGCCCAGGGGCAAGAGATTAGACTTAATTGAAGGCTGTAACAAGCTCATGGTAGAGCAACAACCTTCAATTAAACAGGTGCCCAACATGATTGGCAAATTATTGGCTGCTTTTCCAGATGTACATTTTGGACCTTTGCATTACCAAAAATTACAACGTGCAAAGGAGCAGGCACTAAGGATAAATGCAGGTTATTTTGACATGCCCATGCAATTACCAGCTGAAGCCATTGCTGAAGTGCAGTGGTAGATAGTGAACATTTCGAGTTGCTCCACTAAAGTTCTGATTGAAAACCCTTCAGTTGTTTTGTTAGTGCCCTAGGATGGGGTGCGACTGATACCATTTCTAGCTGTGGAGGCAGATGGAATATGCATGAGGCATTTATTCTTCAATCATATGGGATTAATTATTTAGAACTGTTGGGAGCATTCTATGGTCTTAAGGCTTATTGTACTAGTATGCATCACTTGCATGTTCAGCTTCAGATTGACAACACTAAGGCAGTGGGGTATGTTAATTACATGGGTGGAATCATGTCGGAATCTTGCAATAGATTGGCTAACCTAATTTGGCACTGGTGTATTACAAGAAACATTTGGGTTTCAGCTATCTGCCTACCAGGTAGATTCAACATGCTGGCGGACACCAGGTCACCCAAATTCAATGACAGCACAAAATGGATGTTGAATCATGATGTATTTAATGATATTGTTGCTCGGTATGGGATGCCAGATATCGATTTGTTTGCATCCAGACTCAATCACCAGTTACCAAAGTATGTTTCATGGGAACCAGACCCAGGGGCAGTAGTGGTAGATGTATTCTCGCTACACTGGGGTGGAATGTTTTTATATGCATTTCCCCCATTTTGCCTCTTCAGTCGGTGCTTGCTCAAAATCAAGCAGGACTCCGCTTCAGGGGTTTTGTTGGTACCCAACTGGCCTACTCAGCAATGGTTCCTACTCGTTTTGGGAATAATAACACAGCCTCTTATGACTGTCCCAAAAGGTAGTAACCTACTGGTGCACCCTGTAACTGGGGAGCAACATCCATTACATGACCATATTGATCTATTGATTTGCAGATTCTACGGAGGCCATATCTGGGGCTTGGACTATCCAATCGTACCGTGGATGTGATCACTGCGGCTGGAGGGATAGTACCAAAAAACGGTACATCTCTCATGTCAGGAAAAGGGAGGTGTTCTGCTTACGGGGGAACATAACATACCACACGGCACGCATCTCTGATGTGCTGGAGCTTCTGTCAATGCTATATTTTGATGAAGGGTTGAGCTATACTGCCATCAATAGTGCCAGGAGTGCCCTGTCATCTTATTTATGGCTGGGGTCGGAACAACATTCTGTTGGATCTCACCCTTTAATATCCCGTTTATGAAGGGTATTTATTATGCCAATCCCCCCAGGCCCAGGTACTCTGAAATCTGGGATGTGAGTATGGTACTCACGCTGCTTCGCCAGTGGGCTCCAGCCACATCCCTGTTGTAGATTGATGTTGCATGTTAACCAATCACACACCAGCCAGCATCTCTAACTCCACCCCACTGTAATACTTATACGAACACTTGTTTTTCAGCACGGACAGTTGGAGCAGCCAGGATGTACTGACACCTATTCATCCATCATGCTATTAAGTTTCAGTGCTGATTAAAGATGTATTTGAATCACGTACTGAGTCTGAAGATTATTTACATGGCGTCAGAAGTGATCTGATCCACTCCTTCTGTATAACGGTTTTTTGTTTGACCCATTTGTGAGTTTTTATTTTGCTTTATGATGGCCTCTTCTTGTCGAAAGCCTGACCCTCTCGTCTTTGATGCGGCTATCAGCGAACACTGGGCCACGTTTGAAAGTGATTACCGACACTACATGAACATTGCACACCGAAATGAACCTGATGCTGTCAAGCACTCTCTCCTACTAAACCTCACGGGCCCAGATGCCCTTCGGCGATCCAGAACATTCCGCTATGCTCTGGCAGTCCGTGATGCCAACGATCAGGTAATAACCCCAGCTGAATCTCCTAGTGACCCCAATGTTCTACTGCATAAATTTAGCCAGATCTGTGATCTGCCCTCAAATCATATTTTGGACTGGGCTAGGTTTTTCTCACGCCATCAACTCCCTGGTGAACGAGTCGACTCGTTTATCTCAGACTTAATGTATTTAGCCCAGCGCAGCCTATTCCAAAATATGCCTGTCAATCAGCTGACTGATCAGTTTACAAGGGACATTTTATTGAATCAGATCAGAGCTAATGAGATGGCCAGATTTGACATCGGGGTCAGATTTGACAAGGATTTGAGTACAGGAGCAGGGAGGTTCTACTTCAGTTGTACAGGGTCTTGGTGAGACCACACCTGGAGTATTGCGTGCAGTTTTGGTCTCCAAATCTGAGGAAGGACATTATTGCCATAGAGGGAGTGCAGAGAAGGTTCACCAGACTGATTCCTGGGATGTCAGGACTGTCTTATGAAGAAAGACTGGATAGACTCGGTTTATACTCTCTGGAATTTAGGAGATTAAGAGGGGATCTTATAGAAACTTACAAAATTCTTAAGGGGTTGGACAGGCTAGATGCAGGAAGATTGTTCCCGATGTTGGGGAAGTCCAGGACAAGGGGTCACAGCTTAAGGATAAGGGGGAAATCCTTTAAGACCGAGATGAGAAAGACTTTCTTCACACAGAGAGTGGTGAGTCTCTGGAACTCTCTGCCACAGAGGGTAGTTGAGGCCAGTTCATTGGCTATATTTAAGAGTGAGTTGGATGTGGCCCTTGTGGCTAAGGGGATCAGAGGGTATGGAGAGAAGGCAGGTACGGGATACTGAGTTGGATGATCAGCCATGATCATATTGAATGGCGGTGCAGGCTCGAAGGGCTGAATGGCCTACTCCTGCACCTAATTTCTATGTTTCTATGTTTCTATGACACTTGATGAACCAGCACACGCATGCAGAACAGCAGAATTCATCGACCCTAGAGACAGTTCGCACGAAACTAAAACCATCAATCTGACAGGCCTCACTAGGCAGCGAACCAACACAGATAACAGGCGATTTATGACCCAAGCTAGTCAGGTGGCTCTTGGCGATCCTCAGAAGAGATGCCCAAACTGCAACTACTCACACAGCAGACAATCAGTTTGCCCCACTTTTGGTAAAGCATGCAATTACTGTAAAAAGTTATATCACTTTGCCTCTGCGTGTCGGGCAGCAAGTCGGGCCCATGGGAAGAATTTGCCTAGCTTCAGGTCTAATCTCAATTTTTTGCAACGAGACAGCAACAATCTCACTCCCCAATTCTAGCTTGAATCTGCCCCGAACAGAGTCCAATTAACTCACAGGAGGACCCAACTGTTTACTCGTTACAGCTTGCTGCTGCTAAGAATTATGATCCGACCGTGACAGTAACTGTAAACAACGTCCATTTTGGCACGAAATTAGATACTGGGGCAAAAGTAAACACAATGTCAATCAACCTCTTCAACATGATAAGAACTAACGAGCCACTGATCAAGGCAAATCCACTCTACATGCTTTTGGAGGGGAGGTGCTGGTGTCTCTGGGCAAAACCAACTTGAAATGTGTGCTGAAAAAAACCACGATGAATTTGACCTTCTATGTCTTGAACTTTAATTCAGTTACTCTGCTTGGCAACCGGGCCTGCCAGGAACTGGGGCTCATCTCCTTTGACAAAACGGTTCACAAGCTGCAAATTTCCCTGGACCCACTGAGTGAATTCCCTGATCTTTTCGACAAAAACCTGGGCAAGTTGCCCGTGACTTACAAGATTATTATTGACCCCGAAGTGACACCCGTCATCTGACCTCCGCAGCGATTGTCATTTGACATGACTGACAGGGTTCATTCTGCGCTGAAAGACATGGCCTCCACAGGCATTATTGAAGCAGTCAGCGATCCCACCGACTGGGTCTCAACCATAATTGCCACAGTCAAGAAGGGAAAAAATGAAATCCGCTTGTGCATCAACCAGAAAGAACTGAATACTGCCATTAAGCGCCCACACCATCCTATGAAGACTGTCGAGGATGTTGCAGCAAAGGTCGGAACAGCCACCCCATTTTCTGTCCTCGATGCAAAGAACTCTTTCTGGCAGATACCGCTGGACAAGGAGTCATCAAACCTCACCACATTTGCCACCCCATTTGGCAGATACAAGTTTCTGAGAATGCCATTTGGAATCAACTCTGCCAGTGAAGTCTTCCAAAGAACTATGGAGCTATTATTCGAGGACCTACCTTGTGCCATCATTGTCGACGGTATCCTAGTGTATGGCAAAGATGCAACGGAGCACGACCACAATCTCAGGCTCATCTTGGATCGTGCACGCAAGATCAACCTCAAGCTCAATCCTGACAAGTGCAAGTTCCGGGTTCCAGAGGTTTCCTACGTCGGCCACATCTTCACTCCTGATGGTCTCAAACCCGATCCGAAGAAGGCTACTGCCGTCACAGAAATGCCTGTCCCCTTAGACGTGAAAGGTCTGCAGAGTTTTCTGGGCATGGTAAACTATCTCGGCAAGTTCATACCGAACCTCAGCGAACTAAGCTCCTCACTGCGGGAGCTGACCAAAAAGGACACAGCATGGTCATGGGCCCAGCAACATGAGATTGCTTTCGATGTAATAAAGTCCAAACTGACCAGTGCACCGACCCTGATTTTTTTTTTTTTTGCCTGAAAAGTCCTGTGACGATCACCTGCGATGCTTCAAAATTCGGGCTCGGCGCAGCCTGCTTGCAACCATCTGCCGAGGGCAACCTACTACCTGTCTCGTATGCCTCTCGCACCATGACCAACACGGAGCAGCACTATGCGCCAATCGAAAAGGAACTGTTGGCTGTCGCCTTTGCTTGCTCCAAATTCCATGACTTCATCTTTGGCAACACCTTCATGGTCGAGACGGACCACCAACCACTGGTGACAATCCTACACAAGCCCATCCACGCCGCGTCAGCCTGTTTGCAGCGTATGATGATGCAGCTGCAGCGGTACGATTTCTCTATTACCTACACTAAGGGTAAGGACATGCACGTCGCTGACATTCTCTCCCGTGCACCTCGGGCATATTGCGAACAACATCCCTATGAACAGGAAAATTTCACGGTCCTCGGTGCCGATTTTGTCTCCAGTAAGCAACTGCTCACCCTGGCCGTGTAAATCTCTCCTCATCATCAAAACAGGCTGGCCAGACAAATAATCCAGCACGCCCGCAGAGGTGCAGCCTTTCTTCCAGGTTCGCGATGAACTGGTAGTTCAGGATGGGGTTGTCCATCAAGGGTCGCAAGGTGGTGATACCCTCATCGCTACAAGACACACTGAGGCACACTGCGATCACCCAGGAGCCGACGCCACACTGGCATGCGCCCGTAGTCTGTTCTACTGGCCGGGAATGGCCAGCTACATCCGGGACCGTGTAGCCTCCTGCCCCGCTTGCAACAGCCTTGTGCCTCATCAGCAGCGGCAGCCTCTTCTGCAACAACCTCCACCAGCTCTGCCCTGGACATCACTGGCGGCGGACATTTTCGAATGGTGCGGAAAGCACTACCTTGTTCTAGTTGACTCCTTTTCTAATTGGTTTGAACTAGACCAACTGACCTCCTCACATCGGAGATGGTCATCCAGAAGCTGAAAAGACACTTCTCTACCTTTGGCGCTCCAATCAGCCTGAGAACCGACAATGGTCAGCAGTTCACCAGCCACATGTTCAAGCTTTTCGCAGACCGATGGAACTTCCAGCACGTCACGAGCAGTCCCGAGCATCCACAGAGTAATGGACTCGCTGAAGCGCCAAACACTTGCTGGAGCGAGCACAGATTTCAAAGTCAGACGTTTATCTCGATCCCCTGAATCTCAGAAACGTTGCCAGGGGCGGAACCCTGGGATCGCCAGCACAGCGACTGATGTCGAGATTGATGAGGCCTCCGGTACCTATTGCACAACAGCAACTGGTCCCTCAGGTGCTGAAGCCTGCCACTATCCAGTAACGTCTACAAGAGAAGCACGATATCCAGAAACGGTCATACGACAGTTCCAGCAGACCACTCAAACCTCGACTTCCGGGTCAGGTCGTCCGCCTATGAACTTCAACTGGACATTCCCGTCTGGGCACTGTTGTCAACCCGACAGTTGAGCCATGGTCTTACCTGGTAGACTGTGAGGGAGCAGTATATCAGAGAAGTCAACAACACCTGCTTGCTGTGAGGGAGCCTCGACCACTGCCTGCTGGTCCCCATGCTCCACCGCTCCAGTTCCAGCCGCCTTTTGCAATGTCTACCACCCGTCCCCGCATGCCTTGCACCCCTCCACGTCCCGCAGTCTCCACTAACCACGGGGCCTCACCCAATGCATGTTTCCCCTTTCAGTCACCACAAGTATCTACCACGTCGTTCTCGCCTCCAGGCTCTCCATCTCATCTTCCAGGTGAGGGGGGGGGGGGGGGGGAGGGTTTGATCCGCACATGCTCGGGCCATGTTAGTAGACCACCAGACAGATATGGCGAGTATGTTTAACTCCATGGCATGGGTGCTCTTCCACACTTAATCTTTAGGGGGAAGGATGTAGATTGATGTTGCATGTTAACCAATCACACACCAGCCAGCATCTCTAACTCCACCCCAGTATAATACTTATACTAACACTTGTTTTCCAGCACGGACAGTTGGAGCAGCCAGGATGTACTGACGCCTAATCATCCTTCGTGCTGTTAAGTTTCAGTGCTGATTAAAGATGTATTTGAATCAAGTACTGAGTATGGAGATTATTTACACCTGTCTTTGCCCAAAATCACACTTAAGGTGGTCATGTTCATGGCGCTGGTTTCAGCGCAATGGGTCTAGATGTTGCAGAAGCTGCGACCTGACAGGATGGTGTCATCTGGAAATAACATAACGTTTTACATTTATGATTTAATTAAACAGAGCAGACCAGGGGTGTCAGGGTTCAAGCTTAATTTTTCGGCATACCCCACGGATTTACGATTGTGTGTAGTTTCGCAATTGCAACATTATATCAAGGCCACCAAGAGCCTCAGAGGCTCGGAATCAGCATTATTTATCAGCCACAAAAAGCCGCATAAGAAAGTGTCGGTACAGACCACTTCAAGATGGCTGAACTGGGTTCTGGTTTGTGCAGGAGTGGACACTGGCAATTTTAAATCTCACTCCACCAGGGCGGCATCAAAGTCAGCAGCGAGGGCAAAATTAAGTCCCTTTCGACCATATCCTCGCGGCCGCAGGATGGTCAAATGAACCGACTTTTCAAAGGTTGTATAACAAACTGCTTACCGGACAAGGGGTATTCGAACATTCTATTTCAGGTTCTGTTTCATAGCTTCATCCTGGGAGAGAGGGGTCGCTATTGTTTTTTCTTTGTTAAATAAACCATTCACATGTTCAAATCAATGCCATGGTTCAGTGCATTGTTTATTATTCACTCATCGTGGGTCAATCGATGCAGTGAGACGCCTGGATTTGTATCTGCAGCATTAAATCACAGAGCTTTGAAATCTTCACAGAATCACTCACATGACTGAAGTAAAATACTAAGATTAAACAAGAACTTACCAGTTTGAAGTTTTATGAGGAGTTACGATGAGCGATTACGTGCCCACCACTCCCAACCCTCATATCACAAAGGTCATCTGGTAGCTCTAGGTTTCTAATCTTACAATGTTACTTCAATTACTGTTACCTGTGATTTCACACCGCTGCTTTGAAGATTGCTGCGCATGCAGACTGGCGGGGTTCTTCACGTAATCGCTCATCGTAACTCCTCATAAAATAAAGATCAAACTTCAAACTGGTAAGTTCTCATTTAACCTTACTATTAATATTTCTAACTTCAAAGCTTCTGCTTAACCTGCTGAATATTTACCTTATTTCTAGTTTGTTTTTTCCATGATTGACCAATTTTGAATATTGAAATTGTAACAGGAAGTAATTAACAGGGATACCTCTGATGCAAGAGATTTTTTTGTAATGTATAAATACAACAATATTGCACTTTTAACGAATGAATCTGAATTTTAACTTTAAAATGAACCGACTTACCACATGACATAATTGCATTGTCCTTTTTGCTTCTCAGGTGTCGGTAATATCTGCTTCTGATATTTTTCCTCTTTGATTCTGTCATGAGTGTCCTGTCCAATTTGAGCCACATTTAAGACCATACTTCACTCTGAATCTAAGTCTTGTCATGACTGAATGTGTCATGGTAGAAAATCCATTCTATAATGTTTGTTTCTGTGTTGCAATCTCAGTTATTCAATGTATTATTTTATTAGCATTAATTCCTTGTGAGAGCTATACGGATCTGTTTCACAGATGTTTCAAACATCTGTGTTTAATCGCCTGTTTGTTTTCCTCACAACTCTAGGTGATAGTTCAGCAACCAGAGTTTGTTTCTTCAAAAGCAAACCCTACCTGCCCATTATCTTACTCTCAGAATTTGCATTTGTGAGACCAAATTATGTCCTTAACTCAAAAATTAACTTAAAATGTATGCATCATTGGATCTTTTACACTTTTTCCTCAAGAGTTCATTAAAGTGCAACAGGATGACGGTTAAGAAAAAGTAGGAGGATGAAGGGTGATAAAATCAAAAGAGGAAAGGATTGGGTCAATGCATAGAGTCTCTCACCCAGAGTAGGGAATCAAGCACCAGAGGGAATAGATGTAAGGTGAAGGGGGAAAGAGTTTATAGGAACTTGAGGGGTAACGTTTTCACACAAAGGGTGGTTGGTGTATGGAACAAGCTGCCAGAGAAGGTAGTAGAGACAGGGGCTATCACAACGTTCAAGAAACAATTAGACTGGTACATGGATAGGACAGGTTTAGTGGTATATGGGCCAACTGCAGGCAAGTGAGTCTTGTGCAGATGGGACGTGTTGGTTGGTGTGAGCCCGTTTCCACACTATGACTCTCAGATTCTATAGAAATGTACTGCTGTGCATTAAAGACAATGTGCAAGACAGCATTGGAATAATAATCCAAAAAATATTATTTCCAGTGACAAATAAGAACACAAATAAGTAGAGCCAGGATGTTTAGGCACTAAAAAACTCTGAAATAGGCAGGCATAAAGGCATAATAAAATTACAAAAAAGGCACGAAAAAGGCATCTATTGACAAAAAAAGCAAAAAGCATTTATTTCTACCACCAAAATATAGTTTAAAATGATAATATAGAGGTATTCTACATTAAATGGGCAAAGTTCCCTGGTTGCACATAATTACTAGCATTTTTTTCAAATTATCTGATGTTAAACTATGCCGTCTGTCGGACAGAATATGCTTCAGTTGTGAAACACGTATTTCTACCTCAGCTGAGGTCACTGGTGCATACCCGAAACAAGCTACAGATTCTATATTCATGTTGATATCTTGTGCATTACAACTACCATTGAGAACGTTAGCTATGTTTTCTATTTCTTCAAGATCTTTGTTAGCTAAAATCACTCTCTCACATTTTCCTTGTATGTCTTTACCTTCATCACCAGGAACTTTACGAATATCGCCAGTTACTTTGTTGAAAACCTGCAAGTTATTCACTAATCTTTTGCCATGTTTCTCGGGAAGTGATAGTTTGTGGGAAGTTTTATACCTTCTGGCCAAAGTAGAGCAAGTGAAGATGTAAGCAATTGAGCAATAGTTGAGCTGTTTGACTTCTCCAATACGTCCGATGTCAACTCCTTTGATGGTTGACCTGCCTCCAATGTACCGCTGACCACATTGGCAACAAAACTCCCCTCAGGACCCAAGCAGTCCTTCCAGGTTTTGTCCCTTCACCTCCCCCCTCCACTCCTTTCAGGGACCCAAGCAGTCCTTCCAGGTCCAACAGAGGTTCACCTGCACCTCCTCCAACCTCATCTACTGCATCCGCTGCTCCAGATGCCAGATGATCTATATCGGTGTGACCAAGCGGAGGCTTGGCGATTGTTTCGCCGAACACCTCCGCTCGGTCCGCAAAACCAACACGACCTCCTGGTGGCTCAGCACTTCAATCCCCCTCCCATTCCGTATCCGACCTCTCGGTCCTGGGCCTCCTCCACGGCCAGAGTGAGCAACACCGCAAGTTGGAGGAACAGCACCTCATATTCCGCTTGGGGAGTCTGCATCCTTTGGGCTTGAACATTGAATTTTCTCAATTCTGTTAACCCTTGCTGTCCCCTCCCCTTCCCACCTCTCCCTCAGCCCTTGGGCCCTGGCATTCCCTCTATCTCTATCTCCCTCCCCCACCTTAGTCGCACTAGCTTCTCATTTTCACACCACAAACAGCTTACAATGGCTTGTTCCCTTTATCATCGATACTTTTTTGCATATCTTTCATTCATTGTTCTTTATCTCTCCACATCACCGTCTATATCTCTCGTTTCCCTGATCCCTGACCAGTCTGAAGAAGGGTCTCGACCCGAAACGTCGCCTATCTCCTTCGCTCCTTAGGCACCCGCTGAGTTTCTCCAGCTTTTTGTGTAACCCTCCCCGCAGCATCGGTTGTCTCATCTCTTGAGATCCATATTTTGTTGCATGCAACTTCATCTCTAATTTTCTGCGCAACAATGTTGAAGTTGCTGTCAACATAATTTTTCCGTAATGATGACTCGCTTGGTATAGGTTCCTCTGTGTATTTCTCTAAAAAACTTTGGAGAGATTTGTTTTCCAATTTCCACAGTGGAATTCCAGCTTCAATGAATGCCTTGCACAGATCACTCGAAAACTCAGATTTGCAACTGTAGCCAGCAGTAAATCTAGTGAGGAGACAAGCTTAGGTAGTCTATAACCCAGCGGTATCAACATTGACCTCTAAATTTAGATATCCCTTTTCTTCTCCCTCTTCCCCCTCCCCTTCCCAGCTCTCCTTCTAGTCCTACTGTCTCCGCCTCTTCCTTTCTTTTTCCCGCCCCCCCCGCCCCACATCAATCCGAAGAAGGGTCTCAACCTGAAACGTCGCCTATTCCTTCTCTCCGTAGATGCTGCCTCACTGGCTGAGTTTTTCCAGCATTTTTTGTCTATCTTCAATTTTTCCAGCATCTGCAGTTCTTTCTTAAATATATCTTGGAGAAGACTGATCCAACGGGCAGCGGCATGAACGAATGAATGGTGGCGCCCCCGGTTTCGCCCCGGTGGTGGAAGTTTTCTTGTAAGTTATACTATGTTAACACACTAATAATAACATTAATATTAACGTGTTAACATAGAAAACGTCATTGTAATCACGGTACAACGAGAGAAAACCTTTAGCAAAATGGCAAAAAAAAAGGCTGATTTAGGCACTCGATCATGAAAAAGGCATTATCCTGGTGAAATTGTCAAAAAAGGCATGAAAAGGCATTTATGGCAAAAACCTGGGTCTACAAATAAGTGTGTGAGATGCAAAATGTGCCTAGATTTTGTGGTCAAAATAACAGCAGGTCTTATGCCGCTTGTATGATGATAAAGCAATTTTAAATAAGGTTCAGATTTATTGTTAAACTGAGGCTGCTGTCTAAGATGCATTGCTCAGGTAACCTTACAAAATCACTAACTCATTACCTACCTCAACGGTGAAACGCATTGAAAGGTATAACATCTGAAACTATATTGAATTAAATTGAGTGCTGACAGTGTACTCCTTGAAGGCACATGGAACCACAGAAGCTGGCTTACAAAAAAAAGGCATAAAATACCAGATTAACTCAGCAGTTCAAGCAACATCTCTGGAGAACATGGATATGTGACGTTTTGGGTCAGGACCCCTTATGCTGCCTAACCAACTGAGTTACTCCAGCACTTTACGTCTTTCTTTCAGTGTAATTCTTGTCCACTTCAGATTAAGTGACGGCTCAAAGTCAAGTCAAGTCATCTTTATTTGTCACATACACATACAAGATGTACAGTGAAATGAAAATGGCAATGCTTGTGGGATTGTGCAAAACAACAGAACAGAACCAGTATTTACATTTAGAAAAAAGACACAACAGTAATTACTCCCTGGTGAGATCAGAGTTTAGAGTCCTGATGGCCTGTGGGAAGAAACTCCGTCTAATCCTCTCTGTCCTTGCAGCGTGACAGCGGAGGCGCTTGCCTGACTGTAGCAGCTGGAACAGCCCGTTGCTGGGGTGGTAGGGGTCCTTGATGATCTTGCTGGCTCTGGATCGACACCTCCTGGTGTGTAGGTCCTGCAGAGGAGGGGGGGGTGGGGGGGGGGGGAGTGTAGTTCCCATGGTGCGTTCGGCCAAACGCACTACTCTCTGCAGAGCCTTCCTGTTCTGGGCAGAGCTGTTGCCAAACCAGATTGAGATGTTTCCTGTCAGGATAATTTCTACTGCACCAGAGTAGAAGGATTGAAGGATCCTCAGAGAGACTGAATTTCCTTAGCTGCCAAACTGGGACTGAAAATTAACCATTAGAGTGAGGAGCTTAGTTGTTAGAGCAGTGCATTCAAGTTTAATTGTACATTTACCTTTTTTTAACCTTTCTTTTCTGTTCTTGTCATCTCAATCTATGCTCTCCCATCTTTATTTCACTTTCTGAGCCGATTTGATGTTAAATTCACTCCATCTAGCTTGCGTTCTCCCCTCAATTATTGGACTTATTTTGTACAATCTAGTCTTTTACTCTGACTTTCAAAGCACAATTTCTTTCATTGCATTTTAGGAAATTGCTTGGAAATACTAAAATGTAAATACTAAATATATATGGAAATATCTAACAATAAACACCTTAGCGGCCATAGAAATTAAGGCAATTTAAAATATCAAGATGAACATATTTCATTTTTATACTTAAGCTTAGATAGAAGTAAATATGAGACTCTCTACAATTTAAAAACCAAATACCCTGGTTTAAAATGTCATGTTTGTAATCTCTTTTTAACCTTTTCTCCAGCTTAATGATGCCTACAGAGAACATTTTGATGATGCCGTGGTGAAAGTTTTAGGATATGCGTAAGTGAACTATTTTGAGGATTGATATTTATTTTCTTTTTGAGATCCAGTGGCCAAATCTGGAGAACCTGGTGGGAACTGCAAAGACATAAGAACAACGCAGTATTTGTGGATTTCAATATGCAATGCTTACATGGAGCTAGTTTTCATCCCTATCATCATTTTACCTTATCATAAACATCTACATAATGTTTTAAAAAGGAAACAAAGGGATATTATGAGCACATTGACATACAAGTGTGAGGAAGGGACCCAGCAAGAGCAGCTAGGCCACCCAATCTGGGTAGTTCTGGCTGGATTCTACACTCTTAGACTTTTGGAGCAGATTTATGCCATTCAGCCCATCAAGTCTGCTCTACCATTCAATCACAGCTGATCAATTTTGCGATCTCAACTCCATTCTCTTGCCTTCTCCCTGTAAGCTTTAACACCTTTCGCAATCAAGAACCTATCAATCTCCACTTTGAAAATACATATGTTTTGACCTCCATAGCATTCAGTGGCAATTAATTCCACAGATTCATCAACCTCTGGCTAAAGAAATTACTCCTCCGCTCCATTCTAATGGAGATTCTTCATGGTGTGCAGTTCACATGTCAATTCAGGTATACGATACCCTTTCATATCTCAGGGCTGAAAATGAAGATTTGACACCAGCAACCAGGGTAAAAAAAAAATGTATTTTGGCTTTTTAGTTCAGAGATACAGCATGGAAACAAGCCCTTCGCCCCCCCCCCCCCCCCAATGTCCATGCTGACCATCACTCAACCGTTCACACTAGTTCTGTGTTATCCCACTTTATCACCACGCCTTACACCCTAGAGGCAATTTATAACAGGCAATTAACCGACAAACTCGCATGTCTTTGAGCAGTGGAAGGAAACAAGGGCATCCATTTCATGCAATATGAAATAGAGTGGACTGCCAGCACCTTACTCCGATCAATTAATCCTGTTGTAATACAGGGCACGATGTTTCAGAGTGAACTCTCCCTGTATTCATTGTTTTGGAAAGGAAAACTCTGATTGATTTGCGTATTTTCATGGCCCTAGGCACAATGTAAATACCACCATGGCCACAAGGTGGCCCCAAAGCACTGCTTCAAGGAGGTAGCTATTCGCATTGAAGGCCCACACAACTAGACCTTCAGCCCAGAGACATTAGGTTAGGTGAACTAGGTAACCTAATGTTCTGGATATGTCTGACTATGTCTGACTATGTTGGGGGTCTGGCGGGCTTTTTGCCGTGGGAAAAATGTCTGCCGTTTTGGGTTCTTGATATAGGCATGGCAGTGAGCACACCGTGGCAGTTGATTTAAGTGGTACATCACTCATCTATTTAGTAGCAATGGTACAAAATTTTGAGATATTAAAAATCAAGCCTGTAATTTATCCCATCAGATAAAGCATAAAAAGAAGTTTAATTTGACACCTAATTCACTTTCATATGTTCAGTATTAAAAAAGTTATGGCCATTTTCATACTCGGAAATTAGCATCTTGTTCCCTATTGCCTTTCTATTGACTCAACACAAAAGTTGTGATCGAGGACAGTCAAAAGCCCATAACTTTCTTAATAATTAAGAGAACTGAAATAAATTTTCAGTTATTATAGATTGAAGTATTCTGAAACAAATATGAAACAATCTTACTTGAATGACCTGAAATTAAAGCATATAATTAGTTAGTTACCCAATTGTAGCTAATTACAAAATTAAATTACTAGATCTAAACATCTATCCATTTTTTAAGAAAAAATTAACATTTTTTTTAAAGCCTAAGTGTCCAATTATTCACACAATAATTCACAATATAACATTTTAAAATCTAATTGTCATTAATTTATAGGCCAAATTGAAGGAATTTAGTGTTTAATGCCTGTAGATTAATGGCCATTAATCAGCTTGCGAGTGGGATTTTATGGAACGCGATGGATTAGAACGTTGCGGTGAATTTAAACCCCATATCGGCAGGAAAAATTCTGCCGGTTCGTTGATCAAGGTCATCTAAAAAAGCAGGTTTACATGTAAAAATAAACAGCTTTCACTTACCCTGTCCCCTATGTAAAATCCGTCCCCGTTGTCGGCGTTCACGGCATTAGGAGCTAATTTTTATTTTACTGCAGCGCTGAAATAGTCGGGCTATTTAAAAAAAAAATTAACTTACCGGCAGTCGGAACGAATCTCCAGAAATAGCTCGCACTCCGAGAAAATAAAGCTCCGGATGGCAAGTGGAAAACCGCATTTTAACCCCGCCCCCCCCCCCCCCCCCCCCCCCAAAGGCGCCAAAGTCACGCACACGGCCAGTTACAGAACTGCAGCACCACTAAAGGTAAATTTTGTAACATACCTATATTTTGCACCCATTTTTTGGCCCCTTGTGTCCCCCAGGTCTACACGCAGCGGGTGGTACCCGGCAGATTCCAAATTCCGTTCATTGCAGGTGACGCCCTACACACTCCCATAGTCAGACATTGGTACCTAGTTCGACTAACCTAATGTCTCTGGGCTGAAGGTCTAAACCTCTATCTCTTGTTGTTACCATCAAGAGAAGGTTGAGAACCTGAGAACTGTACATCCAGGTTCAAGAACAGCTTCTTCCCATCAACCATCCAGCTCTTGAACACCTCTGCACAATCCCAACCATTCCCCACAAGCTTACTGAACCACGATAGACTTTTCACTGCTATGATTACACCATTTACTTTGATTTTTGCACTATGGTCTAGTTATAATTTATAATATCTTTACTGATAGAGTTATTTATAATTTATAGTATATTTATTGTGGTTATAGATGCGTCTAATGTGCATAGAGCTGCAATAAGTAAGAATGTCATTGTTCTGGTTCGGATTAGTTGCACATGACAAATAAACACTCTTGAATCTTGAAGTGAAAGAAAAAGTCAAACAGGCACCTTTACTATTGTTTAGATTCAAATTATTTTTTGGCTTCTTTTAATTCTTTCCTGGATGCCTGAAGTTAACAAGGATCTTAGCACTCAACATTGTTAGGATAAAAATGAATGTCATTTGAATATTTTCTCATGATTTGTGCGCATAAACATGTAAACTATAAATCTCTGTCACCAATGCGCCACTAAACACTGGAAGAGTACATCTGGTCTGCCTCCAGTTTTACATTTTGCACCTTGTAAAAGACAAAGCAGGCTCTAATTTTGTCGTAAGTTTCTCCAAACAAAGGCAGTAAAATATTTTTTAGTTGCACTAGCAATGGTCTGTTTGTCTGAATTGCCTTATGCCTGTTTTAATCATTTATTTTTTTGGCCTTTACTACTTTAGTGAAGGGAGCCTTATTATATTATATCAATTGGCCTCCAACGATGATATACAATCAAACATTGAATTGGTCCAGAGTGCAGTGGCAAAAACACTCAATAAAAAGTACTTCACGGAGTTTTTGCCCAGTAAGTAGCTTTTTGAATATTAAATTAATTTTTGATGGAGGGAAAGTTATAAATATGTATCTTATGATCTAACTGAACAGGATATTTATAACTAACGTTTACTAAAGTTCTCAAGGTCCATCCTTGATAGTCATAATTTCTCGTAGGATGTTGTGGAGATATAGTTCACACACTCACCGAGCTCCCTCTGATAGTAAAAATAATTCTTCCAATCGTGATGAATTGGTTATTATTGAAGTAATACAAAACAATGATATAGTCCATCACTTTCCGTTCTTCATAGCTGTTCCAATCATATCGAAAATTGCTCTAAGCCCGTAATCATGTCCATGACTCATAGCTTTCAGCTCAGCTCATGGTGAAAACTGTTATTCACACAATCCCATGAGGTAAACTGAAAGTAAATAAACGAGCCTGCTCTAGCCCCTTCAGGTATGGACACACCCCTCTTTGTATTAAATCCCACTGACAAGCATACATACAGATACGAATTAAAGGTAACTAGACATGAATGTAATAAACTGACTTAAGCCTAATGGCTCCTACGTACCAGCCCCTAATTGTTCTGTGTATATAATGAAGCAATTACCAATAGACATTAAAAACGGAGTTATAAAAGCTTAACATATATCAAAAAACAAAAGTAATATGCATTATCTTTATATTCAGACTTCTTTAGTGATTCTTCCATCTTCGCCTTCGAGAAGCAGACATATCTTGATTATCAGTCTCACCAAGACATTGTTCTTAGTCTGAAGTCGTACTGTACGCACCAAACCTTTAACGTCCGGCATGATTTCCAATATTTTCCCATCAACCAAGAATCTCGTGGTGCAGTAGAATCAACCATCAAAACAATACCACCTGGAATAAAATGTCTTCTTACTTTAGACCATTGTTGTCATTTTTGGATTAGAGGCAAATATTCTTGTGTCCACCTTTTCCAAAAACGATCTGCCATATATTGTACCTGTCTCCATCTGCGTCTCATATACAAATTTTTTACAAAGAGCCCAGGTGGTAGTATTGCCTTGGTTTTCAACAAAGGAATATGATTTGGTGCAAGTGCTTCCAGGTCACCTGGATCATCAGAAATCTATGTAATGGGTCGATCGTTTAAAATTGTTTCAATTTCACAAAATAAAGTTTGCAATCCTTCATCGTCCAAAACTTGTTGTTTAAGAACAGAATGTAACACATTTCGAACCATGTGGATCAACCGTTCCCAAACACCACTGTGATGAGATCCCGCTGAAGGATTCAAATCCCATTTTATCCCATTCTGATGCATCGTACTCTGGATTTTCTTCTGATTTAAGCTATTAAGTGCTTCTCTCCTTTCGGCTCCAACAAAATTCATACCATTATCTGATCTTAATGATGAAAATTGACCTCGTCGATAGATAAATCTCCGTAATGCATGATTACAGAAGTCTGTGTCAAGTGGAGATGCAACTTCAAGATGTACTGCTCTGCTTGCCCTGCAAGTGAAGATTACACCATACCTTTTCACAAGACTTTGTCCTCTCTTAACCTCTATAGGACCGAAGTAATCTACTCCTACATCTGTAAATGGAGGATTATAAGGTTGAATCCACTCCAGAGGTGTCCGCCATCTTCTGTTCTCCAACTTTTCCCCTCTGTCGTCTGCACACAACACAATTTGATATTATCTTTCTTGCAGCAGAGTTAACTTTGATAATCCAATATTTCTTACAAAGTTGCGACAGCATGTGGTTCCTTCCTCCATGTCCAATCCGTTCATGAATATGTCGTAACAATAACGTTGAAATATGAAAGACCTTTGAGAGAATAATAGGATTCTTAGCCTCTTCCAAGCATTGCTAATCTATTCAGGCGACCGCCTATTCTCAGAAGTCCTTCTTCCAGTACCAATAGACAATAGGTGCAGTAGTAGGCCATTTGGCCCTTCGAGCCAGCACCGCCATTCAATGTGATCATGGCTAATCCCCAATCAGTACCCCGTTCCTGCCTTCTTCCCTTATCCCCTGACTCGGCTATTTTTAAGAGCCCTATCAGCTCTCTCTTGAAACCATCCTGAGAACTTGCCTCCACCGCCATCTGAGGCAGAGAATTCCACAGACTCGCTACTCTCTGTGAGAAAAGGTGTTTCCTTGTCTCCGTTCTAAATGGCTTACTCTTTATTCTTAAACTGTGGCCCCTGGTTCTGGACTCCCCCAACATCAGGAACATGTTTCCTGCCTCTAGAGTGTCCAAGTCCTTAACAATCTTATATGTTTCAATGAGATCCCCCTCTAAAGCCCAGCCCAGCCGCTCCATTCTCTCAGCATATGACAGTCCCGCCATCCCGGGAATTAACCTTGTAGACCTATGCTGCACTCCCTCAATAGCAAGAATGTCCTTCCTCAAATTAGGGGATCAAAACTGCACACAATACTCCAGGTGTGGTCTCACTAGGGCTCTGTACAACTGCAGAAGGACCTCTTTGCTCCTATATTCAATTCCTCTTGTTATAAAGGCCAACATACCATTCGCTTTCTTCACTGCCTGCTGTACCTGCATGCTTACCTTCATACCGGATCAAGCTTGTACAAATGACTGTCCCTTTTAACACCAAATACTCCAGCTTCTAACATCAATATCTCTTTGTATCTTTGTCTTTGATAGAAAGAGATAATTGCATTTTCTGCTCTGCAAATATCCTCAAGATGTAATCCTTGTACGCGGTACGATGCCTTAAAGACTTGCATCTTCTTTTCAATCTTTTCCTTTAGTTTACCAGGATCTTCTTCAAAGATACCTTCAGCAATCTCTTTCCTTTTTCAAGCAAACAGCAATAACTTTGTTTTAGCTTTAAGAAATCAAGTCACCACAGGCATCAATTTATTCCATGATGAGAAATGGGTAATTAAGTCATTTGTTCTGTTCGATGAATCCTCAATGATAACATTTATTGTGATGTTTTGTTAAATTTCTGGATCTTTACCAGAGATTTGAAATCCCAGCTCCCTGGTCTCCTTGGCTCTGTCATCTAGTGGAATGCTTTCCAATACTGCACGGCTGTTGCTGATCCATTTGAATCCTCCCTTATTACAGCCAGATAATTCATCATTTGTATTGCTTCTTCGTCCATAGACATGGATTTTAAACCATCATCCACATAGAAAGTATTCTTTACTGTGCTTGTCACTTCTTCTCGAAAGTGAGCTTTATTGTCCTCGGCGGTCTTACACAATGCAAAGTTTGGACAACTTGGTGATGACACCGCTCCAAAGAGATGTACCTTCACCCGATATGCAACGAGATCTTGTTGTACATCACCATCAGGCCACCATAGGAATCGCAAATAGTCAATATGCTTTTCTGATACTTTGACTTGATGAAACATTGCTTTAATATCAGCCATCAGCAACCCATTCTTCTCTGAATTTAATAAGAACTCCAATGAGTGAGTTAGTAAGGTCCGAACCCTGTAGTAATTGACAGTTAAGTGATGTCCCTTTGAAGACTGCAGCACAGTCAAAGACCACCCTCAAGTGGTCTTTCATAGAGTGATACACCCCATGATGTGGAATATACCAAAACTCTCCATCACTTCTATTTAGCTGGTTTGTTGGTACAATTTTGGCATAATCATTGTCAATCATGTCCTTTGGGAAAGATGTATATTCATCATGACATCTTGCCAAACTTGCGTTTCAGATTCTGGGTGCGTTGCTCTGCAATGCGATGATTATTCGGCAGACTAACACTTTCTTGTTTGAAATGTCCTTCTATCATCTTTACTGAGTGGTTCATAGCTTCCAAGAACTTTAACTCTTCTCTGGACATCTCTTCTGATTCCTTACTGGTACTTTCATTGAAGTCATGATTGTATTGGTTGATCAATAGCTCTTCTAATTCAACAGTAGATATTTGATTGACAGCAGCAGCAGGGTGGTTATTTTGGTTACTGCTTCCGTTGCTCCTTCTCAAGGAGTCATAGATAACCCATCTGAGTAAGGTTCTCACAGCAAATGGTCTGATCCCTTGACTGCTGACAAACTTTTTAGGTTCCAATGCCTTCAAAGAATGTGTTCAGATAAGTAGGTCGAAACCAGAATTTATTTTAGTTATCTTGACATCCTTCAAGTAAGGCCATTGTTTCAAGTCTTTTTGCTTGGGTATGTTTAGATGAGAAACAGGCATGGTCTCATGTGTAAACACATCAGATAGTTGTATAAAATTGTCTTCATCCAGACTAGGTATTTCCATGCCTGTAATATGATGACTATTACAACATTTCTCCTCATTAATGGTACGCAAGAAAATCTTAATATTTTCTCCTGTGATGTCCAACCGTCTCGTCAAGCTTTCTGTGCAAAAGGTAGCCAAGCTCCCATGATCCAAAAATGCAAATGTTTGCAACACTCTATTCCCCTGACTGCTCCTTACATTTACGGGTAAGATGGAGAAAATACAGGTTTCTACCTTGGCCCTGATATACGTAATTATCTGAGGTGAGGTAACAGCATCACTGGTAGCAGGGTTCTCCTTCTGTTCTATTTGCTCTGGTGGCTTTTCCGTATATTCTTCTGTACATTATGAAATAATTCAGGATGATCTTGATTGCACTTATTACAAGTTATACGACTCTTGTAGTCTCTAGCCATGTGTCCTGTCTTCAAACATCCAAAGCAGATTCCCTTCTTCGTTTAGAAGTCCATCTTTTCTTTATATCCCTTCTTCTTAAATTTAGACACCACCTTATGGTGTGGCCAATTTCATTACATGACAAACAGAACTCTTTTGGCTTAATAGTAGATGCATCTCCTTTCATTCAGCCTTTAGTTTCTACAGGTATTACGGCGGTAGCAAAACTACTTTCCTTGGGTCCTAATCTTCCTTTTGTTTTAGTAAAAGTAGAACCTTTGACAGTTGCTGGTTTAGGATCTTGAATATTCCCATAGCATAAATTTGACATTAACCGTACTTCCCTTTACATGAAATTCACCAGATCAGGAAGCATGGCCTCTCAATCCTCATCTTCCTGTATCAGACCTGCTTTATCCATCCACTTTTCTCTAAGCCTAAAGGGCAGTTTTAGAATTATAGTCTTCATATTACTAACATGTTTCATCGAGCTACAACAACTTTTACGAAGTATCATGAACTCATGCAATGCCTTTGCATCTTCTGCCTTGATAGCTGTCCAAGCATAGGCCTTCTTCATGATTGCATTAGCAATCTGGTGTTTGTTACCATAATGTTCTTTAAGCAATTCTCTTGCCGCTTGATAGCCCTCATGTGCAGGCAAATTTCGACAATTTCCAACAAGCTGCTTAGAATATCCGCTTGTGTGATACTCCAAAAAGCAATCTCTTTCATTAGTATTCATTTTCACTGCTTCCATGAATTGGTCATTAAAAGTTTCATATTGCAAAGGATCACCGTTGAACTTAGGACTTTCCAACGGAGCTAAAGTGGAAGCAATATTATTTTGAGCTGGAGATTCGGAAATTCTTATTTGATTCCTCACCAAATCACAGATTTCACTTTAAAATCCCTGGTTGGGCACAAATGGATGGTGAACAGACATCTGCCAATCTTGGCTCGCTTGAGCCTGCGTATTAGGCCTCTGAGAAGAGTGCCGAGTTGCTGGCTTGTCACGAGCCTCAACAGACAGCCCATTAGTAATTTGCTTCAGTCTAGCACCCGGTAGTTTAAATGAAGTTTTGTCGCCTATCCACTTACTCAGTGATAGTTCTGAGTCATGCCAGATATTCTCTGGCTCGAGATATAATTTTGCTGCTATTTCCAGCTTAGCAGCTCCTTCTTGGACTAAGGAACTCTTCTTCTGAGATACTGAGATACTGAGCCGCATCTAGAACCCTGAGTTTCCAGAGCCTCCTTCTTCGTCTTGGCAACTGCCAACTTCGCGGCCATTTCCAACTGTTCCTTCTCTCGCCTCAGCTGTTCTTCTTGTTCCTCAATCCTATGTTTTTTCTCCAAGGCGACAGTTTGCAGCGAGAGAGCAGCTACCTCAGCTTCCACTTCCATTTGAGCAGACCCTTGTACTTGAACTAGTTACAAAATTCATGTCCTGATCTTCGTGTTGAGACATTCGAGGCACTATCTTGGGGTCTAATTTCATCTCCCATTTCAACACCTTGTTGCTTAGCGTCCCCCAGCGTAGAGCGCAATGATTGTGCTGCGACAACCGACAACCACTTCTCCGCTTCTTCCATGAAACCATCGAAAATAATTGTCTTCTCGTGAAGCCACTGAGTTTGCCTTCTATGTTTGTCCTCAGGCAGTTCTAAATGCCATATTGAGTTTTGCTTTTAACCAACCTCACGGTTGAATAATTGATCCAGATTAGATTGTACTATGCTCGCAATCTCCTCTGAGTTCATTAGATCCCTGTGGTGTTCAACTGACTTAATAATCTTCTTCCATAACTTGTTTCTCTTCTGCTTGCATCTTTCCAGGTGGGCTGCTTCTCCTTTCTCAGTTCTGGTGATAATTATTTTCCCACATCCTCTGGATCCTGAATTCACACCTCCCTCTGGTGGCAATTCTTTATACTTACCTGTCTGTGGCTCCATGAGTTAGTGTATCCTTGGCTGACTGCCAGATCGTTATACAAGTTTAAAAAACAGCCTGTTCCGCTTCTGTAAAACAATCATTTGCTGAGTACGTCTTATCTTATCAAAGTTCAAAACATCGTTATTTTCAAAGCTCAGCACTGGCTGCTTTATCTTTAAACTAATATAAACAAGCTTCTGACTGCTGGCTGGTACATTCCTTGATCGAGGATCCAAGTTCTAATCTCTTGCAGAGATTCAGCTTCTTCTTCAGTTCCTCTCTTGGAACTAGTCCTTCTGACTCGCAGAGTAACAATCCTTCACTTACTCCACTCATAGAACCAGTTTTCACTTAATATAATGCAGTCTTACTAACGTTCTCAAGATCCAACCTTGATGAACCCCTTCAGATATAGACACACATAGATATGTATTAAAACCCACCGACAAGCATACATACAGACAGGAATTAAAGGTATCCAGACATGCCTATAATAAACTGACAACTTTAATAACTCTTACAATGTTGATATTTTCAGTGTCGGATAATAAAGCACTACTGGAAATAACATGATGGTGTGTGCATTGAAATAACAGAATGCTACTTTGTCTGAGATACGTACCCATTGCACAATCAAAAATGTAAGCACTTAGGATTCACATTGGGTGTCAAGAAATTATGAATGCACAAATAGTTTAAAAAAAATAGCATGTAAGAAAAAATACTAAAACCAGTCTAAATGTTCTGGTTTTATATCTTTACATAGTTTACAGAAAGCATTCTTGGTTGATGTGAGCCTTAGTATTGGCTGTTTGTTTTGCATACCTGCTTGTAGCAGAGTTGAGGTTATAATTGGTTCAGCCATTATCTTATTGAATGTAGAACAGGTGTGAAGGACACAGCTTTGTTTTTAATACTCATGAGCAAGTGTGAGTTAGATTGAAGAGAATGCAGAGGTTCTTCTGGAATAAGGACTGCTATTGGGAGATGTAGCTTGATGTACATAATATTAAGGCAGGTTTGAATAAGGTAGACAAAGAATGGCTGTTACAACAAAAACTAGAGGACATACAGTACCCTCCATAATGTTTGGGATAAAAACCCATCATTTATTTATTTTCCTCTGTACTCCACAATTTGAGATTAGTAATAGAAAAAAAATCACATGTGTTTAAAGAGCACATTGTCAAATTTTAATAAAGGCCATTTTTAAACATTTTGGTTTCACCATGTAGAAATTACAGCTGTGTTTATACATAGTCCCCCCATTTCAGTGCACCATAATGTTTGGGACACAGTAATGTCATGTAAATTAAAGTAGTCATGTTTAGTATTGTGTTGCATGTCCTTTGCATGCAATGACTGCTTGAATCCTGTGATTCATGGACATCTCCAGTTGTTGGGTGTCTTGTCTGATGATGCTCTGCCAGATCGGTATTGCATCCAACTTGAGCTTATGCTTGTTTTGGGGGCTTGTCCTCATCTTCAGAGATAAAAGGCATGCTCAATTGGGTTCAGATCGGGTGATTGACTTGGCCACTCAATGATTCACTGTTTTTTTAGCTTTGAAAAACTCCTTTGTTGCTTTAGCTAAAACATGGTGAAACCAAAATTTATTAAAATCTGGCAATGTGCACTTTAACCACATGTGATTTGTTTCTATTACAAATCCCAAATTGTGCAGTACAGAGGCAAATAAATAAATGATGGGTCTTTGTCCCAAACATTATGGAGGGCACTAGATTCCAGTATTTTAGGGGATACTGCCAGGGGAGAGGTGAGAGGCTCCCTGCTAGCTGTGTTTCACTGTCACAGTTTGAGGAAGGCTGAGCCACTGAAGCAAACCTGAGACCACCAGCACCACTGTGTGGTCAAGATCGGGCTGCCAGGGAGAAAGCCTTGGCAGCCTGTGCCCCTTATGAGGTTAAGACTGAGCGGTTGGGGCAAGCCTGAGATGCCAGTGCCTCTTCCTGCTGAAGAACTCTGCTCACACACAGAGGCAAAGACTGAGCCACCAGGATAAGCCTGATACTGCCAGCAGCTCCTCTCTGAGGCAAGGTCGAACAGCAGGGGGAAGCCTGAGATCACCAGCGCCTCCTCCTTTGAGAGTGGGACTGAGCTGCCGGGACAAGCCTGATATTGCCAGCGACATTTCACTTGTGCCCTGATAACAAGGGACTGCGCCCCTATGCGGTCCTGAACTTTCTTGTCACTATTATTTTAAAAGCACCTCGAGCATTCACCCTACTGCGGGTGTCAGTGAGGTCACTGCTGAACACAGCATCATCTCACACAGGGGATAGAATGGTGACATGAGGAGATTTTTTTTAACATAACAAATGATAATAAAGCAGGGATGTTTAATGATTATTGCAAGTGAAATTGAACAATATCTTCAGAAAAATAAATGCAGAGCCATGGATATAGAGCAGGAATGGGATGACCCAGGTCACTCCTGATGGAACTGGCATAGACGTGATGGGCCATATGGGTTTCTTCTTTGCCATAATGGCACTACTCCATCCTACTTTGGTATCTGGAATTTCTAGGCGAGAAATTATGTATGGCTGTTTTTGCTTCCCTGATAGAAACATAGAAAATAGGCGCAGCAGTAGGCCATTCAGCCTGAGCCAGCACCATCATTCAATATGATCATGGCTGATCATCCAGGATCAGTACCCTGTTCCTACTTTCTCCCCATGTTTGAAGCACTATAGTTGGAGTTATCACACCAGACCTGGATGTTACTGTCAGCACCAATTTTCTCCATTGCCAAGTGCCAAGTGCAGGTGTCTGCCATATACTAGTGAGAGAAGCTTCTGCTTTCAATGGCTGAAGCAGGCAGCCTGGCACATGTAGTCCCCCAAGCACCCTATCAGTTGGAACAATGATTAAGCATGGAAAGGCAATTCTAGCTTTAGACCTGATTGCTAGCGTTTTGTTTCAAGTGGAAACGCAATTCGTAGTTAATCACAAACTGCCAGACAGGTCAGTGTGGAAATCATTAGGTAGTTAAACATCAGAATATAAAAAATGTGGGCAAGACTAAGTCAACTCTGCAGAAGCCTAGTCTTGTAATTCACAAATAATCAAATGTACTCATGGAGCAAAATATAACCTCATAAGCTTAGTGAAATTATACTATTTATCTTCTGGAATGTAATATGATTTTTCTTTCTATAGATAATGAAATTCCATGCACTGATCCTGTCTATGGCACCACACGCTTTAATTCCACTGCAACAATTGACTGCATGGGAACAGTAGGAGACATGAGAAGATTTTGTGGTTACGATGGATTATATGGAGATGTACAAAATTTCTGTCTAATACCAGAGATCGATAATCTTCGTATGGTAGGCACTGTAAAGAATTTTTATCATGTGTAAAACATGACGGGATCAAAATTCCTCTTTGTAGTATATTAACACTGAAACTTAAATCACCTTGTTAACTGTCGGAAATGGTGAAAGAAGGAGCGGAAGAGCAGGGCTTTCATAAAGGCCACACAATTACCGAAGCCACACGGTTAACGAGATGAGGTGACTTTCAGTTGGACAGGCTGAAAGCAGTTTGCATCTTGCATAGACTGCTCCTAGTAGGTGTATAAAAGGAAGGCAGATGCTCGTGGAGCTGCCTTTTTGGTAGTGGCCATGTGGAGGGCAAGTGTCAGGCGGTGGGTAAATGCCAGGCGGAAGGTAAGTGAGGCTTCGGCAAAGAGGGTGATGGGGGGGATATAGTACAGACTGTTTTTAATCTTTCTTTCGTGGCCGAGTGCACTGAGGATGGTGTGTGCCTCCCTGGTGCAAGGGTCCAGGACATCTCCCTGTGGCTGGATGACATTCTCAAGAGCAGTCAGAAGTCATTGTGCATGTTGGCACAACTGACATTGGTAGGAAAAGGGATGAGGTCCTGCAGAGTGAATACAGCGAATTAGACCCCTGTCCCACGGTACTCATTCATTCCAAGAGTTCTCCCGAGTTTGCCCTGATTCGAACTGGGAGATTTACGGTAATCGCTACTCGGGGCTCTCGTGGACATTTTTCATCATGTTGAAAAATCTTCACGAATCTTCCCGTGCTTACCTGCGGTTAGCGAGTCTTCCCGAGTACCTGCCGTTAGCGCTAAGAGACATCCCCGAGCTCTGACGTACGCGCTACATTCATTCTCCGTGCTTACCACGAGTTTGATTTAAAAAAACCTTGGGTGAGCTCTTGGAATGAACTCGCACCGTGGGACAAGGCTAAAAAGTAGGACATTGAGGGTAAATCTCCAGATTGTTCCCAATGCTACGTGTTAGTGAGGGTCGGAAATAGGAAGATAGGACAGGTGGTTGAGGAGTTGGTGCAGGGGGCAGGATTCAGATATTTGAATCTGGGGCAGAGGTGACCTGCAAAAAAAGGGATTGTTTTTACTTGAATTGGAAGGGAGCCAATTTCCTGGCAGGCTACTTGGGATGGTGCTACTTGGGATGGTTTAAACTAGATTAGCATGGGATGGAATCCAATTCAGGAGGGAGGCAGGCGAGAAGCTGGAAGTTGATGAAAGCAAGTTCAGTTGTCAAGATGGGCAGGGGCACAGCAGGAAATGAGAAAGGACTGTCCGATTAAATTGCATTTATTACAATGCGAGAGGCTTGACGGGTAAGATAGATGAATCCAGGGTGTGGAAAGGTACGTGAACTGGGGCACTTTAGGCAATATGGAAACCTGGCTAAGGGAAGGACAGCTTAACATTCCATGGTACAGGTCAGATACAGTGGAGGTAGAGGTAACAGTGGAGGAGGAGTTACTTTAAGGAGAACATCACGGCAATTGTCTGGGACGATTTTACTGATGACTTGTCCAGTGTAGGTAGATGGCTGGAGATGAAAAGAGCATGATCACCTTGCTGGCAGTATGCTACAGGGCTGCAATTACGCAATGGGAATTAGAAGAGCAAATATGCCAGGAGATTGCAAGCGGCTGCAACACTAATAGAACACTAATGGGGTTATCTTAGTGCCGATTTCAACTTTCCAAATATAGACTGGGGTCCATAGTTAAGGTCTTGGATAGATTGGAATTTGTAAAATGTGTTCAGGAAAGTGTACCTATCCAACATGTAAACGGTCCTACAAGGGGAAGGGCAAAGTTTGAATTAGGTTCCAGTAAATTGGGAAGGGCAATGTTTGGGGGTGACTAATGGCCACAGTACTATGAACATTAAAATAGTATCCTTTTGCTGTCCTTATGGATAAGGACAGCAAAAGGCCACAAGGACAGATTGATAGCTGAATGGATAGCAAATTGGCTCCATGGAAGGAAGCAGAGGGTGATGATGGAAGGTTGCTTCTCAGACTGGATGCCTGTGACTAGTAGTGTGCCTCAGGGTTTGGTGCTGGGCCCATTACTGTTTGTCATCTACATCAATGATTTGGATGAGAACATACAGGCCAATATTAGTAAGTTTTCTGATGATACAAAAGTTAGTAGTTTTGCAGATAGTGAAGATGGTTGTGAACGATTGCAGCAGGATCTGGATGGATTGGCTAGGTGGGCGGAGGAATGGTTGATGGAATTTAATAAAGAGAAGTGTGAGGTGTTGCATTTTGGAAGGTCGAACAAAGGCAGGACCTACACAGTAAATGGTAGGCCTCTGGGCAGTGTTGCAAAGCAGAGGGATCTAGGAGTACAAGTACATGGTTCCTTGAAGATTGAGTCGCAGGTTAATAAGGTGGTCAAAAAGGCTTTTGGCACTTTGGCCTTCATCAGTCAGCATTGAGTAAAGAACTTGGGAGATCATGTTGCAGTTGTATAAGACCGCATTTAGAAGATTATGTTCAGTTCTGGGCACCATGTTATAGGAAAGATATTGTCAAACTTGAAAGGGTTCAGAATAGAGGAATGGGTTAACGAAGATGTTGCCAGGACTAGAGATGTGAGCTATAGGAAGAGGTTGAGTAGCCTGGGTCTCTATTCCATGGAGCACTGGAGGATGAGGGGAGACCTTATAGAGGTATACAAAATCATGAGAGAAATAGATTGGATAGATGCACAGAGTCTTTTGCCCAGACTAGGGGAATCGAGGACCAGAGGACATAGGTTCAAGGTGAAGGGGAAAAGATTTAATAGGAATCCGAGGGGTAACTTTTTCACACAAAGGGTGGTGGGTGTATAGAACAAGTTGCCAGAGTAGGTAGTTGAGGCTGAGACAATCTTATCATTTACATGGATAGGACAGGTTTGGAGGGATAGGGGCCAAGCGCATGCAAGTGGGACATTGTTGGCCAGTGTGGGCGAAGGGCCTGGTTTCCACACTGTATCACTCTATGACTCTATGACAATGCTGGTCCACGAGTTAATGTTCTGAATTGGATCAAGGCCAACTTTGATGATAGGCAAGAACTTGCAAAAGTTGATTGGAGTAGGTTATTTGCAAGCTAGGCTGTCAGGAGTAATGAAGCCTGGATGGCGAGAGTAACCTATTTGCCCCTCACATTGGACACATTCATCCAGACCAGCAGCAGAACATGAAGTTGCTGGTGGGAATTCTGACTGCTGAGCCTGCTACACATAGACCTGGCACAAGAACAGCACATTTAGCTGCAAGGAGAACATATAGGTATAATGGAATTTACTTTTGATAATGAATCAAGTTTCTTTTAAGATTTTTAACTGTATAAAAGTGTTTTCAATTATTTCTTAGTAATTTAATGTTTCATAAGTTATCAGAACAGAATCAGGCCATTCGGCTAATTTATCTTTCCCTCTTAACCCCATTCTCCTGCCTGTTCCCCATAGCCCCTGACACCCTTGCTAATCTAAATCTGTCAAACACAGCGTAACAAATCCATTGACTGCCTCCAGAGCAATGAATTCCACAGATTCATCACCCTCCAACTAAAGAATTTCCTCCTCATCTCCAATCAAAAAGCATTACCCTTTATTCTGAGGTTATGGTCTCTGGTCCTAGACACTAGTGGAAATATTGTTAAGTTTCAATGAGATTCCTCCTCCTCTCCCCCCTCCCCCTCTCTCTCCCCCTCCCCCTCCCCCTCTCCATTCCCCTCCCCCTCTCTCAGCTCCCTCCTCCCCCTCCCCCCCCCTCTCCCCCTCTCCCCCCTCTTTCGCCCTTTTTTATGGAAGCCCCACTCATTGAGAGCATCAAAGCTCACCCCTCCTCATTCCCACCCCCCCCTCTCTCTCCCCCAAAAACTCCTCGTTACTCTTCTATTCTCATCTTATCCCCTCTATACTTCTCCAATCTCCTCCACCCCTCTACCCCCTCCTCTCTCTGAAAAGCTCTCTCCCCCTCCTCTCTCCCCCTCCCTCTCCTCTCCCTTCTCCTCTCTCCTCCTCTCTCCTCCTCCCTCCTCCCCCTCTCTCTCCTCCCCTCCTCCTCTCCCCCTCCTCTCTCCCCCCCTCTCTCCCCCCCTCCTCCTCCCCCTCCCTCTCCTCTCTCCCCCTCCTCTCTCCCCCTCCTCTCTCTCTCTCCCCCTCCTCTCTCCCCCTCCTCTCTCCCTCCCCTCCTCTCTCCCCCTCCTCTCCCCCCTCCTCTCTCCCCCTCCTCCCTCTCCCCCTCCTCTCTCCCCCCCTCCTCTCTCCCCCTCCTCTCTCCCCCTCCTCTCTCTCCCCCTCCTCTCTCCCCCTCCTCTCCCCCCCTCCTCTCCCCCCCTCCTCTCTCTCTCCCCCTCCCTCTTTTCCCCCTCCTCTCTCCCCCTCCTCTCTCTCCCCTCCTCTCTCCCCCTCCTCTCTCCCCCCCCTCTCTCCCCCTCCCCCTCCTCTCTCCTCTCCCCTCCTCTCTCCCCCCTCCTCTCTCCCCCTCCTCTCTCCCCCCCTCCTCTCTCCCCCTCCTCTCTCTCTCCTCTCTCCCCCCTCCTCTCTCCCCCCCTCCTCTCCCCCCCCTCCTCCTCTCCCCCCCTCCTCTCCCCCCCACCCTCTCCCCCCCCTCCCCCCATACTCCCCTTTATGCCCCCTCCCTTTCCCCCCTCTCCCACCCTCCCCCTCACCCTCCCTCCCCCCATGTGTGTGGGGGTGATTATTGTGTGTGTAAGGGGTTGGTTAGTGTGTGTGTGTGATGCCGCAGGGGACCGTGCGTTGAGGGGACGGGACCCAACGGGTCCCACTTGGTCTAGTATATTACTAAAACTCTCATCTTGTTGGTTTGTATGAGTGTGTGTGTGTGTGGGAGTGTGATCCCGAAATTACGCCAAAACTGTACACGATAGCGCTACAAATTTTGCCCACTGTACTCACCATTATCCTGTGGTGTGATGTGGCAAGTTTCGTTCAGAATGATGGTATATTTTATGTTATTCACATTTTAAACTTTACAAAAACCACTTTGACGAAAATCACTTCCACTTGCACTGCCAGTTTGTATCTTACGATTTCACAATGGGATCCCAAATCTCATTTATATACAAAATTGCAATTTATAAAAAACACGTCTGTTTTAATCAAATTCTTGGGGGGAATTTTCATTTACGTGATTTTCACTGTGGGGGGAGGTGAGGAGGAGGGAGGTAGGGAGGGGAAAGTGGGGGGGTGAGGGGGGAAAGTGGGGGAGGTGGTGGGAGAGTGGGGGAGGGCGGATAGAGGGGGGAGTGGGGGAGGTAGGTAGTGTGGGATAGAGGGAGAGGAGAGCAGTAGGGGAGGTGAGGAGGGAGAGTGGGGGAGTGAGATGGGGGGATGTAAGGAGTGGGGGAGCCGGGAGATTAGGGAAGAAGGGAGGTAGGGAGTCACTGAGGGTAAGGGGAGGGAGAGGTGATGAAGGGAGTGGGGGGACGGGAGGACGAGAAAAAGAAGAGGAGGGTGGAGGGGGGGGGGGATGCTGGGGATGAGGGGGAATGGAGGAGGATAGGGGAAGGAAGAGGGATGGCAAGGCACAGTTGGGGAGGGTTTGCCATGACTCGCTTCACAACAGGGATTTCTAGCGTCACAACGGGAACCCGTCAACCGCGCCTGCGCAGTTGTGGGCTATGGGTGAGTGGTGGAATATTGCGTTGTGGGAACTTGGTCTAGTAGCCTTTAAAGGTGAGTTGCTTTTTCCCAGATCTTATCTATCCATTGGAATTGGTTTGATGGGAATGGAGGGAAGGTATGGTGGTTTGGGACTGGGTAGCAAATAGATCGGGACTCATCAATGAGCCACACAAGGAACATTTACCTGCTTATCTTTCCCAGTCCAGCAACTTTATATATCCTTCTATTTCTGCTTTCATTTCTCAGTCAACCAAGTCCCCCAATAACGTGGCAGCGAACTTTTCCAGTCTTCTTCAGGAATTATCTGCTGTCTCAGGTAATGAAAACATCACCGAACCTGGAAATGTAGAAGCTGTTATAGAAATACTGACGACATTTTCGGAATCCAATATAACTGTTGATGAAACCGATTTGGAGGTAAGAATATGCATCTGCCAAGGAACATTCTGATTTCTTTTCTGCACCATATCTTCTTCATATATAATTGTTTAGCATTGAACAGCACGTGCACAGTTTGTTGACTCTGTAACAACTCAGGAACCAGATAATCTTTCACCTCAGTAACCCTGCTCAACTCTACACGTACTTGATACAAGGATCTGGATTTGGGCTCGTACTAATCTAGTACTTCAAATCACTTGCAAATTAAAAAAAAAGGAAAAGAGAGCTGTGGCTTTCCACCAAAGCCATACACTATATGTCTCTGATAATTTAACCACTTTTGTGCAGGAGTCGATGAAGGATATCAAGATTTAAAGGCACATAGAAACATAGAAAATATGTGCAGGAGTAGGCCATTTGGTCCTTCGAGCCGGCACCGCCATTCAATATGATCATGGCTGATCATCCAACTCAGTATCCTGTACCTGCCTTATGTACCTGTACCTGATATACAGCAGCAACATCCACGTTGGCTAACTTGGAGGGGACAGAGGCTCAGTGGAGAGAGAAGCAGTCTTAGATTTAGGGAGGGAGACCTGGACCTCATCAGTGAGATAATATCAGGTGGGAGGTCCTGTACAGAGTGATCTTGGAGAACCACAAACATAGTTGATGAACTTGTTTGGTGTTTAAGCGAATGAATGCCCTTGTGGATCATGGGTTTGTAAGCCTGTTTGCAAAGACTTTCCCTGTCAGGGGCTCTTTATTGCCTGTGCAGCCATTGCCTCCCTCCTGGGCTCTGTTGGATCTTCTCTCTTGTTGTCCCACATCCTCCTGCTCCTCTGCCTATGCCTCATGCACCTCAGGTGTGTGCTGTAAGGGCTTGTACCTCTGGGCGTTATTTGCGCATCATTTACGCAACATCATTTACGCGTGCAAGGCGCGTGGTGAGACGTGGTGGCATAGCAGTGATGCGTATTGCTTGCGTGATGCGCAAATGACGCCCAAGTGAGACAGACCCTTTACTTCTGGTACCCACTGCAGTCATGTAATGTATAGCATGCACAAGAACACAAGCAAACAGGAGCAGGAATAAGCCATCAGGCTGTTCAAGTTTGCTTTTCAACATGATAGTCTTACAGCATGGAAATGGCCATTTGGCCTAACTTGCCCACACTGGCCATCATGGCCCATCTACACTAATCCCACCTGCCTGCATCTGGCCCTTATCACTCTATCCATTATCTCTCTAACCTGCCCTATCCATGTACTTGTCTAAATGTTTCTTAAACATTGCGATAGTATCTGTCTCAACTATGGCAGCTTATTCCAAGCACCTACCACCCTTTGTGTGAAAGAGTTACCCCTCGGGTTCCTATTAAATCTTTCCCCCCTCACATTAAATCTATGTCCTCTGGTTCTCGATTTCCCCTGCTCTGTGCTTCTACCCGATCTATTCCTCTCATGATTTTGTAGACCTCTATAAGATCACCCCTCATCCTCCTGATCCTGGGTGATCTATGCAAATCTATGCTAATCTTAACCTCTCTTTTGCCAGTTCCCCATAAATAGCTCATATTGGGGATGTGGGTGTGTTCAATGACTGCAAGCACTTGTGAGAGGCCGGCAGTATCCTTTTGCTCATGGTGCCCTTACTCCTCAATGAAATCAAAGTGGATGAAGTCATCTCTATATGAGCATGGTGCTCGATGCAGTACTGAGCAACAGACTGAGAGACCAGGCAGAGAAAAGGAGAAGCTGTTTGGAACAATACTATGGAGGGGACGTTTGGAATCAGCGTGACCTTGAGTCTATGAAGTGAACAGCCCAGGCAACTGAGTGTGGTTGAAGGTCATTGTACCACAGTGATGATAATATCTCCGTGATGACAATCTCAGCAAAGTTGTGAATAAATTGTGTAGGAAAGAACTGCAGATGCTGGTTTAATTCAAAGTTTGAATAAATTGTTTGTCTAAGAAACTCTGGAATTCTCAACTCTGGAGATTTGTGGACAGTTGTTTATTGGGGGAGTTTAAAGATGAAGCAGATAAACTTTTGAGAGTACAGGGAATTGGGGGCTATGTGGAATTGGCACAGGAAAGGAGAGGAAGACTTTGGCATATCAGCCACGCTCGTATTGAATGGCAGGGCAGGTTTGAGAGGCAGAAGTGACCAACTCTTGCTCCCAGCTTCTTGTCCTTCTGCATAAGATTTGCTGTTTCCATAGATGGTGGGGTTGTCTTTGCCTCCTATCCAACCAGCTCTGCAAGACTAATCATTTCTATAATGTTCCTCTTGCTATGGGGTGCTACCTGCAATGTCTACCTTAAATCAGTGAAAATGTTATGCCTTGGATTGAGAATTGGCTCCAGTCAATAATCAGCATTGTATAAATCACTAGCTCTGTTGCTTAAGGAATAGTGTTAGATGCTGTAGCTAATGTTTGTGCTGGTGAATTGCCTTGATTGTAATTTCTATAGCCATGGTAACAAGGTTTAGAATTAAATTATATGTGAAATGGTCTCTGTGATGGGAAAATAGGTTAAACAATTGCTTTGGTTAAATAGAATGCAATGTATATTTATAGGCCCAACATAGAATGAAGCTTTTATTAAAGTGACGCAGTACAGGAAACGGGTAGGAAAAAAAAAGATAATCTATTTTTATGTCACTTAAGTGTCATGGTCAATCCATAGTGAAAATAAACAGGATATTGTGTGGTATTTCTAGAACTATTAAATACTTGTCAAGGATTACAGATTTTGAATGGACTGGGGTGCTTTCCATAGGTTTGGTTCCCTTACATGGCTGAGGGTATAATAGTTCTGGGTATGGTTCAGAAAAGAGCAACAAGAATAATGCAGAGGCTGTTCTTTTCCCGGAATGTCTTAAGCAGCTGGAATGTGTTGCTGGCCTGGGTAGCTTCACTGCAAGCTTCCATCAGGAAATTGTGAAAGTTTGTGGTTGAGGCAAGGATCACATGGTGCAAACAAATGTGGGGATTTCCAATTAATGTACACAAAGCAAACATACTGTAACTTTCAGGAGTGGTCTTTTTTCTGACGTTAATTTTTGTTACTGACCCCAGCTTTTTTTAGTGTCTCCTGAAAGATTCCGTGACTGTTTGGGGGGTAGAGCGTGGCTGGTTATGTAAAGTTCTTGTTAATTTGCTTCAGGCACTGCATGTGGCCAGGCTTTGTGGATAGACAGGACAATTATTGATTGCTTTATGTTTTTATCTTTCTGCATCTTCTTTTACAAAAATGTATGTTGTGGATTGTATTCCATTGTGTGATTAATAAAGCTCTCCCATTGTGTTTTTCAGAACTTTTTGCAAACTGTAAGCTCTGTGATTTCTAATGAATCATTAGCCACGTGGACAGTTCTCTCTAACACAACAGATGATGCGAACCCTAGCTCTCAATTATTACAGTCAGTGGAGACATTTACTAGTCGGCTCAATCTGACAAATAGCACTCTAGAAATTAATCAAAATAATCTTCAGCTCGTCGCTACTAAAATTGAACAAGATGAAAAACGCCCTTCCATTAATCTAACCTTTGAGAAATTTAACATTACAGACTATTCTAATTTAAGTGCTACTATCTTCATTCCTGGTGACGAATTTGAACCTATCGAAGATAATGTTGTTGTCATAATTGCATATCCAACATGGATTGATATTTTAAGCAATATTGCAGTCTTTGGTAAAAACTTCCAAATTAATGGACTAGTTATGACAGTAACATTAAACCGTAACAAACAAATTGGAATTAATATGACGTTCTCACCAAGGGACACTGAACTTGATCTTGACACTGCCACTTGCGCATTTTGGGATTTTGCTGGAAGAGGCGCATGGAATGATTCAGGCTGTATGACTAGTCGGGAAGGAAACAACACCGTTTGCAACTGTGTGCATTTAACATCGTTTTCAATTTTAATGTCCCCTTCAAGTAAAGCCAACAACATTTTGGAAGTTATAACCGAAATTGGACTTGCCATTTCAATCGCCAGCTTACTAGTTACCATTATTATAGAAGCAATAGTATGGAAACATGTGACCAAGAACAAAACATCACACACTCGCCATGTTGCAATTCTGAATATTGCGATAAACCTGCTTATAGCAGACATATGGTTCATTGTGGCTTCCTCTGTTGATCCCGGAACAGGAGCTTGTGTGGCTGCAACGTTCTTCATTCATTTTTTCTATCTTGCCTTATTTTTTTGGATGTTCACCCTTGGCCTTCTACTTATATTTCGCTTGGTTTTCATTTTCCATGATTTCAGTAAGTCAACCTTGATGGGAATCTCATTCAGTGTTGGCTATCTAAGTCCACTAATTATCTCGGTCATCACAATCGGAGCTACATATCCAAGAAATGGTTATATAAGAGAAGATGACTGTTGGCTCGGTTGGAGGGATAAATATCCGATACTTGCTTTTGTTATACCTGCACTGGCTATCATTGCAAGCAACGTTGTTGTTCTGTTTGTGGTCATATTTAAGCTCTTACGACCAACAATTGGAGATAGGCCCAGGGGCCAAAGCGAGGAGCAAGAAACATTTAAACAAATTGTGAGGAGCATTGTGGTGCTAACTCCAATTCTTGGACTCACATGGGGATTTGGAATACCAACGTTTCAAGAGAAATCGGATGTTGCTTTTGATTATATATTTACAATCCTCAATGCTTTTCAAGTAAGTGTTATAAATGATTTATAACCTTAAATGTACAATTGCACAGTTGTAAATATGAAGTATGATCTGGGTAAAACAATAAAGATGAACTAAGCGTGTTTGACAGGTTCAAAACAGAGTCATGCAGCAGGGAAACAGGCCCTTTGACCAAACTTGCCCACACCAGTCAACATGCCCCATTTACACTAGTCCCACCTGCCTGAGTTTGGCCCATATCCCTCTAAACCATTCCTATGCATTGTCTTACATGTCCTAAGTTGATAATTCCTTAGGTCTGCAGAATGTGAACTATGAGGGAGTAACAAAGACCACTACATGTATGAGCCCAGCAGAATAGGCTTTGTGAGTAGATTAATTTTCTTGTCGACACAATAATAACACTACTGGATTGTGATAAAAATAAAACTGACTAATTCACTAAATTTCTCTGACAAGGAAATCTTGGTCTTTATAGTTGACCCGTGACCGAACAATTATCGATGGACATTAGTGTTGGCAATGCCAATATATCCTTACAAACAAATAACAGTCAAATTCCATAGAATTAAGTGCCCAAACTTCCAAAGTTCTTGCATCACTCTTCAGACCATTGGAGGCATGAGTCTGGAAAAGGCAGCTATGAGCAAGTGTATCCCTGGATTGAGGAGCATGCTTAAGAAGGAAATCAGGAGGGCAAAAAGGGGTATGAGATAGCTCTGGCAGATAAGATTAAGCAGAATCTATAAGCATATTAATGAAAAAAAGGCAACTACAGAGAGAATGTAGTCCCTCAGAAATCAGCAGGAAATGGGGAGTCCCCAATAAATATATTTCCTGTTGTTATTGGGAGAAATACATTAGGATGAGAAAATATAGGACATTTAATAGTGATGTCTTGAGGATGGTCCATATTACAGTCAATAAGGTGCTGGACATTAAGTATATAAGTAAATTGCAAGAGCCCTGACAGATCTACGAAGAAGGGTCACAACACGAAACATCACCCATTCCTTCTCTCCAGAGATGCTGCCTGCCCCGCTGAGTTACTCCATCTTTTTGTGTCTATCTTATATGAATCATCATTAGTAATGACAGGAGAGTGGCTAATGTTGTGCGTCTATTTAAGAAAAACCTAGGAACTATAGACCAGTAAGCCTAATATCTGTGGTAAGAAAATTACTGGACAGGATTCTGAGATAAGATGTTCATTTTTTGTGACTGTGATAACGGTGGCTTTGAACATCACTTCTTGAAAAAAAAAACCTGATTTTTAAAGCTTAAGTCAACCTGATTGATCAATTTGTCAGCTCAGCATTTAATGGAATGTTACAAAATGATTGAAAGTTTTTAAAGTTGTCAACTGCTTAAAAATGTTTTCCAGGGATTCTTCATTTTGATCTTTGGAACATGCTTGGATAGCAAGGTGAGATACATCTGTTTTTTTTTTTTAACCAGTTTTTCTGTAATTGGTCTATTTTCACCTCACCTAATATAATGCTTTATTCTGCAAACCCAGGTGCGAGAAGCCTTATTGAAGAAGTTCTCTTTGAGTAGATTGTCTTCCCGAACAAGGGTAAGGCTGAAAGAATAAAACAGCTGATTGTTCATGTTATGAAAAAGAAATGTGTAATGGATTTGGTGAAAATTAGTTGAAAACTAGGTCAGAAAATCGCTTTTGCACTGGTTTCTAATTGAAGATAGAGACTATTAGAAGGCGACACAGTGGCGCAGTTGGTAGAGCTGCCTCACAGCACCGGAGTCCCAGGTTCGTTCCTGACCTTTGGTGCTGTTTGTGTGCATACATGGGTTTCCTCCGGGTTCTCTGGTTTTCTCCCACATCCAAAAGATGTGGGTTTGTCAGTTATATTGTTTACAGAGTACCATCTTTACATATTCAGTTGTGCTACAGCAACTAAGAATTTCATTATTCTGTCTTTGACATATGACAATAAAACACTCTTGACTATGTTAATTGGCCTCTTTAAAAATTGCCCCTAGTGTGTAGGATGGGATGACACAAAACTAGTGTGAACGGGTAATCGATGGTTGGTGTGTACTATATGGGATGACAGGCCTGTTTCTTTAAACAAAACTAAATAAAAAAAACTAATTAGAGAAGTCAAGAGAAATGTCCTGGAAGTAGGATGTAGATAAAAATGCTGGAGAAACTCAGCGGGTGAGGCAGCATCTATGGTGCGAAGGAATAGGTTTCAGGCTGAGACCCTTCTTCAGACTGATGTGGAGGTGGTGGGGGCGGGAAGAAGAAAGGAAGAGGTGGAGACAGAGAGCTGTGGGAGAGCTGGGAAGGGGAGAGGAAAGGGGGCGAAAGCAAGGACTACCTGAAATTGGAGGTCAATGTTCATACCGCTGGGGTGTAAACTGCCCAAGCAAAATATGAGGTGCTGCTCCTCCAATTTGGGATGCACTCTGGCTATCGAGGAGGCCCAGGACAGAAAGGCAGATTCGGAATGGGAGGGGGAGTTGAAGTGCTGAGCCACCAGGAGATCAGGTTGGTTATTGTGAACTGAGCAAAGGTGTTGGGCGAAGCGATCGCCAAGCCTGTACTTGGTCTCACTGATGTAGAGCAGCTGACACCTAGAGCAGTGGATGCAATAGATGTGGTTGGAGGAGGTACAGCTAAACTTCTGCCGCACCTGGAAAGACTGCTTAGGTCCTTGGACGGAGTCAAGGGGGGAGGTAAAGCGACAAGTGTAGCATTTCCTGCGGTTGCAAGGGAAAGTACCAGGGGAGGGTGTGGTTTGGGTGGGAAGGGACAAATTGACCAGGGAGTTACTATGGAGGGAGCAGTCTCTGCGGAAAGCCAAAAGGGGAGAAGATGGGAAGATGTGGCCAGTGGTGGGATCCCGTTGGAGGTGGTGAAAATGTCAGAGGATTATCTGTTGTATGTGACGGCTGGTAGGGTGGAAGGTGAGGACAAGGGGGACTCTGTCCTTGTTATGAGTGGGGGGATGGGGAGTGAGAGCAGAGTTATGGGGTATAGAAGAGACCCAGGTGAGAGCTTCATCTATAGTCGAAGAGTGGAACCTCCTTTCCCTAAAGAATGTGGACATCTCCGATGCCCTGGTTTGGAACACCTCATCCTGGATGTAGATGCGGCATAGACGGAGGAATTGGGAGTAGGGGATAGAGTCCTTGTAGGAAGCAGGGTGGGAAGAAGTGTAATCTGGATAGCCATGGGAGTCAGTGGGTTTATAGTAGATGTCGGTCAGTAGTCTGTTACCTGCGATGGAGGTAGTGAGGCCTAGAAATGGTAGAGAAATGTTGGAATTGGTCCAGGTGAAGTTGAGTGCCGGATGGACGTCAGTGGTGAAATAGATTAAGTCAATGAGTTCTGCATGGGTGCAGGACGTAGCACCAATGCAGTCATCGATGTAGCGGAGGTAGAGTTCGGGGATAGAGCCACGGTACGCCTCAAACAAGGATTGTTCGACATACCCTACAAAGAGGCAGGCATAGCTGGGGCCAATGCACGTGCCCATAGCTATGCCTTGGATTTGGAGGAAATGGGAGGAGTCAAACGAAAAGTTGTTGAGGATAAGGACCAGCTCCGCTAGACAGAGGAGAGTATCAGTAGACGGGGATTGGTTGGTTCTGCGGTCGAGGAAGAAACAGAGGGCTTTAAGACCCTCCTGGTGGGGGATGGAGGTGTACAGTGACTGGACATCCATGGTGAAGAAGAGGGAATGGGTCATGGAGGAGACGAAGAGCGTGTGAGGTGCCTTGGACATAGGTAGGGAGGGATTTAACCAGGGGGGGATAGGATGGGTTGAGGTATGCGGAAATAAGTTCTGTGGGACATGAACAAGCAAAAATGATGGGTCTGCCAGGAAATGGGCTCAGGCAGCAAGAAGCTTCTGTGCTACGGGGGATACAGAGGAGTGGTAGTCAGTAGACACTCCGCTGGCAGTAGAGAGGGATTTAAGATTTGAACAAGATGGGAGTTTTCAGTCCATGGTACATGGAGGAGGAGCCAGCATGGGCTACCCACCCAACTTCACGTCAATGGTCTAGGTGAATTTGAGTAGCAAGGGCTACCCACCCAACGTCAACAATCTTTCAGCAAATTAAAATTGTGGCGACGTTGTGTTACAAAGTGACGGTGTCTCTCCATGAACGGTCAAACTTCAGTTAATGTCCTCACTCCTGTCCTGACGTGGACAAATACAGGTTCAAGCATTGTGGGAGGGGAAAGTGAGAAGCAACATTGAATCTCTGGGTGCATGTGTGTCCGTGTGAAGTTGATCAGGTACTGAATAGCTCACTGGACACACGGGCATTAAAACAGCTGTTACAAAAACAATGTAATATCGGTGTTTAAGCATGCATGCACATAACTATATTTAGATTTTCAAAATAAATATATATTTGATTGTTCACTTCATTTCTATCCATTGTGTAGGTTTTTAAAAAATTACACAAAATCGTGAATGAATCATTATTGAAGTAGAACAGTTTGTGGCCACTGTACCCTTCATTGCAAAGTGTGTCAGGGGTGGGATGAGTACCAGGGTGAGGAAGTTATAACGGTAACTATAACTGTAAGATCACATCTGGAGTATTGTGTTCAATGTTGGTTCCGCTTGTATGGAAGGTGATACTTACCTCTGAAGCAGCAAATATTTTCCAGTTTGATTGCCAACATGGTCGGGAGGGGGTCATTTCAAATGAAAATAAAGAAAGAAATTAGCCTAGTACACAAGAATGAGTGGTGACCTCAGAGTTCAAGGAGATGTTATTCCCTTTTCCCCACCCTTCTTAAACTCCAGAAGGCTTGGAACAAGTGAATTGAACCAAACTAATTCTGATGGCTTCCCTCTGGAATACAGGCCTGTACTCCCAGTTGGGAACAGAGTGTAGAGGGTGCTAATCTTGTGTCAATCTAAATTGCATTATGGTAATTTGCTGAGAACGTTCAGCAGGTCTCTTGGAGAAGAAATTAGAAGTAACATAGGTTGCTTCATGCATTAACACCATACCCTTTACTTTAACAGACTGTACAGACTTCTTCCACTGGAAGGTTTCGCTCCAAGCCTGGTATTGCATTTCCCGGGAGAAAAAGTAAGTATAAATATAAAACTGATCACAGCTGAATTAATAAATTGATTTTCTTATAGAAAGCTGTCGATTACTAGGGAAGGAATCTGTCGTTGAAGTATGTGATTAAATTGGCATCACAGGCCTGGTTTTAGTCTGTTCGCAGAGTTCTGCAAGAGAACAGTATTTCAAAATATATTTTATGTCCTCCTATGATGGAAAAGATATAGGGTAATTTTAACAGTTGAGACACATGAATATAATTTCATAAAGAAGCCAACAGACAATCACACTACCAAATGGAGGGAGAGGGGATGGTGTGATGACGGGTGGGATGGGACTGTATGATGTGGGTGATGGATAGAGGTATCTTCTGTGCAGGGTGAGAGATGGGGAAGGTGTGGTGCGTGCGGATAGACGGTGGAAGGAAATGGGTGCAGGGAAATGCATCTCTGCCCATTCTCACACCACAAATGAAACTCCTTGGACTTGTTGTCAAGGCCTCGCTGAATTCAAACTCGCTGCTGCATAGCAGGAAAGCACTCATGAATTATTTGATTGCCAACCTTAATCCAATCACAACTACTGCTAGATCCTGTTGACATTATAGGAGGCTGATTTGGGAAGATTAATGAGGCTTCTGCCTGCTTTAAGTATCCAGAATCAAATCTAACCATGTTGAGTGCGCAAGTGATCAGCTTGTTTTGACCCACCTGCTTGCCGACGTTGCGTGTTCAGCATGGTTATGAATGACCATTTGTCAGATTTCCAGGACTGTCAGAACTTATTGGGCATCTTCATCAAAATAAATCTGTGCCTCAGCACAGAGAGTGCACATGCTCGGAGTCCTCCTTGACCTGACAAACATTTCAACCCCCCCCCCTTCATATTTTCTCCATCCTATCTCTCAACCTTTTAAAACCTTACCTCGGTTTACTCTCATCACTACTCTCAGCTCAGTCTGCTGAGCACAATGCTATGTTTGCACAAAAAGTTGCTGTTATTAGTTACAGCTGATGCTCAACAATGCTGCAATAAAGAAAGCAGATGACTAGGGATTAAGAGTAGGCATTAACAGGTCCCTTTCAGAATGGCAGGCAGTGACTAGTGGGGTACCGCGAGGCTCGGTGCTGGGGCCGCAGCTATTTACAATATACATCAATGATTTAGATGAAGGGATTCAAAGTAACATTAGCAAATTTGCAGATGACACAAAGCTGAGTGGTAGTGTGAACTGTGAGGAGGATGCTATGTGAATGCAGGGTGACTTGGATAGGTTGGGTGAGTGGGCAGATGCATGGCAGATGCAGTTTAATGTGGATAAATTTGAGGTTATCCACTTTGGTAGCAAAAACAGGAAATTGTGTCAAGTTGAGAAAAGGGGAAGTACAATGGGATCTGGGAGTCCTTGTTCATCAGTCAATGAAAGTAAGCATGCAGGTACAGCAGGCAGTGAAGAAAGTGAATGGCATGTTGGCCTTTTGTTGAGCTTCTGCTGTTGGAATAACTTAGGTCACACACTGTGATTAAGATCCAAATACTTTATTAGCATTACAGCATAGGTAACTTCATCATAATACATAACTCAAGACTGAAGGAGAAAGGGCTGAGAAGCTTTCTGTTAAACTAGTGGGTGTAGCTACAAAATATGACTCATAACATGAGTGACACTGATCTACATCCTCCCTCTTAAAGAATTAAATGTCAGTACAAAACCATTGACTAAATAAGGCATGCATAGCAATTGATAATAAGCTGGTGAAAGTCAAACATAGCCCGGGTACTTCACGGTGGGCTTGCAAACACGACCAGCACGTGTGCGATAAAAACCATCTCCTTTTTCCCCACCGGGGACAGAACCGGTGGCTTCACGGGTGAAGGAGATTGAACCAACATTCCCGGTGACAAAACAAGGGACTGCAGCGCAGGCGGAGGGGGCGTCACCACTGGCAAAGCAGCCGCTCCCGAAGTGGGTTGTTGTGCTGGTGTAGGCGGATGAATACCGCTGGGCACGGACGGCAGTACACTTGTACGGTCTGGATAATACGGTGGATTCGGCTCATTCACAGGCAGGATATGTTGTCTGTTACGCCTGTAAGTGCTGCCATCGGCACTGACCAGATATGAGCGTGGCTCAGAAGCAGTTCCAGAAGTTACACCGATACAGTCATGGCCTTTGTCAGTTTGCAAACTAACCACCTGCCCCTTGGTTAATGGTGGCAGCGGCCTACTTGTCTTGTCATACCACTGTTTTTGAATGTCATGCTTTTGTTGTAACCTGGACTGGACTTTGCATGGTGGAACCACCTGTGGGATCAATGCCTGATCCGCCACAGGCACCGTGGCTCGGATCTGCCTTGACAATAAACATTGAGCGGGTGAACCCAAAATGGGGTCGCATGAGATGTTGCGTAGGTTGAGCAGATCCAGGTACATGTTGGAATTAGCTCTTTACGATCGTTCCATGAGCCGTTTGGCACTCTTGACAGCCTGCTCAGCTAGTCCATTCAACTGTGGATATTCAAGGCTGCTGGTGATGTGATGAAAACCCCAGCATGCAGTAAACTCCTTGAAGTGTTAGTTGGTAAATTGACTGCTGTTATCAAATAACAGTATGCATGGAGCTCCGTGGTCTGCAAAATGGCGAGCAAGCTTCGAAACGACTCCGCGAGAAGTGGGGCTGCTAAGAAGATCAATGTCAAGACATCCAGAATACAAATCGACAATTACCAGGTACTGCTTGCCATGCCATTCAAATATGTCAGTTGCCACTCTAGACCGCGGGAGAGCAGGAGCCGGATGTGAAAGAAATGGTTGCATTTGTTGATGAGGTGTCAAGCTGTTACACACTGCACAGGACGCCACATTCTCGGTAATGCATTTGGCCAAGCCAGGCCAGTAAAACATGTTTCTTGCTCGTAGGACGATGGCTTCAGCGCTTGGGTGCCCTGCATGGACAGCATTAAAATACTTGCTGTGCAGCGAATCAGGGACCACAGCCTTATGTTCTTTTACAATAATGCCATCCTGCAGCACTAGCTCATCGCGGACGGCAAAGAAAGGCCAAACTGGCAGTGGAACATCATAGTGTTTGTCTGTCCAGCCGCAGTGTGGGGAACCCAATCCTCCACACAGGACGAGGGAATAAAAGACACAGTCATTATGTTAAAGTGATCATCTGGCGAGGAGGGACCCTCACAGGTCTTCCAGGGTGCACGTGAGAGAGTGTCAGCCAGGTGCATATCCTTACCACGTTTATAGGTCAGAACAATGTCGTATGTTTGAACTTGTAGCAGCTGTAAGCGCGCTGGAGAGGCATGAATCGGTTTGTTGAAGATGCAGATCAGAGGTTGGTGGTCGATTTCAATTGAGACCATATGTCCAAAGATAAAGTCGTTAAATTTCTTGCAGGCAAAAACAACTGCCAGTAGCTCTTTCTCAATTTGGGCATAGCGTTGTTCTGTGTCAGTCATAGTGCGCGAGGCATAGGCAACTGGCTTATTGCCGCTACCGTCATTTTGAAGACATGCTGCGCCTAGTCTATGTTGTGAAGCGTCACGTCAGTGTGACTGGTCGTTTAGGATCAAAAGACACAAGAGTAGGAGCACAAGACATCTGCTGCTTAAGAGTTTTAAAGAAGGAACTGCAGATGCTGGAGAATCGAGGGTACACAAAAAGCTGGAGAAACTCAGTGGGTGCAGCAGCATCTAAGGAGCGAAGGAGATAGGCGACGTTTCGGGTCGAGACCCTTCTTCAGACTTAAGAGTGCTTAAGAGTGTCAGACGCCCTCTGCTGTTGCTCGTGCCAAGTCCAAGCAGTGTCTTTGTGTGTAAGCTGGCACAACGGGGCTGATAGTTCACTGAATATTTGCCCAAGTAGTTCACCATGCCAAGGAATCTTTGTAGACCGAGCACGTCTGTGGACACTGGGAGCTCGTTGATGGCACTGGTTTTCACCGGATCCGTTTTTAGGCCGTCCTTAGTGAACACATGGCCAATGCATTTCACCTCACTTACCCAGAATTTGCATTTTTGAGGGTTTAGCTTGAGGTTAATGGCCTTGGCGTGATCCAGGACCTTTGTCAGATTAGCATCGTGTTCTTCGACAGTTCGTCCAGCAACGAAGATGTCATCCACTACAATGGAGCATGGGTGGCCCGCAAACAACTGCTCCACAGCTCGTTGAAATACTTCACTGGCAGGGCTTATGCCAAAAGACATGCAAAGAAATCTGTATCGCCCGAATGGTGTGCTGAAGGTGGTTAACTTGGAGGAGTTGTGTTCCAGTGAAATCTGCCAGAATGAACTCTTGGCATCTAGTACAATGAATAAATTTGCCTCAGCCATCTGCGCTGCAATCTCATCCACAGTGCGCATGGGATAGTGAGGTTGTTTAATGGCTGTGTTTAGGTCCTTACGATTGATACAAATCCGTATTTCGTCTTTATTCTTCTTCGTTGCCACAACCATGGTGGGGACCCAATCTGAAGGATCAGCGATGGGAGCAATCACAGCTAGAGACACCATTCTATTGAGTTCACTTTGAACATGGTCCCGCATAGCATGGGGAATCTTGTGTGCTGGATGGACAACGGGGATTATCTCAGGGTTAATGGTAATTGTGCACTTAACAGGTAACCTGCCCAGCTTGTCGTCAAACAAAGTTTAGTATTGTGTCAGGATTTGTTGGCTAAAGTCACAGGTTGTAGTCAGATGACAAACAGAAGGGCTGAAAGAGACAAGTCCCAGGACGTGACAAATGTTGGCACCCAGCAGAGACGGAACATCCTCACGAACAACATAGAAACTCAGGTTGTGGACACGTGAGTTAATACAGCAGTGTAGCTCGATTTGACCGATATGGTGCACTGGACCTCCTGCAAATGGGAGCAGTAGAAGGAAAAAGGAAAGCAGCAGGAAAAGGAAAGCAGCAGTAGGAGTGACAGTCTCTATTTTTCGCAACTTTTTCAACACAGCTAAACAGATCACGTTACATCTGGCCCCTGTGTCAACAAAAGATCTTGCCATTAACGAGCAAAGCGACCTTGGGGTCTAGGGTACACAAAAGGTTGGAGAAACTCAGCGGGTGTAGCAGCATCTAAGGAGTGAAGGAGATGGGCAACGTTTCGGGCCGAAACCCTTCTTCAGACTGATGGGAGGTGGGGGGGGGCGTGGAGAAGAAAGGAAAAAGGAGGAGGAGGAGCCCGAGGGCTGAGGGAGAGGTGGGAAAGGGAGGAGACAACAAGGGTTAACAGAACTGAGAAAATTCAATGTTCAAGCCCAGAGAATGCAGACTCCCCAAGCGGAATTTGAGGTGCTGTTCCTCCAACTTGCGGTGTGGTTTACTCTGGCCATGGAGGAGGCCCAGGACAGAGAGGTCGGATACGGATTGGGAGGGGGTGTTGAAGTGCTGAGCCACCGGGAGGTCGGGTTGGTTGTTGCAGACTGAGCGAAGGTGTTCAGCGAAACGATTGCCAAGCCTCCGCTTGGTCTCACCGATATAGATCAGCTGGCATCTGGAGCAGCGGATGCAGTAGATGAGGTTGGAGGAGGTGCAGGTGAACCTCTGTTGGACCTGGAAGGACTGCTTGGGTCCCTGAAAGGAGTGGAGGGGGGGAGGTAAAGGAACAAGTATAGCATCTCTTGTGGTTGCAAGGGAAAGTGCCCGGGGAAGGGAAGAATTGACAAGGGAGTTGCAGAGGGAGCGGTCTTTGCGGAAGGCAGACAGGGGGAGATGGGAAGATGTGGCGAGTGGAGGGGTCACGTTGGACCTTGGGGTCTAGTTGTTTGTGAATTGAATCATACACGGAATGCACATCCAAGTCAAAACCTTCACTAGCAGCCTGCAAATCCATGGGAGCTGGTTGAGAGCATTCCAAGAGCAGATTGCCTTGTATGAACTCTGTTGCTATGCGAGCAGCAGCATTTGAAGAAATGATTCCTTTTGTTACAAAAATCAACATAATTTTCCATACGCAGGGCAATGGTCATGAGCAGCAGCATGCAAACCCCCACAGTTAAAACAATTGTCTATTAGTCTCACGATAGAGTTGTCGGCACTTGAGGAGAATGGCGGGAGATTTGATAAGACATGCTGGCAACATTAATTTCACGACCAGCAGAGTGCCCTAAAACTTTTGTATGAGAGTCAGCCATTTCAGCAATACGACTTCAAGGCACGGACATAGATCTCTACAGGTTCACCCTGACTCTGGCTTCGGGAAAATAATAAATGCCTCTCCATGATCAAGTTAGTGCATAACTCACATAACTTGTCCGAATTTGCGTAGTAGGCAATCAGGGTCACCGATTGACTCAGCGGGAGTGATCTGGACACCATACGGGTCTAACCTAGCCGGTTCACAATGAAATCGTCTGTCACATCAGGCAGCTTCTGTGCCCGCTAGATTAAGCAGAATTGACGCTCGAACACCGGGAGCAGCAGTAGGGTGAGCTGCTTCAATGTAAATTGAGAAATCTTCTTCAAATATGAGCCACCATTTTGCGAGGTCTTCGTCAAACACCCGGATCTCTGGTTTTCTGAGAAGCCATAGTAATATATACCGGAGAAAACAACAAACTAAAATAAAAGCAATAATATTAAGCAAGGAGTGAGCCCGTACACTCTGACACCATGTCGAGCTTCTGCTGTTGGAATAACTTAGGACACACACAGTGATTAAGATCCAAAGACTTTATTAGCGAGACAGCATAGGTAACTTCATCTTAATACGTAACTGAAGACTGAAGGAGAAAGGGCTGAGAAGCTTTCTGTTAAACTAGTGGACGTGGCTGCAAAGTATGACTCATTACATGAGTGACACTGATCTACACCTTTATCACAAGAGGAGTTGAGTATAGGAGCAATGAGGTCCTTTTGCAGTTGTATAGGGCCCTAGTGAGACCACACCTGGAGTATTGTGTGCAGTGTTGGTCCCCTAATTTGAGGAAGGACATTTTTGCTATTGAGGGAGTGTAGCGTAGGTTTACAAGGTTAATTCCCGAGATGGCGGGACTGACATATGCTGAGAGAATAGAGCGGCTGGGCTTGTAAAATCTGGAGTTTAGAAGGATGAGAGGGGATCTTATTGAAACATAAGATTATTAAGGGTTTGGACACGCTAGAGGCAGGAAACATGTTCCCGATGTTGGGGGAGTCCAGAACCAGGGACCACAGTTTAAAAATGTGGGGTAAGCCATTTAGAATGGAGACAAGAGAAAACACTTTTTCTCACAGAGTTGTGAGTGTGGAATTCTCTGCCTCAGAGGGCGATAGAGGCCGGTTCTCTGGATAATTTCAAGAGAGAGCCAGATAGCGATAGCGGAGTCAGGGGATATGGGGAGAAGGAAGGAATGGGGTACTGATTGGGGATGGTCAGCCATGATCACTCGAATGGCAGTGCTGGCTCGAAGGGCTGAATGGCCTACTCCTGCACCTATTGTCTATTGTCTATGTCTATTGACTCAGTAAAATGGTGTGCATTAATATGGCATTGCCACTTGACCCAAGCCATTAACTTTTCTCCTGCTCTGATCTTTCAGAGAACTACAACATTACCGGCCTGGTAGCCTCGGGGAGCAAGGACAAAACCCTCAGCTATTCTACTCTGCATTAACTGCTGCCACTCCGAAGATAAAACGGATCCATCAGTTGCAGGAAAAAAATTGGTTACCACTTTGACAAAACCATTTCAGCGATGAATTAAAAAGAAATGATTACTTATGACAAAAGTTACAAAACTGTAGAGAGTGTTGAACATCATGTTACAATTGTTTTAATATGTTACAATTGTTTCATTCTGTAGTGAGGCAATAATTAATATCACAAAGAGTAAAGAGGCAGCATGGTAGATGAGCGTTAGAGTTGCTGTCTTACAGCACCAGAGACCTGGGTTCGATCTTAACTTTGGGTGCTTGGCTGTATGGAGTTTTACGTTCTCCACGTGACCTGCATGGGTTTTTCCTGGTTTTCTCCCACACTACAAAGACGTACAGGTTTGTAGGTTAATTGGCATGGTATAATTGTATATTGTCCCCAGTTAATGTAGGACAGAATAAGTGTGCGGGGATCGCTGGTCGGCACGCTCGGTGGGCAGAAGGGCCTGTTTCAACAATGTATCTCTAAACTAAACTAAACTAAAACTAGAGAACATTTTGAACATAAATTACATTTTATATTTAGCAATTAACTACTGTATGGTATGGGTTATTATAAAATTCTGCTGTTCATTAAATTATTCACACATGGATTGGTCTAAATAGATTTGATTATGTAGATAATATTTGTTTTTTTGTGTCCCGATTGCATGTCACTTCCCAATCTCAGGTATATTCTCCTATTCCTGTAATGGATCTGCTAAATATCTTGGGTTCTGAACTTTTCCAAAAACATTCTGATGATCTGAAGTTTGATTCTTTTCCCATTGGAAGTATGCAGAACTTTGCAGAAAGTTTCTCAGAACCAGTGGAAAGGTTTGGCTTCCATTAATACATTGAATTTATATTAAATAAAACACTGGTCAGCATGAAACATGAGGCACGAATATATCATTGATAGTTTGCTGCAATATGGTTGGTAAAAGGTATGCATGGAGAGGGAAAGTGAAATAAAGATATCTCCTGGGCAGGGAGGGAAAAATAAACTTGCCACGGTTACTGCTTTTGACTGCCGTCTCAAGGCATGCTGGAAAAGATGTTTGCTTAGATGTTGAGTAATGATAGGAGCAGTGTTTGCTCTGTTACCCCTCCTTTTGATTGAATTGACTGCTGGCATTCATGGACTAGGTTCCCACACTGGATGTTACTTGGGGGAGATTCAGAGAACTACCTTTTTTGGTATTATGCTGCATTTTGAATCCTGAGCCAAAATTAAAAAAGTTGTCCGTTCATCCTCGGTAACATGAATTGTCTGCTCTTCAGAAAGCTGGTTTGATTACTTCTCGATTCCTACCAATGCAACCATTTAAATAAGTCTCTAAAAGTGGGTTTCTTTCACATGTATTTTAAGGATAGATTTTATAAATATAGATTCCATTTTATATGGATGATGCCAGGACTCGAGGGCCAGAGATTATTGGGAGAAGTTAGGCAGGCTAGGTCTTTATTCCTTGAAGCACAGGAAGATGTGGAGTGAACTTACAGAGGTGTATAAGATAATGAGGGGAATAGATAGGGTAAATGTGCATTTTACCCAGAGAAGGGTAATCAAGTACCAGAGGACATTGGTTTAAGGGGAAAAATTTAATAGGAACCCGAGGGCAACTTTTTCACACACAGGGTTGTGGGTATATGGAACGAGTTGTCATAAGAGGTAGTTAAGGGAGATACTGTCACAGTAAATATCTTTAAAGTACATTTGGACTGATACTTGGATATGAAAGATTTGGAAGGATATGGGCCAAATATCAGGCAAGTGGACTAGCGTAGATGCAGCATCTTGGTTCGTGTGAGTAAGTTGGGCCAAAGAGCCTGTTTCCATGCTGTTTGACGCTGATACTTTTCACATAGATAATGTAAAGCTGCTTGAGGTGGACACACTGATAATTTGGAAAAGGAAATCAATTAACCTCACGGGCTGCTCTAGCACATTCCTATTGACGTAGCACGTTTCACATCAAGAGAGAAATTAATTAAATCTACGCAATAAATCGGGAGGCCATTTCAGATGCTCTCTGATAATAAAATGCAAAATTGTCATAACCTTTAATACAATTCACTCCATAGCAGTACACGTTTTTAACTTGTTTGCTTTAAATTACTATGCTATACTGTTTCCAGACTCTCTTGTGCCCCACCCTGTTGTAAGTTCTATGAATTAATGTGTTAATTCCAGAGCAATAATCACTTGAATGTCAGATCAATCGCTTGAATGGCAGATCAATCACTGTTAGTAGGTAGAAGGTTATTTCATGGATTTCCCAATTTTCTGGCTTGTTACTAATTGAAATTCCTTGATGCATTTTTCTTGCCCCTAGAGAAGCCTGTGAGGCTCATTGATCTTGCCTCCCGAAATCTCAGCGTGTCCTCCTCAAGAAGCTGCAGATTGTGTGAATCTATAAAAAATATCTATCCTTAAAGTAAATTTCACGATAGTGCTGTTTCAGGACACCAATTAGAGGAGACACACGAAATTGTGAATGCTGCGATCTTGAGTAAAAAAAACAAACTGCTGGTGGTACTCAATGGGTTAATCAATGGAGCATCTGTGGAGGGAAATGGAGAGATGATGTTTCAGGTTGGGACCCTTTTAAGAATAATCAGTCCAAGGATGGGTCCTCACCTGAAACATTATCTGTCCATTTTCCTCAACAAATGCTGCCTTGCCTGCTGAGTTCCTCCAGGACTTGATTTTTTGATGTAGAACACATCTTGGGATGCTATGTAGTTTGATCAGCCGTGGTTCTATGATTTCCTAATTGTTGTGTCTAGGAACATAGAAATTGGCATTCATAGATGCAAATGTTTTAGTTCTGCTTTTATTTTGTTCTCTCCTTCACCGCGATATAATTATTAATTGGCCTTTTGAACGTTCTGAACAATCTTGTTGACATGCTGATGGTACATCACCCCACAGTAGAGATTGCTCATTTTACATGGAAAAACTGCCAAACTGGTTGGTGACTCAAGAAACTGCCGATGCTGAAATCTTGAGCAATGAACAAAGTGCAAATGGGGAAGAGAATCAGACAGCATCTGTGGAGGGAATGGACAGACAGTGTTTCAGGTCTGGAGACTTGGTATTTATGTCAGAATTGTATTGGTGCATTGAATTCTGAAAACTGAGAGCACCACCAAATAAAAACAATTCTTCATTGTTATTGTAACTACATTGAATAATATGATTCTGCTAAAATACTGTAAGTACTGTTTTTTAAAAAACTTTGGAGATAATTGATTGGGTTGCAGGATAATACTGTAAAAAAAACTTTCTGGTGTAAGAAGCATATTGTTTACATATTTCAATTTTCCTTTAATAGTTCAAGGCTTAAAATATGCACATCAGCAAATTATCTTTATCGAATATGTTTTTTTAATCAACATTGAGTTATGAATGGAATGTAAATTTGTAAATTGCACTTCAACAATTGTCAAATAGGACTGCTGTGAAAGAGCTCCTCTTCATGCTTTGTTATGTAATCAAATGTTTCTATGTATATGTTATATTTGTGAATGTAGATTGTAATAGGTGTGATGTAAATCAAGTAAATGGGCGACATGAATAAAACCAATCTAAAATTAATACAATAAATATAATGATTAAGTTAATGCGTACAATTTATTTTTCTACACGCTACGTAAATTTATATTTGTTCTCAATATAATGATCTCCAATTTCTATAATGACGGCAAAGTTTTAAATTATAGTAGTCAAGAAATAAATTACAGATTACGAAGATTTGAATAAGTATAGGATTGGAAACATCGGATCACTTTTAAAATGTAAACGGGTTTTGTACATCAATTGGGTCAATGTTGAGTGTTACGAGAAGTCCAGAACAAGGGGTCACAGTTTAAAGATAAGGGGGAAGTCTTGTAGGACTGAGATGAGAAAAACATTTTTCACACAGAGTGGTGAATCTCTGGAATTCTCTGCCACAGATGGTAGTTTAGCCAGTTCATTGGCTATATTTAAGAGAGAGTTAGATGTGGCCCTTGTGGCTAAGGGGATCAGAGGGTAGGAGAGAAGGCAGGTACGGGATACTGAGTTGGATGATCAGCCATGATCATATTGAATGGCGGTGCAGGCTCGAAGGGCCGAATAGCCTACTCCTGCACCTATTTTCTATGTTTCTGTTTACCCATTGAGAGGAAATTGAAGTCTTTGAATAGCTAAACTAGATATTCATTGGAATACATTTGAAATGAAATTGATTTTGTTTTAAATTCACTGCAACTGAGGAGGTTAAAATTTGTCAGGAGCAAAAATCATACCTGCTATTGTTAGAAAGGAAAGGAAAATAATATTTCCAGGTGAGTTGCTTGTCATGAAAATTGACAGGATTACCATTGGATGAATGAAGATTAAAGGTTTTAAGAAAGGAATTGTCCACCAGATTGCCGATTAAAATGAGGATTATAATACCATTAAATATGTAATTGAAAAAATACTGCATGTAGAGATGATATCTCCAATTGTAGAGCTTGAACCAGTACAGGCTTATTGCACCAAAAATATTTATTTAGGCTATAAATTCTGTAATCCCAGGATTCAGTGGTATTACAATTGATTAAATTTGAATATAACATTTCCTTATTCATAAATTTTACAATGTAAAATTAAAACCTCAATCATGATTATTGTATAAACAATTTATGCATTTGATAAAATAATAGTGTAGTTTGGGCAGCACGGTGGCGCAGTGGAGAGTTGTTGCCTTACAGCGCCAGAGACCCGGGTACGATCCTGACTAGGGGTGCTGTCTGTATGGAGTTTGTATGTTCTCCATGTGAACTCTCCAGGATTTCCGGTTTCCTCCCAAACTCCAAAGATGTACAGGCTTGTAGGTTCATTGCTTTGGTATAATTGTAAATTGACTCTAGTGTGTGTATAATTAGTGTTAATGTACAGGGATCATTATCAATGCGGACTCGGTGGGCCAAAGGGCCTGTTTCCACGCTGTACCTCTAAACTAAACTAAAGTTGCAAGTCAGTTGATGGTCATGGGTTAATGAGTACATTAAACGGACTAAATTTATAGTTTATGGGGGGAGAGAGGGAGAGGGGGAGGGCGAGAGGGAGAGAGTTCCAATTTGCTGAGTTCCTCCAGCAGTAACAGCATCTGCAGTCTCTTGTGTCTTCATCAAAGAGTAGAACTGCTTTTCATTTCCATCCTATATACTGTATGCCTATATTAACATGAATATAGATGCATAGTGCTAGAGTAACTCAGTGGGTCAGGCTGCATCTCTGGAGAAAATGGATGGGTGCTGTTTCGGGTTGGGACCCTTCTTCAGGCCCAGCCCGAAACGTCACCAATCCCTTTTTCCAGGGATGCTTCCTGACCTGCTGAGTTATTCCAGAACTTTGTGTCTATCTTTGGGTATAAACCAACATCTGCAGTTCGTTGTTTCTAAGTTTTAACGTAAAATAACATTCAAAGATTATGCCTTTAATGTCAAAGAGTCAGTATGATTTATTTGTATTCATTTTATTGGGAGCTTGGAGCAGCAACAACATATTTCCGTAGCAGAATGGTGTATAACTTGGAAGTCTGCTTGCACATGGTGATGTTTCCATGCACCTATTACCATTGTCATATTGGTGGAGGTGGACAAAATGGAGAGGAATAGAGTCTCTTAACCGGAGTAGGGGAATCAAGAACCAAAGGACATAGGTTTATGGTGAGGGGGGAAAGATTTAATTGGAACTCTAATTATGCTCCTAGAGCTAACCCCCTTAGTCTAGTTTAGAGAAAACACTGAGTCAAGCACTGGTCCACTAAATCATTTATGTTATGAAACAATAACGAATTCCCTATATGATACCTAGCCACTCCGCAGGATCGACTCTGTGCTTGTCCAAGCCCTTCAGCTTCGTGCAAGCAGATACTTCCAAAAGATTACGCAGTCCCAAGTGCTCCTCCAGAAGATCAACAACAAACCTCATGGGGGTTACCTTTTATAGGTCATCGAATCCTGTGGGGCAGATCTACATGGGGGTGGTGCCCCTACAGATATCAATCACATTAAAGTGTTATTGACAGTCTCCCAATTACAAAGCATCCCAGTACAATGTTTCCACAGAAGCTTTTGGAAGGAAGTCAATCAATCAAATAATGCAACATTCTCATGGGGAGTATAAACAATTCAAACAAGGCTTCACACTTCAGCCAATCATCAAAAAGTAACACAAAAATCTTGCAACATTATAAACAGTATTTACTATCCTTCTGCAGCCAGCCAATCATGCTAATGCGTTTGCAACACCTCTGGGTTTCTCTGCAAAGTACTCACACGTTTTAACAATGGAGAGGACATCTGGACCTCACCTTATCTGATAATTCAATCTAGGACCTAGACTAGCTGGCGCCAATTTGCAGCCTTCAGCTTTTCACAGAAATTGACCAAACAGATTAATCCATGTGATGGCAAATTGATGGATGACAAGAGATTAAGCAAACTGTATATGTTGTCTCCAGAATTAACTAAATAGGGAGGTGATCTCAAAAAATATTTAAGTGGCACAGTTGCATTGCCAGTTACTGCCTTACAGCACCCTGTGACCGTAAGGGCTTTCTCTGGGTGCTCCAGTTTCTTCTCACACTCCAAACTTCTTCTTGCGTATGGCGTGCACAGCCTAAAGTTGTAGGTCAACTTGTTCTATTTGATCTTTTTGTGCACGTCGGGTTGATTGCATTAGTTGAAACAGGGAGGACCAAGTGAAGGTTGCCATCTCCCATCCCGCACTCCAAAGACATACAGGTTTGTTGGTTGTTAAAGAAGGAACTGCAGATGCTGGAGAATCGAGGGTTTCACAAAAGGCTGGAGAAACTCAGCAGGTGCAGCAGCATCTAAGGAGCGAAGGAGATAGGCGACGTTTTGAGTCGAGACCCTTCTTCAGATTGGTCAGGGATCAGGGAAACGAGAGATATAGATGGTGATGTGGAGAGATAAAGAACAATGAATGAAAGATATGCAAAAAAGCATCGATGATAAAGGGAACAAGCCATGGTAAGCTGTGGTGTGAAAATGAGAAGCTGGTGCGACTAGGGTGGGGGAGGGAGATAGAGAGAGAGGGAATGCCAGGGTCCGAGGGCTGAGGGAGAGGTGGGAAGGGGAGGAGACAGCAAGGGTTAACAGAATTGAGAAAATTCAATGTTCAAGCCCAAAGGATGCAGACTCCCCAAGCGGAATATGAGGTGCTGTTCCTCCAACTTGCGGTGTTGCTCGCTCTGGCCGTGGAGGAGGCCCAGGACCGAGAGGTCGGATACGGAATGGGAGGGGGAGTTGAAGTGCTGAGCCACCGGGAGGTCGGGTTGGTTACCCCCAGTTGTGCAGTGAAGTTTCAGCCTGACATTAAACTGCTGAGAACAGGAGGCAGAAGGTTAGAACAGCTTGAATCTATTGGAAGATAAAAAAGACTCATCTTCAGTCCCAACCTGAATCGTTGCCTATCCATGTCCTCCACAGATGCTGCCCGGCCTGCTGAGTTACTCCAGCACTTTGTGCTTTTTTTGTAAACCAGCATCTGCAATTAGTTGTGTCTGAATCCATTGGACATTATGTGTACTTCACCCCTGCCGATGTGAAGGGACTTTTGGATAGAAATTGTCGCCCTTCTTGTGGATTTATTTGCATATCATGTGCATGTGACAGGAATGGCATCTGGGTTTTTAGGTTGAAATGTAAAAACACAATTCAGTAAGGTCAGAATTTGCATTACTTCAAAAATACGAAGTCTATATGAAACAAAATATAGAGCTCAAGGTTGTTGCCAGCTTCACAAATTCTGCTCAATTTCCTTTTACACATTTTTACTAATAGCCTGACTAAAATTGCAGGTTGGCAAAATCTGTTTTGCAGAGATAGAGCAGGGCTGTTTCATAGTAAACCACAATTATACGTAAACCTGTTACTAAGTTTCCTTCACCGCAATCATACTCTCACTAAAAGCTTCCCATTAAAATTAATTGCCTGAAATTTCCACAGAGATTCTTCATAGACAATCCTAGGATTTAAACATGTTTAAAATAGCCATTTGTATTATTCCTGTCTATTATGGATATTATGGCAGGGGATAGGACAAGTTCAGTGAATTTTTCATCCATTAAAACCATGTTCCACTTCACACCAACAGCAACAGCTGTCTGCACAAAAATATTTCAATGCTCTGTCACTGACCATAGCTGACTTCATTCAGAGAACAGCGACTGACAGAAGAGATTAAACTGGGAAGATATTGCACCAGGTTTTATGATGCAAGTCCACCTTCTTAACTCCTTACTAAATTTACTTGCTCTATTATGCAAATAAACAGCTACCAAACACCTCTGGGCATTCAGCAAGCCTGGACAGATAGGTGCTCGTTACAAGGCTCTGAACGATTCATGGGAATCTAAAGGGCCTGTCCCACTTGCATGCGATTGCGTGCGTTTGGCGCGACCAAACGGAAGCGGAATACGCGCATGATGTCATTTACGTCATGCTTACCAATCAGCTGGGCAGGAGGCGGGCCGACTGAATTTGGGCGTCGCACGGCGTCGAGCGGTGTCGTCATCACGCAATGCTACGCGGGGCGGTGACATCATCGCGCAAAGCCACGTGCTAGGCATACGCCGTCAAGACGCTGCGTACGATGTCACGACGCTGCGTATGGCCTCAGTGCACCTGCGTGCCGACAGGCCGTTGGCATGCAAAGATTTCGGCTACTGCCAGAATTTCGGAGCCCCCGCGATGTCGGGACCAGTCCCACACAACTCCGCGCTTCTAAGTGGGACCGGCCCCATGCGGCCATACGGTGCCCGTACGCCTCAAGCTTCCACGAGGTCGCATAAGTGGGACAGGCCCTTAAGTCTGCAGAACTGTCGGAGTTCCTTCATCCCTGCATTTTGGGAAGCTGCATGCTGGAGCTGACTGATCGCAATCACGTGTTCCTTTGATGCAGTCACCTGCAACATGCAGCAGGAGCATGTGTTGTTGGACTGTTGCTGCTCTCACATTGCTGTGGTGGGTGGAGTTCCTGCAGTTTGACTCAGCCATTATTGCTAAAGCTTGGCAGGAAAGGTCCAAAAGACGAATCCTTCCATCCACAATGATCCAAAGGCATGATGGCTTCAGTCAAGTCAGCCCACATTATATTTCTAAACTCCTTGAACTATTCTAGACTCCCTTATTGCCACATTTGTAGAAGAGTGACCAAGAGGTTCAGGTACATAGCTCCATGAAGGTGGCAACATGGATGAACATAGGTGGTGATGAAGGCATTTGGCACACTCCATTGATGTTCTGTGTCCTATTGAATGTCTAATTTGCATTACCTGGCCCACACAGATGGCTCAGGGCCACAACAGGATTATGGGGAAAAGGCAGAAAAATGGGGTTAACATAGAAACATCGAAAATAGATGCAGGAGGAGGCCATTCGGCCTTTCGAACCAGCACCACCATTCATTGTGATCATGGCTGATCGTTCCCAATCAATAACCCGTGCCTGCCTTCTCCCCATATCCCTTGATTCCTCTAGCCCCTAGAGCTGTATCTAACTCTCTCTTAAATCCATCCAGTGATTTGGCCTCCACTGCCCTCTCTGGCAGGGAATTCCACAAGTTCACAACTCTCTGGGTGAAAAAGTTTTTTTCTCACCTCAGTCTTAAATGGCCTCCCCTTTATTCTAAGACTGTGGCCCCGGTTTTGGACTCGCCCAACATTAGGAACATTTTTCCTGCATCTAGCTTGTCCAGTCCTTTTATAATTTTATATATTTCTATAAGATATCCCCTCATCCTTCTAAACTCCAGTGAATACAAGCCTAATATTTTCAATCTTTCCTCATATGACAGTCCCGCCATCCCAGGGATCAATCTTGTGAACCTACCCTGCACTGCCTCAATCACAAGGATGTCCTTCCTCAAATTAGGAGACCAAAACTGTACACAATACTCCAGATGTGGTCTTACCAGAGCCCTATACAACTGCAGAAGAACCTCTCTACTCCTATACTGAAATCCTCTTGTTATGAAGGCCAACATTCCATTAGCTTTCTTCACTGCCTGCTGTACCTGCACACCAACTTTCAGTGACCGGTGCACAAGGACACCCAGGTCTCACTGAACCTCCCCCTTACCTAACCTAACCCCATTGAGATAATAATCTGCCCCCTTGTTTTTTGCCACCAAAGTGGATAATCTCACATTTATCTATATCATACTGCAACTGCCACGTATCTGCCCACTCACTCAACCTGTCCAGGTCACCCTGCAACCTCCTAACATCCTCTTCACAGTTCACACTGCCATCCAGCTTTGTGTCATCTGCAAACTTGCTAGTGTTGCTCCTAATTCCCTCTTCCAAATCATTAATATATATGGTAAAGAGTTGCGGCCCCAACACCGAGCCTTGCGGCACTCCACTCGCCACTGCCTGCCATTCTGAAAAGGACCCATTCACTCCTACTCTTTGCTTCCTGTCTGCCAACCAATTTTCTATCCACGTCAACACCCTATCCCCAATACCATGTGCTCTCATTTTAGTCACCAGTCTCCCGTGCAGGACCTTAGCAAAGGCTTTCTGAAAGTCTAGATACAGTACATCCACTGGCTCCCCTTCATCCATTTTACTTGTCACATCCTCAAGAAATTCCAGAAGATTAGTCAAGCATGATTTTCCTTTCATAAATCAATGCCGACTTGGACTAATCCTTTTACTGCTATCCAAATGCCCCATTTTATTTCGAAGTCATTACGTCTAGCTCATGGCGCTAGTCAGAGCAGTTCCCGTGCTGCTCTGCAAGGTAAGTCAGTTTTCTTCGGGGCCGTTCTATAGCGGGCCCCAAAAAAGTAGCCGCTCCACTGGAGCTAGCGTAGGTATATTTTGCCGCAGTCCCCAACGGGAGCAAGCGGCTCAAGTTAGAGGGTTTTATGCGGCTGTTGCCGTTAGTCTGCACGGCAAGGGACGACCCAGTTCAGAGACAGACAGGCTTGTTTATAACTGGGTTTACGGCTGTAGCCATTACAGTCTTCAGCAGATGGCCCTAATTATAGAAGCTGCTGACATCACAGCTCCACTTGGGAGCAGGCAGCCAGAGATACAAATTCAGCGAACGTACATTCATAAATTGCGCGTGTTACTACAGGTGAGTTTTTTATATACCTTGGGTAAGTTCAGCCTGCTGTAGCGCCAGTCATTTAACTGAGTTGCTGCTACAGCTATGTTATAGCACATATAGTATATTCATTTAATGTGTGGCTATAATAAAGTTGGCATTTATAATAGTTGCCACAGGGTCACGTTTGTGACTTTCATAGCCAATACATCCTATGAGCTGCAAACACCACACAGACATATCTGTGGTCAGGATCGAAGCTTGATCTGGTGCTGTAAGCCCAGGTCTCTGGCATCAGCTCTACCAGCTGCACTATTGTGCTGGTATCCTCTGATTGATATATCAGTTCAGGTTTTCTTCTTGGCAATATCATAAATATGTATTATCATGCCAATTGAGTTTATGTTTTAAAAGAGAAAAATTACAAGGAACATTTATTATCACTTACATCAATAGAAAGGTGTAGTGGAATTGGACCTGCCATGGCAGTCCAGATCCCCTGGCTTGGGAAGCCTGGTTGAGCTGTGCCTATCAGTCACCTGTGGGAGCTACACCTGGTGGCGTCTTGGTAATTCTACTCATTAGAGGGGACTGTGGAAGATTCCTTCCAAAAAACGCCAACTTTATGCATATTAATAAAGTGATCAAATCTCTGATTTAATTGGGAGGGTTTTTTCAGTCATGTAACTGTCATTGCCTATGACAAACACCTGGTAGGTTTCCAGCATTTCTCCCTCTCTGTCTGGCGTATGGGGGCCAGAGGCGCTCCAGTTCTTCCCTGTATACTGCGTTGGCACCAGAAGGGAGCAGGACTCGGAGTCACTAGCACATGCAGCCTGTTTGATAAATGAGGATACCAACAGAGCATCGATTTGCACAGCTGGTCCAGGTGGCTGCTGAAGGGAGCAACCTGACAACCCCAAATCGGGGTAAAGTGCCAAGTCTTGGGACATCTATGTCAGACAAGATTGGGGTTTGTCTCAATCACGAACATCTGAGGAATCAAATTATAACACAAGGAATGCTCCATCTTAGGCATGCCAGGCAGCAGCTCCTGGTTCAGGGTTGCAAATTTCTTCCCACTCAAATGAACGGAGTGGTGAAGATGGTGCTAAAGTATATGCACAATATGCCTGAAGCAACGCCTGGTTCAGGGTTGCAATTTCCTCCCACTCGGTTGATTGTAGTGATGTAGATGGTGCTAAAGTATATGCACACATGCCTGAGGCAGCTCCTGGTTCAGGTTTGCATAAGTCCTCCCAATCGGATGTATGAAGCATGAAGATGGAGCCATATTTATTATGCCCAGTATTACGGAAGCATACACAGGCAGTTCAAGTCATATGCCTGCAGCTGCCCTGGTTTCAAGGTTCGCATTTTTCCTTCCACCCGAAAGTCTATCGGAGATGGTGTCGCAAAATATGCTTGGTATAGAAGCATGCGCAGACAGTTTGAGGCATACGGATGGTAACACCTGGTTCAAGATGCATTTTCCCACTCTAAGAGAAGAGCCCGAACATGACCATCTGCCGGGATCCCATGCTTTAATGCATGATGTTTTACTCCCACTCTAAGATGGTGTCAAATGTCAGTACGGACTAACTCCAAACATGACCCCGAATATGACTATGTGTCGGGATCCCATGTTTTAATGCATGATGTACGACAATTGCATGAGGAAAAGCTGTGTGCTTTTCCCTCTAAAAATTGCTGCTCCATCGGGGATGGACTAGCCACTACAAGAGAAGTTGGCCAGCAGCATCAGCTATCCAGCAGAAATGACAAACATGATGGACAGAGTCTGCAAACGGAACTTCGCTGAAGATCCAACAAAGGTAAGCGACCTGGGGTTAGAGACGCTGGTAAGTAGGTCTCATTATTAACCTCCGTAAACTCCGAAATGGAACAGTCTGTCAGCCCAGCTTAAGGTTTACTACCAGCATGGGCTGTCTAGTCGGTTTTCACTGTCTCTGCGATAAACATCAGGTTGATGTAGAGACATTGGCAAGGTGCCTTACACAGTCACCTCTGTAAGTTCCAAGTAGGAACAGTTTGGTTACCCTGGATCAGGGTAGACCATCATGAAACTGGCTGACTATACGAGTCATCTATGAGAGGTATCAGACTGGGTAATAGAATTAAATAGCTGAAGTTTTTCTCAACATACAATTTATTCTCCTCATTTACCAGAGTCACTGGTTCATTGCCATTTTCTCTGGGACAGATAGTCAAGTCAAAGTCAAAATCAAAAGAGTCAAGTCAAAGTCAAAGTCAAAAGCGTTTATTGTCATGTGACCCTGACAGGACAATGAAATTCTTTCTTTGCATAGCACAACAGAACATGTAGGCATTGACTACAATTATATACGTAAATACACACATGAATGAATAAATTAATAAAGTGCAGATAACAGATGAAGGGGTATTAATATTCATTAATTTCATAGCAAAAGGATTTGAGTACAGGAGCAGGGAGGTTCTACTTCAGTTGTACAGGGTCTTGGTGAGACCACACCTGGGGTATTGCGTACAGTTTTGGTCTCCAAATCTGAGGAAGGACATTATTGCCATAGAGGGAGTGCAGAGAAGGTTCACCAGACTGATTCCTGGGATGTCAGGACTGTCTTATGAAGAAAGACTGGATAGACTCGGTTTATACTCTCTGGAATTTAGGAGATTGAGAGGGGATCTTATAGAAACTTACAAAATTCTTAAGGGGTTGGACAGGCTAGATGCAGGAAGATTGTTCCCGATGTTGGGGAAGTCCAGGCCAAGGGGTCACAGCTTAAGGATAAGGGGGAAATCCTTTAAGACCGAGATGAGAAAGACTTTTTTCACACAGAGAGTGGTGAGTCTCTGGAACTCTCTGCCACAGAGGGTAGTTGAGGCCAGTTCATTGGCTATATTTAAGAGTGAGTTGGATGTGGCCCTTGTGGCTAAGGGGATCAGAGGGTATGGAGAGAAGACAGGTACGGGATACTGAGTTGGATGATCAGCCATGATCATATTGAATGGCGGTGCAGGCTCGAAGGGCTGAATGGCCTACTCCTGCACCTAATTTCTATGTTTCTATGTAATGTTCAGAGTTTTGGCCGAGCCAAGTTTAATAGCCTGATGGCTGTGGGAAAGTAGGTATTCCTGAACTGGGTTGTTGCAGTCCTCAGGCTCCTGTACCTTCTACCCAAAGGTAGCAGGGAGATAAGTGTGTGGCCAGGGTGGTGTGGGTCCTTGATGATGCTGCCAGCCTTTTTGAAGCAGCGACTGTGGTAGATCCCCTCGATGGAAGGAAGGTCAGAGCCGATGATGGACTGGGCAGTGTTTACTACTTTTTGTAGTCTTTTCCTCTCCAGGGCACTCAAGTTGCCGAATCAAGTCACGATGCAAAACCGGTCAGCAAGCTCTCTACTGTGCACCTGTAGAAGTTAGAGAGAGTCCTCCTTGACAGACCGACTCTCCGTAATCTTCTCATGAAGTAGAGGCGCTGATGAGCTTTCTTAATAATTGCATCTGTGTACTCGGACCAGGAAAGATCTTCAGAGATGTGCACGCCCAGGAATTTGAAGCTCTTGACCCTTTCAACCATCGACCCGTTGATATAAACAGGACTGTGGGTCCCCATCCTACTCCTTCCAAAGTCCACAATCAGTTCCTTGGTTTTGCTGGTGTTGAGGGCCAGGTTGTTGTGCTGGCACCATATGGACAATCGCTCGATCTCTCTTCTGTACTCTGACTCATCCCCATCAGTGATACGTCCCACAACAGTGGTGTCATCAGCGAAATTGATGATGGAGTTCGCACTATGACCGGCTACGCAGTCATGAGTATAGAGTGAGTACAGCAGGGGGCTGAGCACGCAGCCTTGTGGTGCTCCCGTGCTGATTGTTATCGAGTCTGACATATGTCCACCAATACGAACAGACTGTGGTCTGTGAATGAGGAAGTCGATGATCCAATTGCAGAGGGATGCGCAGAGACCCAGTTCTGTGAGTTTGGTAACCAGCTTGGAGGGGATGATTGTGTTAAATGCCGAGCTGTAGTCAATGAATAACAGCTTGACATATGAGTTTTTGTTGTCCAAGTGGTCCAGAGCGGAGTGGAGGGCCAGCGAGATCGCGTCCACCGTTGTTCTGTTGTGGCAGTAAGCGAACTGCAGTGGGTCCAGGTTTTTGTCGAGGTAGGAGTTGATTTGTGCCATGATCAATCTCTCGAAGCACTTCATCACCACAGGCGTTAGTGCCACAGGTCAATAGTCATTTGAGGCAAGTCACCTTGCTCTTCTTGGGCACCGGTATTATTGATGCCCTTTTGAGGCAGGTGGGAACCTCAGACCTCAGAAGTGAGTGGTTGAAAATGTCCGTAAAATCTCCAGCCAGTTGGTCCGCACAGGTTTTTAGAACACGACCAGGTATACCATCAGGTCCAGGCGCTTTTCGAGGGTTCACCCCTCTGAAGGATTTCCAGACGTCGGCCTCTGTGACTGAGACTGAAATACCATCACAGCGAATGGGGGCTCGGGAAGGCACATCAGTGTTCTCTCTATCAAAGCGTGTGTAAAACGCATTGAGCTCATCAGGGAGTGATGTATCGCCGACATCTGAGCTGCCTCCTGGTTTCACCTTGTAGGAGGTGATTGCATTCTGTCCCCGCCACAGCTGCCGAACATCTATCTCATCCTCCAGCTTTTGGTCTTTTTGATGGCCTTACCAAGGTCGTATCTGGACTTCGTGTAGACCACTGTACCATCAGACATGAATGCCCGGTGTCTGGTCTTCAGAAGAGTGCGGATCTCACAGTTCATCCAAGGTTTCTGATTGGGAAACACTCGGAAGGTTACTGTAGGGATGCAGTCCTCCACACATTTCTTAATGAAGTCTGTAACGACTGTGGCGTATTCATTCAAGTCCGTTGCTGAGTCCTTGAACATTGTCCAGTCTACAGACTCCAAACAGTCCTGTAGTTGTTCCTCTGCCCCCCCCCCCCCCCGACCAGCTCTGTACTGTCCTCACCTCTGGGGGTGCGCTCTTTAATTGCTGCCTGTAGGCAGGAAGAAGCAGCACCGCGGTATGGTCGGATTTACCGAAGTGAGGGCGAGGGATAGAGCGATACGCATTCTTGATGGTGGTGTAGCTGTGGTCGAGGGTGTTTGGTCCTCTGGTGCAGCAGGAGACATGTTGGTGGAAGTTGGGGAGTGATTTCTTTAGGTTTGCCTTATTGAAGTCCCCAGCAATGGTGGTAAATGCCTCGGGGTAAGACGTCTGGTGTTTGTTGACCACGGCGTGCAGCTCCTCCCGTGCCAGATGGATGTCTGCCTGGGGTGGGATGTAGACCGCGGTCAGGATGATGGAGGTGAATTCCCTCGGTAGGTAGAAGGGACGGTACTTCACCGCCAGATGTTCGTGGTGTGGAGAGCAGGAGTTGGTCAGGACTGCCACGTCTGAGCACCACGCAGAGTTGACCATGAGGTAGATGCCCCCCTCCTCTCCCTTTCCCCGATGCCCGGTGAATGGAGAACCCTTCAGGCTGGACCGCTGAGTCTGGGGAGCTGGGGGTGAGTCATGTCTCCGTGAAACAGAACACAGAGCATTCCCTCAGCTCCTATTGATAGAGCAGCCTTGCCCTTAAGTCCTCCACTTTATTTTGGTTAGATAGTTACCAGCAGAAAGCTCGTCTGCAGTATATTATAACTTTTCTGATCTGCAGGTCATGTTATCAATCAACAATGTATTCATAATAATCCATAGGTTCTCAATACCACTATTCCTGATTGAGTGGTGCGTCCAACAAATTGTGTTATGCACCCTGGAGATTGAGACATGTAGTCTCAGTCAAAGGTCTGCGAGGTAATTCTTGATTCAGCTTTGCATTATACTAATCTCCACTCTGAAGGGAAACACTACGTATTCATAGTGGCTCTTAATCAAGAGTTGACAGGGAACTAGTTTTCTCACAATCAAGGGAAACTGAAACTGGTTCAGCTCTAGTCATTAACTCCTGATTATATTATCAGCGATACGTATGAATAGCTAGATATGCATCTTCCGCGGGTAGTGACGCCCCACAAAAATTCCGTTCGTAGGATCTACGGAGGAACAGCGGTTCCAAGTGCATTCAGTGACAACTCATCCAAGGATGTGTGGTCTGACCAAGGACTAGAGGGGTATATTTCTCAAGATTACAGAAATATGGTGTAGGCCGAATCAGGATACCATTAGGCTAATCGAATTGTGGGCTCACTTACCCAGTTTAAGATGGATGATTGGGTAATTGCAATTTAACTAACTCATAGAATTGATCTTATAGTTGTATACTCCGTCATATCTATACGCATAGGCACAGTTTCTGCTGTTTATAACAAAGCTAGTGGTGATAGCCTATGCTGCCCTTCTCAGATTAAGGGCATTATGTCACCGAGTTGTGGGTATTATGCAAAATTGCAAATGATAATTATGCATTGTCGGTAGATATTTTGGCAATATTACATTTAAGGCAACATGGAACTTAACAGTACCAGTTTGCTTCATATGGGACTATAAATCACACAGAATTCAAAGAAAACACATGTGTAAATCTAAAGAATCAGGGGGACTGACACTCCCTAACTTATTGTATTACTATTGGGCAGTGAATATTAAAAATATAATCCACTGGTTGGACAGTTCTGCCCAACAGGTAGATTGGATAAGAATGGAGAAAGAGGATTGTTCCCCTTATTATATAGGAGCGATCCTTCTTTCCCCGATGAAACTGAACAATATAATATATAAGAAGAATCCAATTATTCACAGTATAATACGAATTTGGAAACAAATAAAATTAACTTTAAAATCAAGAAATGTATTGCTTCTTTCTCTAATAGCTAATAATCTCTCATTCAAACCATCTTTTATTGATAAAACATTTATCAATTGGGAAAGAATAGGAATTTAAATGATGGGTGCTATGTATGAAATGGGAAAACTTTTATCATTCCAAAATATAATTTGAAAAGTAATCAATATTTTAAATATCTTCAAATTCAAGATTATTTGAAAAAAATATATACAAGGATATCAAACTCTAACCCCAGATTTATTAGAGGAAGGAATGAATAGAAAGGCAGATTCAAGCAATTTAATATCATACTTATATAATATAATTCTAAATATAGAAACACCAACGATAGAGGCAATTAGAAGAGACTGGGAACAAGAGTTATTGATAAAAAGTCCGAACGTCAGATGGGAAAAAAATCTATTATATGTACATAAATGTTCAATTAATGTAAGACATAACCTAATTCAATTTTACATAGATTATATTACTCTAAAACTAGACTGAATAAAATATTTTCAAATGTTTCCCCCCATCTGTGACAAATGACTAACTTAAAATGCCATTGTAGTACATTGTAGTCTCTTGTACAAAACTGCATACATTTTGGAATGACATATTTGGAACATAGAAACATAGAAATTAGGTGCAGGAGTAGGCCATTCAGCCCTTCGAGCCTGCACCGCCATTCAATATGATCATGGCTGATCATCCAACTCAGTATCCCGTACCTGCCTTCTCTCTCCATACCCTCTGATCCCCTTAGCCACAAGGGCCACATCCAACTCACTCTTAAATATAGCCAATGAACTGGCCTCAACTACCCTCTGTGGCAGAGAGTTCCAGAGACTCACCACTCTCTGTGTGAAGAAAGTCTTTCTCATCTCGGTCTTAAAGGATTTCCCCCTTATCCTTAAGCTGTGACCCCTTGTCCTGGACTTCCCCAACATCGGGAACAATCTTCCTGCATCTAGCCTGTCCAACCCATTAAGAATTTTGTAAGTTTCTATAAGATCCCCTCTTAATCTCCTAAATTCCAGAGAGTATAAACCGAGTCTATCCAGTCTTTCTTCATAAGACAGTCCTGACATCCCAGGAATCAGTCTGGTGAACCTTCTCTGCACTCCCTCTATGGCAATAATGTCCTTCCTCAGATTTGGAGACCAAAACTGCACGCAATACTCCAGGTGGGTCTCACCAAGACCCTGTACAACTGAAGTAGAACCTCCCTGCTCCTGTACTCAAATCCTTTTGCTATGAAAGCTAACATACCATTCGCTTTTTTTCACTGCCTGCTGCACCTGCATGCCTACTTTCAATGACTGGTGTACCATGACACCCAGGTCTCGCTGCATCTCCCCTTTTCCTAATCGGGCCACCATTTAAATAATAGTCTGCTTTCCTGTTTTTGCCACCAAAGTGGATAACCTCACATTTATCCACATTATACTGCATCTGCCAAACATTTGCCCACTCACCCCAGCCTATCCAAGTCACCTTGCAGTCTCCTAGCATCCTCCTCACAGCGAACACTGCCCCCCAGCTTAGTGTCATCCGCAAACTTGGAGATATTGCCTTCAATTCCCTCATCCAGATCATTAATATATATTGTAAATAGCTGGGGTCCCAGCACTGAGCCCTGCGGTACCCCACTAGTCACTGCCTGCCATTGTGAAAAGGACCCGTTTACTCCTACCCTTTGCTTCCTGTTTGCCAGCCAGTTCTCTATCCACATCAATACTGAACCCCTAATACCGTATGCTTTAAGTTTGCATACTAATCTCTTATGTGGGACCTTGTCGAAAGCCTTCTGGAAGTCCAGATATACCACATCCCTTATCCACGCTACTAGTTACATCCTCGAAAAATTCCACAAGATTCGTCAGACATGATTTACCTTTTGTAAATCCATGCTGACTTTGTCCAATGATTTCACCACTTTCCAAATGTGCTGCTATCCCATCTTTAATAACTGACTCTAGCAGTTTCCCCACTACCGATGTTAGACTAACTGGTCTGTAATTCCCCGTTTTCTCTCTCTCCCTCCTTCTTAAAAAGAGGGGTTACATTTGCTACCCGCCAATCCTCAGGAACTACTCCAGAATCTAAAGAGTTTTGAAAGATTATCACTAATGCATCCACTATTTCCTGAGCTACTTCCTTAAGTACTCTGGGATGCAGCCTATCTGGCCCTGGGATTTATCGGCCTTTAATCTATTCAATTTACCCAACACCACTTCCCGACTGACCTGGATTTCACTCATTCCTCCTTTGACCCACAGTCCCCTGCTATTTCCGGCAGATTATTTATGTCTTCCTTAGTGAAGACGGAACCAAAGTAGTTATTCAATTGGTCCGCCATATCCTTGTTCCCCATGATCAACTCACCTGTTTCTGACTGCAAGGGACCTACATTGTTTTAACTAACCTCTTTCTCTTCACATATTCACATTTGGAACTTTTACAAAACTATTTAACACAAAGTTGAACCCCAATACATAACTGATTATCTTTGGATCAATGGAAGAGGGAAGTAAACTAACTATATGCCAAGAAACTCTTCTTTATTACGGTTTAATGACAGCAAAAAAACTCATACTCAAATTCTGGAAAATCGCAACCATGCCAACGTTCAAATTGTGGATTTCAAATATGTCGGAAACGCTACATCTTGAAGAAATGAGATTCCTCCTACTAGGCAAAGTAGACCAATTCTTAAAGACTTGGTCTCCTTTTATCAATGTTTTACAAGCTTATGGTGCAACATAACACAATCTTAGAAATTAAATGGTTCAGAACCGGGTGACGGATGGGCAAAAATATGAAATAGGTATATCTCTCCTTTCTCTTTTCTCTACTTTCTCTTTTTCTTTCAATCTTTTTAGCTTTTCATCTCTGTTCTTTATTTCTTTCGCTATCTGTTTCTACTCGCTTGTCTATCTATTCCGACACTTTATTTATTTTTTCTTTCACTGTTCTTTTATTATTAAATTAAAAATATGAAGTTGTACAAGAATGGTAATATGTATGTATGTATTTGGTACTCAAGTACCACACTATTGTACTTACTTCTAACAAAAATAAAAAAAAAATAAAAAAAACACAGTACCAGTTTGCTATTCAGTCACGCCATAGGAGACGGCTGAAGCTACTCTTATTTACTCCTTCACATGTGACGGCTGGGACAGCCTGTCTTCTCAGCCAGCTAGCTCTGCACGATTGTATGAGAAGCTTGTGAACAACATGTGTGAGTCAATTCTATATGGAAGTAACAAGGTTGTGTGGCTCCCAGTTTGAGCCTAGATAAACTTTATGGGACAGCACAATAGACAGTTTCCTGTGCTGCTTTATCATGTCTGCTATACCATAGTGGGACGTAAATGATTAGTTCTTCACCCACTATTCTCTAACGTTATGCAGGGTGATCTTTATTCACCACCCTAATAGCCTACACTCATTGTAGGGTGCGACGTATATCAGTATTTGTTGTGCAAATATTCATCAAAATTTCGCTAATGGGACCAGTATCTTAAAATGATTATGCTTTCAGCAGCTGATCTCAGCATCAAGAACACATCCTTGCTCAATCTCTGGCCTGGTCTCTATGTCATACTGACATTAGGGTAGCATGTTATAGAAATAATCTCATAAGCAAATGAGCAGAATTGTGTGCATTTGAGGTTGACAGCATACCCACCACGGCAGAGATCAGGGATGTCATTAGGCACACAAGTGCAATCAGCTGCTAGTGCCCATGATAGGAACATAATCCTTTTCTTTCAATACTCTCAAGATATTGCTGATGGCTCACTAGCAGCCAATACAACAGCTTTCACTTTCAGCATGAGTTTTACATAATGCAGCTTAACAAATTATAAATTTGGTGGAATATGTCTGGATTTTTGAAGATAGAATTATGCACTTTATTGCATACATTATTGTCTAACTCAACAGTCTATTGGGACTACAGGCCAGTTTAGAGCAATGGCCATGTCTGCAAGTTAGCATCGTGGTGTTGATACCTCATGTTTTTCCTGCCATTAATGGTTTATCTGTTTTAGTGTTTTCACATACAGATTATGTCACAGTATGAAACCACAGAGCTTTGAAATCTTCACGTAGTCTCTCACGTGACTTTGAAATAAAATAGAGAGATTAAATGAGAACTTACCAGTTTGCAGTTTGATCTTTATTTTATGAGATGTTACGATGAGGGATTACGTGCCCTCCACTCCCAACCCTATTCTCAGAAAGATCATTCAGTAGTTCTAGCCTTCAATCTCTCTACAGCTTAGGTCAGCAACTATTCTGTGGGTTCATACAGCTACTTTGAAGATTGACGCGCATGCGGTCAGGCGGTCTTCTTCACGTAATCCCTCATCGCAACTTCTCATAACATAAAGATCAAACTTGAAACTGGTAAGTTCTCATTTAATCTCTATTATTACCTCTTTAATAATTGACTCCAGCATCTTTCCCACCACCGAAGTCAGGCTAACTGGTCTGTAATTCCCCGTTTTCTCTCTCGCACCTTTCTTGAAAAGTGGGATAACATTAGCTATCCTCCAATCCACAGGAACTGATCCTGAATCTATTGAACATTGGAAAATGATCACCAATGCGTCCACCATTTCTAGAGCCACCTCCCTGAGGACCCTGGGATGCAGACCATCACGCCCAGGGGACTTATCATCCTTCAGTCCCATTAGCCTACCCAATATTATTTCTCGTCTAATGAATTTCATTGTCCTATCAGGGACACATGACAATAAACTCTCTTGAACTTGAACTTGTTGAGCATTTCTTTCAGTTCCTCGACTTTCTTAGATCCTCTGTCCTCCAGTACTTCTGGGACATTGTTTGTGTCTTTCTTAGTGAAGACAGATCCGAAGTACCTATTCAACTCTTCTGCCATTTACTTGTTGTCCATAATAATTTCACCCGTGTCTGCCTTCAAGGGACCCACATTTGACTTTGCTACTCTTTTTCCCTTAACATATTTAAAGAAGCTTTTACTGTCCTTCCTTACATTCCTGGCCAGCTTCCCCTCGTACTTCATCTTTTCAGCCCGTATTGCCCGTTTTGTTTCCTTCTGTTGTCCCATGAAAGTTTCCCAATCCTCTGGCTTCCGACTACTCTTTGCTGTGTTATACATCTTTTCTTTGAGTTGTATTCTATCCCTAACTTCTCTTGTCAGCCACGGTTGCCTCTTACTCCCCTTAGAATCTTTCTACCTTTTTGGAATAAAATGATCCTGCGTCTTTGGTTTATGCCCAAAAATTCCTGCTACTGCTGTTCCACCGTCATTCCTGCTATGATCCCTTTCCAGTCTAACTTGGCCAGCTCCTATCTCATGCCTTCATAGTCCCCCTTGTTCAACTGCATCACTGACACTTCCGATTTAACTTTCTTCTTCTCAAATTGCTGATTAAAACTAATCATATTATGATCACTACCTCCAAGCGGTTCCTTTACCTTGAGTTCTCGTCAAATCTAGTTCATTGGACAACACTAAATCCAGAATTGCCTTTTCTCTGGTCGGCTCCATTTGGGTTGAGAGGGAAAGATAGATCAGCCATATATGAATGGCGGAGTAGACATGATGGGCTGAATGGCCTAATTATGCTCCTCGAACATGAAGTTATAAATTTACAAGCTGCAGGAAGGCATCAGAATCAGTATCTGAATGTAAGAAATAGGAGTAGTAATAGGTCAATAAGCAATCTGTTGGGAGCAGCGTGAGGGCGGGGGGATGGGAGGGAAGGATTGGTCGGGAGGAAACCTGAGCAGCCAGAGAAAACCAACACGGTCACAGAGAGAACATACAAACTCCGTACAGACAGCAACCAAAGTCAGGATCGAATCCGGGTCTCTGGTGCTGTAAAACAGCAACTGTACCACTGCACCACTGCAACTTCTTTAGTTTGGAGATTTTATTTTGGGGGGATTGGGTGTTTTGGCCATTTTCCACCCATGTTCTTTCCATTCCATTGTTTTCTGGGATGCGTCTGTGGATGTTACTGGGCAGTACAGGCAGTGATGTACCTACCTGCTGGAAACCAACATCTGTGCATCCTAGGCCACCATAGGAGCTCACAATGAGGAACTCAAACAGAAATTGATCCAGAAGAGGCTGTGAGGTTTTGGTCAGAATGTTTAATGGAATAGTAAGAAGCAATTGGTATGGTTGGATGCTTCACATTTGTGAAAAATATTGAGAACATCAGGACTTCAGCATTAAAAATCAAGTAATAATATTATTTTACTAATTAATTACCATTGCTCCAATTTGATGGACCACAATCAAAATGAACGTAGGTCAAATGATTCTTACTGTAGATTTTTTGTTCTGCTCTAATTCTAATGCCACTAAAGTTGTTCCACTGTAAGAAATACATTCAATACGATGATGAATATTTGTACCTGTGTTTTAGTAAGACATTTTTTAACAATGATTAACCTGAAGCATAAATATACCATATTACAGAAATGAGTTGCCTCTCTATTACACTTCCTTTACTATAGGTGTTGTCACTAGCATACCTGCCAACCATTCCGATTTGGGCGGAATTCTTCCGATTTTTCCATCCCAATTCCGAATTCCGATTTTTTGTCTCAATATTCCGAGAAAAAAAATCGGAAAAAAAAAACACACAGAAACTTTCTATGTGTTTTTTTTTCCGATTTTTTTTCTCGGAATATTGAGACAAAAAAATCGGAATTGGGATGGAACGGATGGGCCAGCCCGTTCCCGCCTCACCAACACCGACACAGCCGCCGAGGCACCCAGCTGCTCAGTGCTCGGGCGAGTAACGGAGCAGAGCAGAGCAGGGCCGGCTGGCTGGCTGGCTGGCTCCCGGGCCGGGCATGGGGGGCGGCGTGGAGCGCGGCGTGCAGATGTTGCTGACCACGGTAGGGGCGTTCGGTGCCTTCAGCTTGATGACCATCGCCGTGGGCACCGACTACTGGCTGTACTCGCGGGGCGTGTGCCGGAGTAAGGGCGGCGGGGACAACGACACGGTCCACAAGAACGAGGAGGTGATGACCCACTCGGGGCTCTGGAGGACCTGCTGTCTGGAAGGTAGGTGGCGGCGGAGCCCGTTCCCCTGGATCCTTGGCCTGGCCCGGGCTACCTGACAGTCCCTTCGGCCCACACATCGGGACCCCCCGCGCGTCTCCCGGGACCCCGACCCTCCACTCCCCGGGGCCCCGACCCTCCACTCCCCGGGGCCACGACCCTCCACTCCCCGGGGCCCCGACCCCTCCACTCCCCGGGGCCCCGACCCTCCACTCCCCGGGGCCACGACCCTCCACTCCCCGGGCCCCGACCCTCCACTCCCGGGGCCCCGACCCTCCACTCCCCGGGGCCCCGACCCTCCACTCCCGGGGCCCCCCCGACCCTCCACTCCCCGGGACCCCGACCTGCCACTCCCCGGGGCCCCGACCCTCCACTCCCCGGGGCCCCTACCTGCCACTCCCCGGGGCCCCGACCCTCCACTCCCCGGGGCCACGACCCCCCACTCCCCGGGGCCACGACCCCCCACTCCCGGGAACTCTGGACGTCCTCCCTCCCCCTCCCCCCCCCCAGGGACCCCCGGCCCTTCTCCCATCTGAGCCCCGCCATCTCCCCCTGTGTCTTCCGTTCCAGCCCCTCCAAATCCCTGCCCCATGCGCGGTTCCCATGTATTCCGATACCAGAAATAAACACAGTTATAACGGGGCAACTGTCCTCCAAGAGCAGAATAAACACCCCAGTCCAAGGACAAATGCACTGGTAGCCGTGTCCGGGAGAAGCGATACCTTGCTGGCGTGTTAACCCCCGTTGAAGCGCCTCTCGCACCTCTCACAGCGAGTAGCACCAACACAGCATTGTAACGCGGGAAATACTTCCCCAGCAGCAGCTGAAATCTCCACCCTGCTCTTTGACACATCTCCGGAATTGTTGTGACCTTTCTGGCAAATATACAAACAAGGGGGGGTTCTCATTGTTAACTGTCAGAGCGCAGCAGGGGGAAGTAAGCGGTAGATGAATAATAATCAGAACATGAAAACATAAGATGCCCACATCTCTCCCTCCTCCCCCCCCCCCCCCCCCCCCCACCCCAACCCCCGGGCTTTACCATTCAAGAGAACACGATTGAAAGTACCACTGCCCTGTACTAAACCCACTTGCTTTGACATGCTTATGCAAACATCAATTGATCGCTCTCGCGAATATGTTCTGCGCTCAAGTCCCTGCATCTCAAATTTCCAAAGATTCACTTCTGTTCGGAAGAAGAAATGCCTTGCCACTGCCGACCGCATTCCCACGGCTCACACGCTAACCCTGTTTGTGAGTACCCCAGCCGCAGCACCATCAACGCGGCTCCTCTCCCAACCAGCTGTGCAATCTAGTGTGTTTCAATGTGATCACTCCATTCTTCTGAACACCAGAAAGCTTGGAGTTCGCTGTAACATGACTAAACAGAACAAGCCGTCAGTGAGAATCAATTTTAAAAGGGACTTTCAGCTTCCAGACAAAAATGGACAAATTATTTTTGGTCTGTATTGCCATGAAATTACATCATTTTGAAACGTGTCACTCGGGCATGAGCCAGGAATGTGAAGGGTTTTAGTGGGAAGTATCATCATATGGTTAAAAAAAAAGAAAATGTTTTTTTTTAAAGTAAAACGAGACAGATGCTGGGAATCTGAAATAAAACAAAAATGCTAGAAGATCAGACAACATCTGATCAGACAGGGAGTTAATGTTTCAGTTTGGTGCTTTTCCATCCAGAAACGAGAACGTTAGAAAGAGATCCCGTCAGCGGTGGAGTTGCTGCCTCAGCGCCAGAGACCGGGGTTCGCTCATGAATACGGGCGCGGTCTGTACGGAGTTTGTACGTTCTCCCCTGTGACCGCTTGGGTTTTCTCAGAGTGCTCCAGTTTTCCTCCCACATTCCAAGGTCGTGCAGGTTTGCAGGTTAATTGGCTTCTGTAAATTGTCCCTAGGTGCAGGTTAATTGGCTTCTGTAAATTGTCCCTAGGATGTAGCACAGAACTAGTGGACAGGGGGTAGTTGATTGGCACGGAGTCGCTGGGCCGAAGGGCCTGTTTCTACGCTGTATCTCGAAAACTAAAATGAAAACATGTTTTAAGATGCAGAACATGGGTGGAGAGAAGATGGTGAAGGTCTTGACATCAGAAATAAAACAGAAAATGCTGAAAATGCTCAGCAGGTCAGGCAGCATCTGTAAAATGAAAGAAATAGTTCATAGTGAGACACAAGTAGCTGTAGATGCTGGAATCATGAGGAGAAAAAAACAAAGTGCTGGAGGATAGACACAAAATACTGGAGTAGCTCAGTGGGTCGGGCAGCATCTCTGGAGAAAATGGATAGGTGACGTTTTGGGTTGGGACCTTTCTTCAGACTGATTTTGTGAGGGCTTTGGCTGGAAGCGAGGGAAATTCAGGACGTATCAGGGCAGCAACAGATGACCTCAAGCAGGGAGGTTTCCTGATAGGCTGATTGTTGGCTAGGAACAGTGAGCTAGATGCAGGAAGATTGTTCCCGATGTGGGGAAGTCCAGGACAAGGGGTCACAGCTTAAGGATAAGGGGGAAATCCTTTAAGACCGAGGTGAGAAAGACTTTTTTCACACAGAGAGTGGTGAGTCCTCTGGAACTCTCTGCCACAGAGGGTAGTTGAGGCCAGTTCATTGCTATATTTAAGAGTGAGTTGGATGTGGCCCTTGTGGCTAAGGGGATCAGAGGGTATGGAGAGAAGGCAGGTACGGGATACTGAGTTGGATGATCAGCCATGATCATATTGAATGGCGGTGCAGGCTCGAAGGGCTGAATGGCCTATTCCCTGGACCTAATTTCTATGTTTTCTATGTTTCTACTCACAAACTGAGAGTTGACGAAGAAACTGCAGATGCTGGAGAATCGAGGGTTACACAAAATGCTGGAGAAACTCAGCGGGTGCAGCAGCATCTAAGGAGCGAAGGAGATAGGCGACGTTTTGGGTCGAGACCCTTCTTCAGACTGAGAAGGGTCTCGACCCGAAACGTCGCCTACCTCCTTCGCTCCTTAGATGCTGCTGCACCCGCTGAGTTTCTCCAGCATTTTGTGTAACCCCCCTGAGGTCACTTTCCCGCCCTCACTGACGTCACATACCCCCCGCCCCTTACTGTACCGTCACTTGCCCCGCCCCTTACTGACGTCACCTGCCCCGCCCCTTACTGACGTCACGTACCCCGCCCTCACTGACGTCAGACTAATAGGATTCCGATTTTTCAATCTCACAAGTTGGCAGGTATGCACTAGTAACCATTCCAGATATTAACCTTTGTCCATTTGGTGTCTGCATAACAGCCACTCAACCCAAAAGTAACTAATTATGTGAAGCACTTTAATAAGGTATGGTATAAATTAAAGTGTAATATGTACCTCCTCAATTGTAAATTGAAATCAGATTTACAACAATCAAATCTGCTTCGCAATCACTTTAATAATTTCCATTTTATGAAAGTTACTCATAATAATATAGATTTTATAGAAAGTTACTCATAATAATCCCCTAATGGTCCCCTAATTTGAGGAAGGACATTTTTGCTATTGAGGGAGTGCAGCGTAGGTTTACAAGGTTAATTCCCGGGATGGCGGGACTGTCATATGCTAAGAGAATCGAGTGGCTGGGCTTGTACACTCTGGAGTTTAGAAGGATGAGAGGGAATCTCATTGAAACATATAAGATTGTTAAGGGTTTGGACACACTAGAGGCAGGAAACATGTTCCCGATGTTGGGGGAGTCCAGAACCAGGGGCCACAGTTTAATAAGTTTAAATAAGGAGTAAGCCATTTGGAACAGAGACGAGGAAACACTTTTTCTCACAGAGAGTGCTGAGTCTGTGGAATTCTCTGCCTCAGTGGGCGGTGGAGGCGGGTTCTCTGGATGCTTTCAAGAGAGAGCTAGATAGGGCTCTTAAAAATAGCGGAGTCAGGGGATATGTGGAGAAGGCAAGAACGGGGTACTGATTGGGGATGATCAGCCATGATCACATTGAAATTCATGTTCTTGGTTCTAATAAAGAAGTAAACATGTTTAAAAATAAATAGATTATTTTGTTTCTTCATTTGGGCATCATTGGCAAATCCAGTTTGGAGTAGACACAAAATGCTGGAGTAACTAATCTGAAGAAGGGACTCAACCCAAAACATCACCCATTCCTTCTCTCCAGAGATGCTGCCTGTCCCGATGAGTTACTCCAGCATTTTGGGTCTATCTTTGGTTTAAACCAGCATCTGGAGTTCCTTCCTACCCAGTTTGTAGTAGTGCAGGCTAGAAACTGCAGTGCATTTTGTAACTGGTACATGTTGTTGAAAGTAACTTCCATCACTTTGCTGATGATTGAAGTAGACTGATTAGGCCATGATTAGCTGGATTGGAATTCCCTTGCATTTTGTGCACAGGACTTAATCAGACAATTTTCCACATATCTAGGTAGATAGTGTTATATTGCACTGGAGTACTTTATCTGGAGTATGCATCAGCTGCATCTAGGATAGAGTGCTTCAGTACTACAGCTACATGTTGACTGGTCCTGTAGCATTTGCTGTACCGAATAAACTCTGGGGCTTCTGGCTCTTACGTTGCGTGAGTCAAGTTGGATCAAGACCCGCTAAGTTCCTCCAACACTTTGTGTTATGCTGCAATGCTACCTTGAGGCTTAACGATCACACTAACGTATTCTCTAAGCTTGCATAAGTGAACATGGAAGGAAGCCAACTCAAGATGGATAGAGAGCAACTCCAACAAGCTGGAAAGAGTACAGAGAAGAGTTACAAGGATGTTGCCAGGACTTGATGGCCTGAGCTACAGGGAGATGTTGGACGGGCTTGGACTTTATTCCTTGGAGCACAGATGGATAAGGGATGATCTTATGAAGGGGTCTAAGATCATCAGGGGAATAGATAGGGTAACGCTCAGTCTGTTTTTTCAGTATTTAAATCTTTATTATAAACACCTCAAAAATTAACAAACTGGCGCCACTCACTGGTAAATCTTCTACAATCATCAATTAATGGTAACTGATTTATGTTAGTTAAATGTTTCATAGTTTGTTTAGTTTAGTTTATTATTGTTACGTGTGCCAAAGTACAATGAAACACTTTTGTGTTCTAAACCAGACAAAGCAAATACATGATTACAATCAAGCCATATAAAGTGCACAGATAAAGGATAAAAGTTCATATGAAAATGTACATATTGAAAAAAGTCTTATTGAGTGAATAGTCTTGAAGAAACAGCTTGAACTTGAAAATGAAAATTTTAACTTGAAAATGAACATAATAAAAATGATAGATTGAAAGCATGTTTCACGTTGAACTGTGATGGCTTTATACTTGTATTGTGTGAAAATATCAAGTACATTAAGGAAGGACTGCTGACATATTGCATTTGCTGCACCATTTTTTTGCTTGTTGCTTCCTCTTCAGCCATACGCAATGTCTTTATTAAATACCATATTGAGTAGTTTCAGAAAAAAATAACATAGATTTACAGCTAAACTTCCTATATTTCGACAAAGCCACGCACAGTCGAACACCAGTCCTTCACCTCCTTTGATCAACTGAATCAGCATACTGTTTCCTAGCTGCTCTATCAGTTTCTGTACCGCTGAATGTTCTTTATTACTTCCTCTGTGTCATGGTAGAATTCACTCATACCTTACTGTTTGCACATGTATCTCTAGTGGATTAACTTTCCAATCCGGCACACTGGGTGGGATCATTGATCTAGTTGAATCACTGAATTACTGCTCTCAGTCATTGTTCCCAGTCACTGCACCAAAGAGTATCCTAAAAGCAACAGTGGGTGTAACAATCGCGATGCAACTTGGTTGTGGAATTCTTCGGATTTGCGAGACTTACGTAATTTGAATGGTGTTTACTTTTCGAACAATCTTCTGGGTTTGTCAAGAAAAGAAAAGCAATGGCTCACAAAATGCAGATCATTTATTTTGGCAGTTAAATCATTCCAGGAAACGTTGTTTTTCATCGTAAGTTTTTATTTATATTTTTCATTTCTCTTTTGATGATTAAATTATAAATACAAGATGATTTATATCTCTGAATCACTTTATCCTTGACTTGTTTGGACTTTGTTCAAAAACATTCATAATTTCCAGAAGATTTCCTAAGATATGTAATTATTACATTTTTGGCTTTGGAGAGAAGTGTACATGTTGGAGAACGTACAGTATATTTCTCCATTATCTCAATGTTAGAACCACGTTGAGTTTTCCGAGGTTCTCCAACTCTGGCACCAGGACTACTGCCTATTTTAATCATTCCACCACTGGTAAGTGTGCTTTCAGTTGCCATGACCTTGAGCTCTTGAAATCTCCCCCCACCCCCACTCCCCCTTCACCCTCCACTCTTCCACCCCTTAAATCGCTTCATTTCCTATTTCTCTCTGCTCCTTTAAGACACTCCATACAACTCATCAATTTGCTCAAGCTTCTAGTTATCTTCCCTAATATTTCTTTACAAGGCCACTTTATATTCATCACAAATGGCCTAATTCTTCAGAGAACGGGGATTCCCCTCCCCCACTATTGATGAGGCTCGCACCTGGGTCTCCTCCATACCCCGCAACACTGCCCTCGCTCCCCATTCCCCCACTCGCAAACGGGGCAGAGTCCCCCTGGTCCGCACCTTTCACCCCACCAGCCGGCAAATACAACATATAGTCCTCCGCCAGTTTCGCCACCTCCAACGTGACCCCTCCACCCGCCACATCTTCCCATCTCCCCCCCCTGTCTGCCCTTCTGCAAAGACCGCTCCCTCCGCAACTCCCTTGTCAATTCTTCCCTCCCCTCCCACTCTACCCCTTCCCGGGCACTTTCCCTTGCAACCGCAAGAAATGCAACACTTGTCCCTTCACCTCCCCCCTCCACTCCTTTCAGGGACCCAAGCAGTCCTTCCAGTCCGACAGAGGTTCACCTGCACCTCCTCCAACCTCATCTACTGCATCCGCTGCTCCAGATGCCAGATGATCTATATCGGTGAGACCAAGCGGAGGCTTGGCGATCGCTTCGCCGAACACCTCCGCTCGGTCCGCAATAACCAACCCGACCTCCCGGTGGCTCAGCACTTCAACTCCCCCTCCCATTCCACATCCGACCTCTCGGTCCTGGGCCTCCTCCACGGCCTGAGTGAGCAACACCGCAAGCTGGAGGAACAGCACCTCATATTCCGCTTGGGGAGTCTGCATCCTTTGGGCTTGAATATTGAATTTTCTCAATTCTGTTAACCCTTGCTGTCTCCTCCCCTTCCCACCTCTCCCTCAGCCCTCGGGCCCTGGCATTCCCTCTATCTCTATCTCCCTCCCCCACCCCAGTCGCACCAGCTTCTCATTTTCACACCACAAACAGCTTACAATGGCTTGTTCCCTTTATCACCGATACTTTTTTGCATATCTTTCACTCATTGTTCCTTATCTCTCCACATCACCGTCTATATCTCTCGTTTCCCTGATCCCTGACCAGTCTGAAGAAGGGTCTCGACCCAAAACGTCGCCTATCTCCTTCGCTCCTTAGATGCTGCTGCACCCGCTGAGTTTCTCCAGCTTTTTGTGTACCCTCGATTCTCCAGCATCTGCAGTTCCTTCTTTAAATCTTTAACACTTTATATTCTGTTTGCTGACATTCTTGTGAAGTGCTCTTGGGTGTTTTGTTGCGTTATATGCAGTATATTGATACAAGATGATTTTGTTTCTATCAACTCAATAAATTGAGCACAGTTCAATAAATTACCATAACATTTTATAACCTACTCCTTTTCTCCATAGATGCTGCCTCACTGCTGAGTTTCTCCAGCATTTTTTGTTTACTTTCGATTTTTCCAGCATCTGCAGTTCCTTCTTAAACATAAGTTTCCATAATCACCTGGAAATTGTGTTTTCTGTTTTTTTTGACTGATGGAAAGGTACAGGATGCAAACATGCCCTTCAGCCCACCTGACCGTCAATCAGCCATTCACACTAGTTCATACTAATCCCATTTTTGCATCCACTCCCTAGAAACAAAGGGCCAATTAATCCGGGCTAATTCAGTTTAATTCAGATAAGTGTAAATTGTGGCATTTTGGGATGCCAAATCAGGATAGGACCTTCATAGCAAATGGAAGGCCCTAGGAAGTGCATTAGAACATTGGGATCCAGGAGGATTTGTACATAATTCCCTGAATGAGAGGAGTCAGGTGGACAGTGTGCTGAAGAAGACCTTTGGCATACTGGCAGTGATCAATCAGGGACCACAGCATAGAATTTAAGGCATAATATTACAGTTGTATAAGAACATTGGTTGGTGATCATACAGAGGTGTATAAAATGATGAGGGGAATAGAAAGAATGGATGCACAGACTATTTTTCCCAGGATATGAGAGAACTAGAGGGCAGAGATTTAAGGTAAGAAGGGAAAGATTTAATAGAAATCTGAGGATCAGTTGTTTTCACACAGAGGGTGGTGGGTACATGGAAAAAGCTGCCAGAGGAAGTAGTTGAAGCAGATGCAATAATAACATTTAATAGACATTTGTACAAGTACATGGATATGAAAGGTTCAGAGGAATATGCAGCAAATGTGGGCAAATGGGACTAGCATAGGTGGGATGTCTTAGTTGGCATGGACAAGTTAGACAGAAGAGCCTGTTTCCATGCTGTATGATTCATGACAATACCAGTTGTCCTTTTGCACCTGCATTATCTCCACTTTTGATAAATCCATGACCTAAATGGATATTAATTTTAATTTCTTAATTTCGTTAAGATCATTTCATATTTATTCCTTACCTTCATTTTTGTTACCCCAGTGAATTTCATTGATATTGAAATATTATGTGCACTAAGGTTTCTCTCCACTGATAACCATGTTAATAGTTTACTTCCCACATTCAGTGCTCGACAGTCAATATTGATATTTAAACATAAGACACATAGCCTTTAATCAACAAATTGTATGGGGATGCTTTGTATCCAGTACCTTGTATGCAGAATCAAAAAGTAAAAACAATTTTAATTTGAATGACTTGAATATATTTGATAGTGCGACAGCCAATTTTGCATTCTTCAGTCTGAAGAAGTGTTTTGACCTGAAACATCACCCATTCCATCTCTCCTGAGGTGCTGTCTGTCCCGCTCTATTATTTCAGCATTTTGTGTCTAGCCAATTATACATGTTGGAATTGTTTTATAGAGTTTATTGTTACAATCAAAAATGATGCCAAATAATACACAGAGAGTGCACACTGTTGCTTTGCTCCTATATCACTCAAACAAGACGGTTCATCCCCAAACTACCAGTTGTACATAACAAGTTGTACTTGTACCATATAATTTATTAAAATATGTTTACTGCTGAGGAAGATTGGAGTGGAAAGCCTTTCCGTTTGCTACTGGATATCGTGATAATAAATCTTAATTGCAACACTTATATACCATCAGAAGAAACCTGAAGTCTTTACTGCTTTTTTTTGGTCTTGAATATATATCCCGTGGGTATGAGAAGAGCACGTAAGCGATAGTCCCTCATGCAGTGTCTATTAACAGGTCTGGGATGCTGACTGATGTCCCCGGTGGATGGTAACCTTTGGGTTCCACTGTAGCTGTGACTGCATCTGAGATATAGCAATTAGTTGTTGATGAAACTCCTGTATGTTTCTATATAAGCAGCATATGAAAAAATCCTCCAGAAGGCTATTTATGTTTAGTTGTGTGTAGTAGAAGCATTGGAGGCTCTGGTGAGTGTTCTGTTTTGATATAGTGGAGCCCATGGTGAAATCCTTCAAGTTTGACATTGTCTAGAGTAGCTTTATTAGCAAACATCTCATAGCAACTGAAAAATGCATTCACTGAATTTCAAGACGAAGAAAAGAAAACAAAACATATTGCGACACGAAACTCTTTAAAGTTTATACTGTTTTTGGTTGAACCTAAATTCTGGTTTTATTTCAGCTACCTTTCCCAAGTTAACTGCTTGGTTCCAGAGAACAATTTAAAGTTATGTCTTCTGTCCTGCTTTGTTGAATTGCTCTTCCGTTCAAAAATGACTTCTTTTTTTTAAGTATGTACTACCTCATTGTTTTTATTATGGGTTTTTTCAGAAAATTAATCACCTAGCTGTTTCAGAAAATCAAAAGGAAGAAGATGTGATGCGTCAGAGGGATTCCATTTCCAGGTATTGGGAGCTTTGTTTATTTAGTGAATAGAAAATCAATGTTATCTCTCATCTTCCAAAGCTTTATCAGTTTTAAGCATAACTTGCCAATTACAATTATTACATCAAATGTGATAATCAAAATTAGTCACAGAAACTGGAACAGATGTTTTAATTGAAGTGTATTAAAAGCAGAGTTGCATTTTACAGCTTTATTTTAATTTTGATGCAATCGATTGATGTTAATTATATTTGATATGTGCATTTCTCAATGCATGATAGGAGTGTTTGAAATATTAATTTACATTTTATTCTCAGCCAACTTTTGACTCCTCATTCCAGAAATGACCATTGGGGTACCCATCATAATTATTTTGCTAAATGTAAACATCATTGCAGTTAAGTGATAAATTGCATATTTTTGTCCATGTTCTGGGTAGGTCTTTTAATTTTAATGGATGCAAGCATGTTGTGTTCCACTTCTGTCAGAAGCAATTGATGGTGAAAGGTTGATTTAGTGTAGAATAATGTGTCATCCCAGGTTCGGGCTGCTTGTTGAAGATTGTCACATGATGTTTGCCCCCATGTCTAACCTTGATATATGTATGCTTCACATAGAAAATGGCTGGTTAATGATCAGGATTTGGACTAATACTGATCTTTCTTGTTGTGTCTGAGAGGTGTTGAGCCACCTGAAATCAAACATTTTTGAATTTAACTTTAAATTTCAAAATTTTGACTTCTTAAATACAGTGCTTTACTATGATAATTAGAATACCACATTTCAAATTAATGCAAAATATTTGGAACCCAAAATAATTTTGATACCCATTCAAGAGGACATTGTCAGGTCACAGTTGCCACCTAACCCAGTGGGTCGTAGAAGCTATCCAATTTTTAGTTCAATTGATCTTAGCAAATTGAAATCAAGGAAGGTTGCACACTGTATTGAATTGCTACTCAGGTGACAAAGTTGGCAAAGAATTCTAAAGTGTTGTAGAGAACACAAAGTGCTGGAGTAACTCGGTGGGTCAGGCGGCATAACAGGAGGACATGGACAACATCCATGAGGAAGGGTCCTAATACTGAGGAAGGGTTCTGACCTGAGTGATTGCATGTCCATGTTCTCGAAGGATGTTGCCTGACCTGCTGAGTTACTCCATCATCTAACGTTCATGTGCACATTTATCAACCTGTTTTTAATACCTAAAATTAAGATGTAATGTTAAATGCAATTTATAATGTGTATTATTTGCAGAAGAATTATTGAATTCTTCTCATTATACGCCAATACTTATGATTACAAAGTATGTTGCATTTATTGTAATCGTCTGATAATGCCGGGACATGATGGCCTGACCTACAGGGAAAGGTTGGGTGGGCTAGGACTTTATTCCTTGGAGCACAGAAGGCTGAGGGATGATCATATAGAGATGCACAAAGTCATGAGGGGAGTAGATATGGTGAATGCACACAATCTTTAAGGAGAATCAAGAACTAGAGGACATACTGTAGATTGAAGGTGGGAGAGGAAAGATTTAATGGGAACTTGAGGGGCAACTGTTTAGAGGTACAGTGTGGAAATAGGCCCTTCAGCCCACTGATTCCATGCCTACCATTTGTCACACGTACAACCATACCCATTCTATGTTATCCCACTTTTGCATCCTGCACACTAGAGGCAATTTACAGAAGCCAATTAACCTACGAATCTACATACATTTGAAATATGGGAGAAAACCGGAGCACCCAGAGAAAACCCAAGTGGTCACGGGAAGAACGTACCGATTGTGCACCTGTAGTCAGGTTCAAACCCGCGTCTCCGGTGCTGTGAGGCAGCTGCTCTACTGCTGTGCCACCATGTCGCTTCTGTGGGTGGTAGGTATATATAATGAGCTGTCAAAGAAAGTATCCAAGGCATGTACTATAACAGCATTTAACATTTGGCCAGGCACACGAGTTAGGAAAGGTTTAGAAGGACGAAAACACGGACAAATGAGACCAGCAGATGGGGGCATCATGGTCTGCATGGACGAGTCGGGCAGACGGGCCAGTTTCAATGTTGTATGATTTTATGACTATGACCTTAAATAAGCCTTTCCAAATATTATCCACTCTCGCATATTACATTCAGAATTAAAAGTTTGAAATCTGCAATATTTCTGCTTTGAAATCTCCAAAAAATGTTCCATTTTGAAAGTTCTCTGACAAATTTTCTGCTTGCAGTTGGATGTATAGTAGATGGATATTAAAGAAAGAAGTCAGCAAAAATAGGAATCAATAAAAAAACAGTGAAGAACGGAAGGATTCAATCATTTCTCGAGCACAGACTGAAACATCAGCAAGTAGAACTAACATGAATACAAGTCTGGCAACCAATGAAAATTGCTATCAACTTGAGGAAGAATCGTGTCCAAGAGCAATCCGGTCTCATGGTCTCCGGGTCTCACTGTATGCGTTTGGTGCATTGGCAGTTCTGGTTACAATGTTTGGCAACTTGTTAGTGATCGTTTCAATCTCCCATTTCAAGCAACTCCATACGCCCACAAATTATCTGGTTCTTTCTTTGGCAATAGCTGATTTTCTGCTGGGATGTATGGTGATGCCTTACAGCTTGATCAGATCAATTGAAAACTGTTGGTATTTAGGAGACTTGTTTTGCAAACTCCAAGCAAGCTTTGACTTCATGCTGTGCGCTGCATCAATATTCCACCTCTGCTTTATTTCTGTAGACCGTTACTACGCGGTGTGTGACCCGCTGAAGTACAAGATCAAAATAAATCTTCACATCGTCCTCATGATGATTCTCCTCAGTTGGATTCTCTCCGCATTTGTGGGTTTTGGCATGATATGTTTAGAATTAAACTTGATAGAAATTCGAGACTATTATCAGAAAAAAATATACTGTTATGGGGGCTGCACACTAGTGATGGGGAAAATATGTACGGTGATTTATTCACTAGTTTCCTTTTTCTTCCCGGGATTTATTATGCTTTGTATTTATATGAAAATATATTTTGTAGCCACAAAACAAGCCCGAGCCATAAATGACATTACAAGACAGATCCAGTCTGTCAAAGAAAATAAAAACGTAGCCTCCCAGACAAGTGAAAGGAAAGCTGCGAAAACGTTGGGGATAGTGATGGGGGTGTTCCTAATGTGCTGGACTCCCTACTTCACCAGTAACTTCATAGATCCTTTCATTGGTCATAAGACACCCCCGCTTATGTTTGACACCTTTTTTTGGTTAGGGTACTTAAATTCTGCATTCAATCCCGTGATCTATGCATTTTTTTATTCTTGGTTCAGAAAAGCTCTGAAAATTATTCTAACTTTTAAAATATTCGCAACCGATTCCTCCAGGATAAATCTCTTCTAATTCACCTTTATTGCAGAGGAAATGGCAGTTATGGAGCTATAGAGATGCTGACAATAGTGTATCCCTCCTGTTTAGACTTGATTACAAATGCCATCATTTTATTATTTTAGCCTTTTCCAATTATCTCAGCAAAATCTGCAAAACTAGTTAAGAACACTGTAAGTGTTGTGCTGTTATTTCCCACAAGCTATTCAAGAATTTTAAAATCACTTGGAGTGAATGCGGAGTTGTATGATCTTGTGCATATACAGTATACATGTTTCTTCCATGAGGTGTGCTGGGGGTTTAGTTGAAACTCTGTGCTACTTTCAAACTCTGCTCCTGTGCAGTTGATTGCTCATTTATTAGTTGTTGAGAGGTACAGCATGGAAACCGGTCCGGCAGCCCACCGAATCCATGCTAATGATCAAACACTTAATCTTCCATTAATCCTATATCGACATATTTTATTCACACTGCATTCCCACCAACTCCCCCGCAGATTCCACCATTCATCTAGACACCATAGGCAATTTACATTGTTAACCTACCAACCCAAAGATAGACACAAAATGCAGCCTGAAGGATGGTCTCGACCGAAACATCACCCATTACCTCTCTCCGGAGGTGCTGCCTGTCCTGCTGAGTTACTTCAGCATTTAGTGTAAACCAGCATCTGCAGTTCCTTTCTATACCTAACCTTCCAACCCACATGTTTTTGGGATGTAGAGGAAACTGGGAGAATAGGTAAACTCTGCACGAAGAACACATTGAAACTAAGTGGTTGGTGCTGTGAGTCTGTTTCCATGCTGTATAGCTCCGTGATTCTGTTTACTAGACAGCAAAGCGGAGTTTTTGGCTGAGCAGTAAAAAATATTGCAACTGAAAAATCATCTTGTTGCTATACTCAAAATGATCCCATGGTTGGATTTCAATTCTTTGTTCAGTAACAACAATAAATTACCATATTCTCAAAAGTGTCAGCTAACTGTTGATTTTTTTTTTCAAATTTTCCAAATGAATATGCTCCTTTGGCACAATTTTAGATGCTATTTCACCTATGAATCTTTAGCCTGAACTATGCATCTTTACAGGAGAAGACTGAACTATGCATCAATGAACAGGGGAAGATTGCTTTGACTCATCGCATGGCTTTTGCCTGTCTGTGAATTCAGCAGTTCAGGTGCAGGTCCCAATCTATACAGTGGTCAAAACTTTAATAAAGCTGGTGTACTAATATATTAGAAGGCAAACTACGATGCTGTACAATTATTGTATTTCTGTGTTGATTTATCATAAATAATCACATAACTGATAAGGAATGGTGTTTACAGTATTGGTGACAGCTGTCATTAGAAACACCCCACTGTCTCATAAGATAGTTTATATCTTTGATATTAAAGCAACACTAAAAAGCAACGGTTTGCAGATAATACTGTATGTGTAGGAAAGAACTGCAGATGCTTGTTTAAATGCTGGAGTAACTCAGCGGGACAGGCAGCATCTCTGGAGAGGAATTGATGACGTTTCGGTTTGAGATACAACTTATTAATTTTCATTGTTCTAGTTAATGGCATGTTCCACTGTACTTCACTTTGTGAATTATTAATTCATCGGTGCGATCACATTTTGAGCATTACATAGGAAAGTAGACTGAATCGCTGAAATTATTCTACTTCCTTGATTTAATTTTCATCTGTTACATATTGATTTTAAATTGTTTACAATTTTACTCATAAAGTGGTCATGCAATACTGCCGTGATATCTATCAAGCATATTACATTTATCTATTATTAAAGTTCACATTCTAATGTCAGCTGCATCATAAAGCTTGCTTAATCATGCCTGTTACATTATCTAAATTAAACCTGGATTAGAAAGAACTCTCAAAGATGGAAGTTGCAGAGACCATATGCTGTTTGCTTACTGATGGATGATAACTGTGTGTTAGTTCTGAGAAGTACGACATTCCACTGCTCAGCCACTCACTTATGAAGGATCAGGATCCAATTGAACCCGCTGATCGTCTAGTTATAGCTGAATGTGGTAGTTGTTAATATGTAACCACTCCCTTGTTTGCCCAAAGCACACACTACACTCTGAATTCATCTCCTGATTCACACAGAATGAAGGGCTTATCAAAGGGGACTGATTACATTGCGGACTGAAAATACTGCAAAAGCAAACACCTGGAGGTGCAGCAATCAATCTTAAATGTGGGCAAATTGATTTCTTTGTTTTTTTTTCTCTGGTTCCCTCAAAGCCTCTTCTGTTTGGTTTGATGCTCTCTGTAGCTTTTTTTTGCACAACCCATTTGCATCTTTTGTGTCTATCTTGCCAAGTCACTATCGCTTGGCATATCCACTGATATTACTCACCTTGTTTGTTTCCAGATGATTTTGGCAAGTAAAGGGGAGAATACAAAATGGCAAGGAAAAGTTTCTCAAATTATTAGAAGTAATAATGTAAGAGTAAAATGCAAGAATGTTGTGTAAAATTAGAAGAGGAACCAGAAAGATGAGAATGGATGGGAATGGCTTAATGTTAAGTATAAGGATTCATTTAAATATTTTAACTAAAATTGTAGCATCTCTGGATAGAAGGAATGAGTGACGTTTCGGGTCGAGAAGCGTCTCAATCCGAAAAATCACCCATTCCTTCTATCCAGAGATGCTGCCTGTCCCGCCGAGTTACTCCAGCAGTTTGTATCTATCTTTGGTGTAAACCAGCACTTTTGCAGTTCCTTCCTACACATATCTAAAATTGTATTTTGATGTTTAGCATATTATTGATAAATTAATATGAATTAAGTTGCATATTTCTATTTTATACTTTGAAGCCATATAGAATGCTTGTAAGCATTTAATATGAAGAAATTTAATTTACACTGACTGTTTAAGTTCATCGCTATTAATATCAGTGGGAAGATTGATTGATTGATTGAAATATACAGCATGGAAACAAGCCCTTCAGCTCATCAAGTCCATGCTGACCATTGATCACCTATTCACACTAGTTCTGTTATCCTACTTTTGCATCCAATGCCGACACACTGGAGACATTTGTAGAGACCAATTAACCTACAAACCCACACGTCTTTGTGATATGGGAGGAAACCGCAGCACCCAGAGAAAACCCACGCGGTCCCAGGCGAAACATGCAAACTCCACACAGGCAGCTCAAGAGGTCAGGGTTGACTCCAGGTCTCTCCACTCAACCTCCGATGTTGCAGAGAAAACAATCCGAATCTACCCTCTCGCTGTAAGTAAAACCCTCTAATTCTGGCAGCATTCTGGTAAACCTCCTCTGCACCCTTTCCTAAGCCTCCACATCTCTTCTGCAGTTGCTTTTGTGTGCTTGTCTGAGTTTACATGCCTGTGTGGCTGTTGCACGGATGATTTTCATTGTACCTGTACCTCACTGTACTTGTGCATATGACAGTAAACCCATCTGGGAATTATCTTGTAAAATAATCCAGTCCCACAATCTATGTTCAAATATCTCACGGATTAAAGTATTTATCTTTTTTTTCTTTCATTGTGATGTATGCATTCAAGTTTAAGGACAGAAAGTTGGCCACAAATATCCAATAATTTATTGGAAAGTATATAATAATTACTTGTCTATTTTATTGAAGAAGGAAGTGATACCAAAGATGGTTTAACAGAAAAGACAATCTTGGTTCTTTAAGAGAAAATAACAAAGTGAACCCAATTAAAAAGCCTTCCAACGTTTCAGGCAGGTAATAAGTGCGTATATAGATGGCCACCATGACCCCAACTGAAAGAAAATAGAGACACAAGGAACTACAGATGCTGGTTTACGAAACAAAAACACAAGGTGCTGGAGTAACTCAGCGGGTCGGGCAGTATCTCTGGAGAACATGGATAGGTGACAATTAGGGCTGGGACCCTTCTTCATACTGATTGTGGAAAGTGGTTGAAAGTGGAAAAGCGGTGTGGGCGGAACAAAGCCTGGCAAGCGATAGATGTGGTATCTACAACCTGTGTATGTGTGTTGGGGAATGACAGATGTAGAGACCAACAGCTGACATCACCCATTCTGAATTACTTGTCTCTCTTCTCAAGAGGGCCACTGCTGTCTAACATTTCTACCTTTCCTGTATGTAAATAGTGGCAAGGATTTGCCAGCAGATATGCTGCTATCATTGTCCCACTGCCATTACCCTTTGTGCTCAAAACCTGTTGGCTTTAGGAAGCTGGAGTCAGAGCAGTGGCAGCACAGTGGTGCAGTTGGTAAAGCTGGTGACTCATAGCGCCAGAGACCCGGGTTCAATCCTGACCTTGGGCGCTGTCAGCGTGGAGTTTGCAAGTTCTCCCTGTGACCTGTGGGGGAGAGAAGGAGGGGGGAGAGAGGAAGGGGAGAGGGGGAGGGGGAGAGAGGAGGGGGAGAGAGGAGGGGAGGTTGGTTACCTCCAGGTGCTCCAATTTCTTCCCACATCCCAAATATGTGTTAATTGGCGGGTTGGGAAACTCAGCGGTATGTTTAATTGGCCTCTGTATATTGCCCCCTAGTTTGTATGGTGATTGATGGTCAGTGTGGACTTGGTGGGCCAAAGAGCCTGTTTCCACACTATATCTCAAAACTAAGCATATAAAATTAAACTAAACCTCTCCTACCTCCATCGGAACTGGCTAGAAAGAGTGCTGATACTTTTAAGTATTGTTATGTGCGCATTGCAGGGGAATAAATAACCTGACTAACCCAGGCAAACAATGCATTTGCTACTTGTACGATCCAGCTGTCCATTTTGAGATAAACAGATTTCACATGTGCCTGGCTGGAAAGGTCACTGGGCTAAACAAGTGTTTAAAGATTAAAGATACTTTCTCGCCCCTCATAAAGCCATTCATGTCCGGAAGATATTTCCAGATCCGGTTATGGAGCTCTGTATCATTCTTGCATAAGTGCTGTAGTCTTAGGAAATTCTAACCTTTGTGTTCAGGTATTTTTAGGCATATCCAAACATAATTATGTGTTCCAGTAAATATGAACAACAATATAAATGATGGTGTTAACTGATTGCCAGAGGTGTGAATGAACTTCACTGAAGTGACACCTCTGATCCATTTTTCTTTACAAGTGCAATTGCAAAGAGCTATCCATTGCTCCTATGCACACAATTCACATTTCAAAACTAACAGCCATTTATAGAAGATGGGAAACTCTTGTTTAGTGCAGTTTGGTATAGATGAGAGAAACAGGCCCTTCAGGCCCATTGAGACTGCACCGACCAGTGATCCCCATACACTCACTCTATCCTACACGTTAGGGATAATTGACAATCTTCACCAAAGCCAATTAACCTACAAACCTTTTTTTTAAAGAAGGAACTGCAGATGCTGGAGAATCGAGGGTACACAAAAAGCTGGAGAAACTCAGCGGGTGCAGCAGCATCTAAGGAGCGAAGGAGATAGGCGACATTTCGGGTCGAGACCCTTCTTCATAACCTACAAACCTGTATGTTTTTGGAGTGTGGGAGGAAACCAAGCACCCGGGGAAAATCCACATCACGGGGAAGACTTACAAACTCTGTACAGATAACACTCATAGTCCGGACCGGATCGAACCTTTGCCTCTGGTTCTCGATTCCTCTATTCTGGGCAAGAGACTGTGCATCTTCTTGATCTATTCCCCTCCTGATTTTGTACACCTCTCTAAGATCACCCCTCATCCTCCTGTGTTCCAAGAAATTGTGACCTAGCCTGCTCAACCTCTCCTTTATAGCTCAGGCCCCCGTGTCCTGGTCAGCAGCAACTCTACCGCTGTGCCCACTCTAAGTTATGCATTTTCTGACTGACCTGCAAAGCAATAGATCTCTAGTGATGCTGCCTGGCTCACTGAGTTAATCCAGCGCTTTGGGTAAATTTTTGTATACCAGCATCCACAGTTCCTTCTTTCTCCATCTAAGCAAGAGATCTTGTCAAGCTAACATCAACTAAACCGCAAAAAAACTGGGAGAATTTGATAAGTTTGGGGCCCAAATTGCTTTGCAGGCATGATAATACACTGTGTCCAGAATGCTAGCCCCAGATATGAGATTCTTTCAATGCCTATCAAAAGTCTTGCCGCAGAGGACATTGGTTCTGGATATTGGCCCTTCTGTTTAGATAAAAAGATGAATCTTGTCCATCGTCACTTTGTGGAAGATGGCAGACCTCACAAAGCATACATCTATGAGAGAAATCACAGAAATGTCATCTTTTCAATCAATAATCATGCAATTTCCTGAGCCCTCAAACAAAAACCCTTCAACATAACATTGAAGCATGTTCCTGAGCAAAATGTAAATTTCTCAAAAATATGCAGATGGCTTCTAACATGGCTATCCTTTCATAGAGTCATAGTCATAGAGCCATAGTTAAAGAGTCATACAGTGTTGAAACAGGTCCTTCGCCCCAACTTGCTCCCACTGACCAACATTTCTCATCTACACTAGTCCCACCTGCCTGTGTTTGTCCCATATCCCTCTAAACTTACCCTATCCATATAGCTATCTAAATGTTTCTTAAGCATTGCAGTGGTAATTACCTTCCCGAGCAGCTCATTCCATACACCCACCACTCTTTGTGTCAAAACGTTACCCCTCAGTTTCCTATTAATTCTCTCCCCCACCTTAATCGTATGCCCTCTGGTTCTCGATTCCCCTACTCTGGGCAAGAGACTCTGTGCATCCACTCGATCTATTCCTCTCATGATTTTGTACTCCTCTATAAGATCACCCCTCATCCTCCTGTCCCCCAAGGAATAGAGTCCTAGCCTGCTCAACCTCCCCCTGTAGCTCCGGCCCCCAAGTCCTGGCAACATCCTCATTAATCTTCTCTGTACCCTTTCGAACCTGACAACATCTTTCCTATAACTTGGTGCCCAGAACTGAGCACAATACTCACCAACGTATTATACAACTGCAACTTGACCTCCCAACGTCTATACTCTTTACTCTGACTGAAGCATTTTTGACCACCCTATCTACCTGTGACACCACTTTCAAGGTGTAATGCACCTGCACTCCTAGATCTCACTGCTCTACAACATTCCCAGACCCCTACCATTCACTGTGTAGGTACTGCTCATGTTGGACTTCCCAAAAGGCAATACCTCACATTTCTCTGCATTATATTCCATCAACCATTTTTCAGCCCACTTGCCCAACCGATCACGATCCTGCTACAATTTAGGACAACCATCTTCACTATCTACAATACCGCTCACTTTCATGTCATCTGCAAACTCACTAACATGCCTTGTACATTCTCATCCACATCATTGATGTAGATTACAAACAGTAATGGAACCAGCACCGAACCCTGGGGCACACCACTAGTCCCAGGCCTCCGTCTGAAAGGTGAACTTCCACCATGACCCTCTGCTACCTTCCATGAAGCCAATTTTCTATCCATTCAGCTATCACTACTTGGATACCATGTAATCTAACCATCCAGCAGCCTACCATGAGGAACCTTGTTGAATGCCTTGCTGAAATCTTTCACTTCAAGAAATGCCTATCTCCATTGACCAAGCTGCCCAAATGGTATTTGCTTTTTTATATTGATTTCCCACATAAAAGAAGAACTAAATGGGTCTGTGGTTGACAAGTTCAATTATTGTATACAAATTTCCTCATTCCACTTCCAGCCCAAGCATGTTGTAACTAGAGTTAAGTCAAGAGTGTTTTATTGTCATATGTCCTAGATAGAACAATGACATTCTTATTTGCTGCAGCACAACAGAATATGTAAACATAGTACACTGTAAACAATATAATAAATGAGAAACAAAAGTTCAGTGTATATATACACATACTCACATATATATATATGCATCTACACATACACAGACACGCACACATACGTACACACAAAAAACGAACAATAGTAGTGCAATAATTATAATAGTCTATTGTAGTTCAGAGCTTATTTGAGGTTGTAGTATTTAATAGCCTGATGGCTATAGGGAAGAAGCTGTTCCTCTGATGATATGGGTCTCTGATGATATGTCTGATGATGCAGGCTGCCTTTTTGAGGCAGTGACTCCGATAAATCCCTTAGATGGTGGGGGGGGGGGGTCAAAGCCGGTGATGGACTGGGCAGTGTTCGCAACTTTTGCAGTCTTTTTCATTCCTGGGCGTTCAAGTTGCCGAACCAGGCCATGATGCCACCAGTCAATATGCTCTCTACTGTACTACTCTCATTTGTAAGCCCTTCCACGGCTTTAAAATCCGCAATTGGCTCCACATTCCTCCAATCCCGCTGTGTCGTGCAACCTCACCATTATATTAGTGACTGTTTTTCAGTTGCGTATGTCTAAGGCTTTGGAAGTTATTTCAGAAGTTTTTCTCTCCCTCCCTTTAATTATCTATCTTTTTTTTCATTTTCTGGCTAGTGTGACTTATTTCAACCTACTCCCACCGCTCATGGAATATTTAGTTTAGTTTAGAGATACAGTGGGAAAACAGGCCCTTTGGCCCACCGTCCGCATCAACCAGTGATCCCCGCACAGTAACACTTTCCTACTAGGGACAAGTTTCACATACACCAAGCCAATTGACCTACAAACCTATACGCCTTTGGAGTGTGGGAGGAAACCGAAGATCTCGGAGAAAACCCACAAGGTCACGGGGAGAATGTACAAACTCCATACAGATAGCACCCATAGTGGGGATCAAACCCGGGTCTCCGGCACTGCAGGCACTGTAAAGCAGCAACTTTACCGCTGCGTCACCGTGGCCATCCCAAATGTCTGGGATCTCTACTTGTACTAAGGTACTTAACAAGAGTCAAGAGTTAAGAGTATGTACTTGTCAAATGTATTGAAATGGAACAATTAAATTCTTACTTGCAGCAGCACAACAGGTTTGTAAATGCAATGTCCATTTTCTGGTGGCACGGTGGCGCAGCGGTAGAGTTGCTGCCTCACAGCAAATGTAGCGCCGGAGACCCGGGTTCGATCCTGACTATGGGTGTTGCCTGTACGGAGTTTGTATGTTCTCCCTGTGACTTGCGTGAGTTTTCTCCGAGATCTTCGTTTTCTTCACACACTCCAAAGACGTACAGGTATGTAGGTTAATTGGCTTGGTAAATGTAAAATTTGTCCCTAGTGGGTATAGGATAGTGTTAATGTGCGGGGATCACTGGTTGGCGCGGACCCGGTGGGCCGAAAGGACCTTTTTCTGTGCTGTATCTCTAAACTAAACAGTACTCAACAGTACTCAACAATGTTATTGTTGATAAGACAAATAGTAATGGCCCTGTCTCACGGTGCGAGTCCACCCACGAGTGATCCCAAGTGAAAGAAAAAATCAAACTCATGGTTTTCTACGAGATTCCAAGTTTATGTTCACGAGTCTAAACGAGTTCCCACGTGTACGTCTAAGTTTGCCATTTACTTCTCATTTCTGCGATGTACCAACTTCCTCTCCCGAGTTACCAAGTTACTCTTGAGCCAACAACGACTACCGATGTGTGGAAAAATCATCACATGGTAAAAATGATGTAATGCAGTTTTTTTTTTCCACTATAAAAAGCCTCCCATGTTTAAATTTCTTAGGGTTACGGAATCAAGGGATATGGGGAGAAAGCAGAAACTGGGTACTGATTTTGGATGATCAGCCATGATCATATTGAATGGCTATGCTGGCTCGAAGGGCCGAATGTGATCAATTCCATTATGTAGAGAGTCTCAGAATGTTAATAGAGATTCCATTCCGTTTACATTGCACTTTGTGCAGGAAACAAATCTTAACCCAAACTGCACATTAGGCGGTGAGGATTAATTTCAAAACTTCAAATTATTTAAAACAGTGTTTTATCCGAACAACAGATCAGGGCAGATGCCAGCCCCTTTAAACATCACGGACAGCTCAGTGTGAAGTGGTGCTGGAATTATATATGTGAAATAGTCTTGGGAATTTTATTATCGATCATAAATGCTCTATTTAAATTATAGGTCGTTTTGTTTGTTGTGAAGTGGTGCCGGATTTAACACCTCAGTCTATTAAAATTGAATTATCTCACTAAACGAAAACATGCAATATGTTTCCAGGCAAATTCCAGTGGTTGAGAATTAAAAAGCAGTAATTAGTATTTTTAAACGGGCAGTTGTAGTCAATAATACGGTAACCGAATGATATTTATTAATTGCTAGAGAGGACGATGTAAACATAGTGAGGTTAGTGAGCAGCCTCTAACATTAACCACTCCTCGTACTGTTCTGTTGTGTAGGAAGGAACTGCAGATGCAGGTTTACCCCGACGATAGACACCAAAAGCTGGAGTAACTCAGAGGGTCAGACAGCATCTTTGGATAGAAGGAATGGGTGACGTTTCGGATCGCGACTCTCCCGGTTGCTACCTGGACCTACCTGATCTTCCGGTTGCCAAACACATCCCATTCCCACACGGACCTTTCTGTCCGAGGTCTCCTCCAGTCAGAGTGAGGCTAAATGCAAATTGGAGGAACAGCATCTCATATTTCGTTTGTGCAGCTTACAGCCCAGTGGTATGAATATTGATTTCTCTCACTTCCACTAACCCCGGCATTCCCTCTCTGTCTATCCCTCTTCCACCCAAGTCGCACCAGCTTCTCGTTTTCACCCAATGAACAGCGAACAATGGTCTGTTTCCTTTATCATCTTTACTTTTTTGCATTCATTGTTCTTTATCTCTCTACTATACATCATCATCTATATCTCTCGTTTCCCTTACCAGTCTGTCGGTCTCGACCAGAAACATCACCTATTCCTTCTCTCCAGAGATGCTGCCTATCCCGCTGAGTTACTCCAGCTTTTTGTGTCTATCGTCGCCCTTCTTCAGACTGTTCCATTGTATTGACCGAAAACGAACGATGTGACAGTACCGCCGACTTAATGAACGAAATGGAGACACGCGGAATTAAATGGACTTGGAATAACTGGGGCGGTGGGGTTTTATCGAAAAGTGACTACATGAAATCGGTGGAAGGAAACGGGCAGGCGAGGTTTCGGGTCAGGGTCCTTCTTCAGACTCCATGACCCGCTGAGTTCTTCCAGCTGTCAAATGGAGACATGGGGGACCACAGATGCTGGCATGTTGAGTGAAACACAAAGTGTTGGAGAAACTCGATGGGCCGAATGGCCTAATTCTGCTCCTATGACATGAACTCACGAAGTGTCGAAGTAAGCCAGCGAGCCAGGCAGCATCTGTGGAGGGAATGGATAGGTAATGTTTTGGATCGGGTCCCTTCTTTTCGAGCCGAATCAACGTCTGTCCATTCCCTCCGCTGATGCTGCCTGTCCCGCTGAGTTACACCAGCGCTGTGTGAGTTCCTCCAACACTTTGTGTGTGTTTTATAATCATGATTCCAGCATCTGCAGTTTCTTGTCTCTACATAAACTAGGCCTCAGTAACACTGAGTGTACTAACCGGGAGATTATGTTGCTGCTGCCGAAATAGCAGTCTGCAATGTATGCACGATAGATGTCACATTGCGTGGGAAACGAGGTCTCCAGGGAGACAGAGGCAAAGTGCTGGAGTAACTACACGGGACAGGCAGCATCTCTGGAGATTTATAAAGCATTACATTTTGGAACACAAGGAACTACAGAAGCTGTTTACGAAAAAAAAAAAAAGTTTTGGTGTAACTCAACGTGTCAGGCAGTATGTGTGGAGAACATTTACAGGTGACGTTTCGGACGAAAAGGTCTAAAGTTTGAAGAAGGGTCCCGACCCGAAACGTCACCTATCCAGGTTCTCCGGAGATGACTAATCTTCAACATTTCACTTCAGGCACTCAGGCCAAACCCACGTGTTACTCACGAGTCACTACGGTAAACTCACGGGCTACGGTATTACAAGTTTAAACATTTCAAATTTTTCCATCAGGAGTAAATTTGACTTGTGGAAATCTTTCAACATTTTGAAAATTTTTCACGAGTTAACAAGTTTCCCAAGTACCTGCCGTTAGCATTACGAGTCGCTAAGTTACGTCCACGAGTTCCGACGTTCCCACTACGTCAATTCTACGTGATTACCACTGTAAGTTATTGGGGCAAATCCTCCAAAATTATGGAAGAACTCGGGGATATGGACATGGACATTTTTAAAACAGACTTGCTGGCTGCAAAGGAAAAAAAAAACCAATCCACAAAGGCAGAACGAAACCTGTCTGGGGGCCTGGGCATTACACGACTGGTGAATGGTGTGAACCGGAAAGGCCGGGATGGAGACAACGAGATTATCTTGGAGAGACAAAGGAAAGTACCGAGCCTCAGCAGCCGGGGTTAAACAGCCCAGCAGCATGCCAATCACCATCGTGGATGACCCATCTATCGGGACAATGGGAGCCCATCTAGGCGATGGGATAACGATCAGATTGAGGTATCATGACATCAGCAAACCACATTATCATTGAAAGCCTATTGTTCATGCCAGATCGAAACTGGGAAGCATCGAAAGACCCTTTTGTCCAGAGGACCACCTGGGAGGTTTCAAAGGAGAAACTCGGGTATAAATGGCAGGAGCCAAGCAAGGACTCGCTCTCTTTTCTGCTCTGCTGGACGGCTCCAGACCCCGCATCAAATCTAAGCTGTAAGTACCCCTAGTGACCTGGTGAAGATCCCAAAATCGGATAGGGGTTGAGGGAAGAAGGGGAAAGGGGGTGTACTGTAAGTAAAATTGCGTAAAGTAAGTTTTTACGATATGCCCGATAGTTTTCTTTCCATAGTCTTAGTTTAAAGTATGAGTTTAGTCACGTATTATGTAGTGTTGGCGAGATTCGATTTCTTATTGTTTAATAAAGCCTGTAAATTTTAGACTTGCTTTGAGTCCGTCTTGGTTTCTGTTTTCTCTCATCAGCACGCTCTGGTCAAGTCAACCTTTTATCATATTCCACCATAATTCCGAGGTCTAGAACCCGGGGGAATCCCTTTTGTTGTATTCTCTCTCTTGGGAGCCGCTCGAGTGGAGCGGTGGCCGATTGATCCACCGACAAGGGAGAGAATAACTCGGGTAGTTGGGCCCGAAATGGAGTAAAGGGAACCAAAACTCCCACACCACGAGTTTGATTTGTTTTTAACTCGGGATCACTCGTGGGTGGCCTCGCACCGTGAGACAGGGGTTTTTGTTGTAGGAAGTTTAAATGTACTTAAACTGCTCTCTCAATAATCACTAGCTTTTCACAGAATTCCAGGGGTAGAGAGAAAATTGGGAGAAACATTTAATGTCCAACTATCCAAAATGTGTTATCATTAGGCCTAAAGGCGATCATTACACTAAGGCAAAACAGGGTGCATGTTTGCATGAATCTTTATGTGTTTAAAACATCCAACCTAGAACATAGACAAATGCAGCACATGAATAAGTCCTTCAGTCCACAATGTCTGTGCCAAGATAAACTAATGATATCTATCTGCATGTGATCCATATCCCTCCATTCTCTGCATATCAATGTGACAATCTAAAAGCCTCATAAATGTCACTATCACATTTGCCCCCACTACCACTCCTGGCAGCAGGTTCCTGGCTCTCACTACTCTCAGTGTAACAAACGTGACCAGCATATCTCCTTTAAACTTTGCCCCTCTCATCTTAAAATTATGCCCGCTACATAGAAAATAGAACTGTATAGCACAAGAACAAGCCCTTTGGTCCACAATGCCTGTGCTGAACATGATGTCAACATCATCTCTTAGCTACCTGCACATAATCTATATCCCTCCATTCCCTGCATATCCATATGCCCATCCAACAGAGTCTTAAATGCCACCATCATCTCTGCCTCAACTAAAACCCCGGCAGTGCGTTCCGGGCACTCACCACCGTCTGGGTAAAACCGTACCCACATTCCCTTTAAACTTTTCCTCATACCTTAATGTTATGCCCTTTAGTCTTTGACATTTCCACCCTGGAAAAATGATTCTGACTATCTACCCTATCTATGTTTCTCATAATTTTATATAATTCGATCAGGTCCCCTCAAACTCTGCCATTCTACGGAAGACAATCCAAGTTTGTCCAATTTCTCATTGTATGAATACCCCATAATCCAGGTTTTTTTATGGGCTTGATGCTTAGTTTTTACTGCTCCAGAAATCTGGTAAAATCCTGTCATCACCCCGGAAAGTTAATATGCAAGCTTCCAGAGCGAAATATCCACCATGATTTCCTACACCAGAATTAATACGGTTGGTAAGGATTTTAATTCACCCTGGCAGCTCACCATGCTAATATAACCAAGTCACAAAAATGGCACAAACCACCTTCTGATTCCTTTGACTACATAAATTCCCATCGCCCTTCTGTTTGATACAGAAATCGATCTTCTGTAATTCTGTAAAGAAACATTTCACTTACTAAGAAATAAGGTCATATTTACAGTCTATTTTGGCAGCAGCATGCTTTATGATAGTAAAATCTTTCCTGATAATTAGTTTTTATAATGTGCCTTTGCTATGGTATTACTAACATTGCTTCCTTTTATTTTATATCTTTATATATTGCAATAGTGCATAGTGAAATGTGTGGGAAATTATAATTCATTGAAATTAAAGGTTACTCATCTTAAATTGTTAATCATTAATCCCCTTCCAAAGGCAATACATTTATGGTAACATCTGTTGCTTCAAATATATCAGGATTGCTTCATCACTTGGTATACACTGTTTTAATAAGTCTCACCTGTTCATTTTCACAAAAGGCAAAAACATAGTTACGAGATCAAAACAATGACAGGTTAATAATTATCTTGCATTTATTTAGTAAATGAAATAACCTATTTTATTGGATCTTTTTTTCTCAAAGAGATTAGCCTTGGGTTTAAAAATTCAGCTGGATTCTCGAATGATCCTTTTAGTTCACTGGTTTTGCACAATCTAAATTAATGGAGTTTCTCATTAATCACGAAATGTTAATCTTGCTACATTGAAATAACTCGTTTTCTTAAACTGGAACATGTGTAATGCTTATTAAATTCATTCTTGTAATTTACAGGGTTGTATATCAATGAAATATTGTGAGGTCCAACAAGGACGGTGTGGATGGATTATACAGGAAAGGAGGTAAAGTGGCAGATGTTGTCCAATTTTCTTTTACAGATCATTGCCTACTGACTCATTTGAAATGTCCACCCTTACAGCTATTAGCTTAAGATCAAGCTTGGACAATGCCTGAGTGGGAATCAATGGCAAACAGGCATTGTCAGAGGGGCGGCACAGTGGTGCAGCAGTAGAGTTGCCCCCTTACAGCGCTTACAGTGCCAGAGAACCTTGTTCGATCCCGACTACTGGTGCTGTCTATACAGAGATTTTACGTTCTCCCCATGACCACATGGGTTTTCCCTGAGATCTTCAGTTTTCTCCCACACTCCAAAGACATACAGGTTTGTAGATTAATTGCCTTGGGTATAAATGTAAAAAATTGTCCCTAGCCGAAGGGCCTGTTTCTGCGCTGTATCTCTCCAACTAAAACTCCAGCTGCTCTCTGTGTAATACGTTTGCGTTTAAAATGCTGCATTTGCAAAAGCTAATGAGAGGCTGGGTATCTGGTGGAGAGTGGCACATCTCCTGACACCTCAAGCATGGGCAGCGGAACCAGGGGGGGGGGCTGGGGAGGCTGCAGCCCCCCCACTTTTTTAGCGATGATTCCCCTGGGAGTTAGCGGTCAGCCCAGCGGATGTACTTTAGTGACCGACACGAACGGTTCAGTGTGTGTCTGCAGGGGAAGTGGGGGGGGGGGGAGTGGGGGGGGGGGGATCAGCAACTCTCCTCAGTGGGGGCGGCTGGCAGGCCGGTGAACCTGAAGGGGGGGGTGGGGGTGGGGTGGAGGGAGGGAGAGTGGAGGCTTCCCACATTCACACATGGAGCCGTGTGGAAGCAAGCAATGGAAGAAAAGGCCCGGGGTCTGAGGGCATGAGATCAAGGGGTCGGACTAATGGAGAAGGCTGCTGAAAAACCCAACCCAACTACTCCTATTTATGGAGAAATCAGGGACAACAAACACAGAGAGGTGCCATGCCAAACACTGGCTAACCCTGGATAGGTCCCAGGGTCAGCTCTGGTCTCACACCTGGAAGGATGTCAAGAGTAGGTGAAGTGGGAAGCCAGAATGGGTGAGCAATGAAAGGTCTCAGTTACGCGTAGACTCTAGCGCTATTTACGTTGCAGGGGAGGGGAGTAGGAGACTGAGAGCATGTTCACAATCGTGTGGTGGAACAAACAAGGAGAAGTTGTTCTAAGAGACGTACAACATGGACTTCGGGTGTCATACGACAAACTCGGCAGAGAGCTTAGCGACAGCAGTTCAGGAGACCATTCACAAAGAGGGCTGGGCCTAGCACTGAAGGGGAAACCTGGTAAAAGTCTGGGAGGAAGGGCAAGGCAATAGGGGAGATAGACATAAATGCTGGAGAAACTCAGTAAGGCAGCATCTCGAGAGAAAATGAATGGGTGACATATCATTTCAGGTCGGAACCCTTCTTCAGAGATGCTGCCTGATCCACTGTTACTCAAGCATTTTGTTTCTATTTTCGGTATAAACCAACATCTGCAGTTCCTTCCTACACAAGGTAAAAGGGGACCTAGAAGGGTGCTCATTCAAAGAGACGGGCTAGGCTCACTGGGCCAAATGGCCACCATCCACTGCACCCATCGACTCCAGCATACCTGGTATCCGGTGAGCAGTGTCCCAGGTAGGTGGGGGATATATCCCTTCATTCTTCGAGGTGGGGGGGTGTCCTGTATTTTTATCCCCCATTTTTTGGAGATCGAAAATAATAATCACCTGCTCCTATCTCTCATGTAGGCTCTACATTACCTTAAAAATACTTCAAACAAAATCATTGAAATCATACTTCTACAATGCACTAATAATTTTACTTCGGAGTCACGTGAGTGACTTTGTGAAGACCCCGCCAGCACGCATGCGCGACATATCGTCGTACGCATTGCACACTGACAGGCTGGGAGGAGAACGCAGCTCCTCTACCGGCAAGCTTAAAAAAAGGAACCCTCAGGTAAGTACAGCTAACCTAGAGTGGTTACGCACCCTGTCTCCCATATTTGCGTTTCAGAGTACCTACTACCGAGCATGGACAAAGCTCAAGGAAAGAAAAGGGCCTCTTCCCGGCAGACCATGGAGGACCGCAGGACTGTGGGCAGGAAACAGCGGCCAACAACGCCTGAGCTGGCCGATGAGCATATGGCAGCCCCCGACTTCATACCGCTACAGTCCGGAGGACCACCGTGGACTGGCGGTAAGGCCGCGCGGAAGCCAGGCAGCCCCGTTGAATCGGTGGCCCCCCGGCTCCCCACCGCTACAGTCCGGAAGACCACCGCGGACTGGCGGTAAGGCCACCGGGAAGTCGGGCAGCCCCATTGACTCGGCTGAGTCCGGGCCTGACGACCTGCCGTTAGCAGACAGCGACGACGGTCGTTTATCCCGCATGGAGCGGATGGTGGAGCAATTGCTCCAACGTGACCTACTCCAGCAGGAGTCTGGTCACCGTGGGTCTCTTCGCAGATCCACGGCAGTACCCTATTCAGGGCTGCCCAATGTCTCACCCTCCTTGCAGGGGAGCATTAGGGCTGGACTGACTCCGAAGAGGGGTTGGCTGAAGAACCTAACTTGCTGGGAGTGCAAGACGAGGAACTCCTGGGTATGGTATCAAAGTGTGCAATACCATCCCAGAAGGGACAGCCATTACAACTGCAGCCGGCAGCAAGTATCAACTGCCTAACTACGCACCAGCTGCAGAAGCAAGTTATGACGGATACCACAGGCAAATACCTTGCTCCAGAGAACTGTGCATCTCTAAACATACCGGCAGTCAACAATCCCATCTGGGGGAACATTAGCCCCAGCATCAGGGCTCAAGAAATTAAGATGCAGAAAATATTGAGACTGCTAGCCGCAGGAATCACTGCATTTGCCAGATCTGTGGATGGCACTGACATGACGGATGAACAACAGGACGCGTTAGCACTGCTTTGCAACATGCAGTTCGAAATCTACTGTTTCAGAAAAAGCGCGATTCATCCTACGCTCAACCCTAAATTTGCAGGGTTGTGCAAAACTAGCAGTACACCACCGCTTACTTTGCTGTTCAGAGACAACCTGCTGAAGCAGGTTAAAGACCTGGATGAGGAAGCAAAAGTGGTAGGCATGATTAAGCCATCGTCTACCATCAGGTCAACAGTAAACCGGCGACAGCACCCCTATGCAACCACCAACAGGCCCCGCTACCATACCGACATGACAGCGGGTGAAACTCCGAAGGCCGCACCATTCACGCAAAGGTTTTTTTTTAGGCCATGCCCCAGAGCGGCCTTCGTGGACGATGCGCCAACCCCACACCACAGCGCCTCCACCTCCCACGAGCCAAGGACGGAAGAACCCGACCAAACGCCACCGATAACCATGGAGGTAGGTGAGCCTGGTTGCCTTGGGAGTACCGCATGTATAACTTCACAAATAGGGGGCAGGTTACACTTGTTTAGGGATGCATGGAGTTCTATAACTTTTGACCTCTTTATATTGCACAGTATTCAGGGATATAAAATTGAATTTATTAACAAACTCCTACCAGTTTAACATGTATGTAAATGAAAACTTACAAGCTCTTAAGTGTACAACATCTTTTAATGATAGCACTGGGTATTTACACACACCTTCAAGCACCAGCTACATTTTCTACTGAGGGGAAGGCGTTATGAATTGATGTTAACTAGCGGGGTTAATGGGAGTGAGGTAACTATATTATTGGTTGCATATAAACCATCTACATCCTTCCCCTTAGAAATCAAAAAAACAGATTAACCGAACCGAACCGAACAGATCACGACAAACCGAATTAAACAGCAGAATTAAACGAAATCGCCGTAGCGAACAGGCGGCTTACTGATCCTGCCCGAGCGCGTACGGATGTCTCCCCCTCCCCCCGAAAGAGCAGAAGAAGCAGGAGGTGCACGCAAGGCAGCCGGGGAACCAGGGAAGGGCATTGGGGTGGGAGAAAACAGGAGAGGGAGAACCGCGATCGGCAACAGGGGACCCGCGCAGAGGGGAACCAGGCGCGGAGCCGCGACGGGGACCGAGGCATGCAGGGAAAACACCAGCCGGGGCGGCAACCGCCGGCTGCTGATAGGAGAGTGGAGGGGCATAGGGCCAGGGGGCTGCGGCTGTGGCTCATTAACCGCAAGCAGGTTGTGTCGGCTTCTTCGGTAGAATGGAACCCTCACAGTCGACCTCAGATACGAACGAGGTGAGTCGGCCACCCCAACCACGGTGGCCAGACGGTAGTGCCCACTGGCGGTCTGCAAACGAACAACCTGTCCGGGCAACAGAGGATCGAGTGGTCTGCACGACCGATCGTGGTAACGCCGCTGGCTGTCATGTTTCTCTTGAATTCGCCTCTGCACGGAGGCGGGCTCCAGCACCGAGGTTTCAGCTGGCGCTGGGCAATCGGGACGGTGGAATCTGGTAGTTCTGGGACATCTCAGACGGCTGAGCAGGGGACCCCATGGCCGGATCCCTGGAAACATTCCTGAGGTTCAGGAGATCCAAATACAAATCAGAATTGGATAGTCGCGGGCCTGTTCCATCAGAAGCTTGGCGCTGCGGACGGGCCCTTCTGCTAGGGGGCCGTTGCTCTGTGGGTACTCTGGGCTGCTGGTGAAATGCACGAAGTTCCACTTGTCGGCAAAGCTTTTGAATTCTCGGCTTGTAAACTGCCTGCCGTTGTCAGTCTGCAGCCTGACCGGGGTCCCAAAAGTTGGAGAAGTGTTCCGCAGCTTGCGGATCACCATCTCCGACGTGAGGGATGTCAGCAAATCCACTTCGAACCAGTTTGGAGTACGAGTCGACCAGGACAAGGTAGTGGTTACCACGCCACTCGAATATGTCGGCAGCAGCGAGGGACCAGGCCAAAGCAGGGGCGGGCTGTTGCAGCAGGGGCTGTCGTGCTGGTGCGGCGCAAGACTGTTTGCACGTGGAGCAGGCAGAAACTCGGTCTCGGATAAATTTGCCATTCCAGGCCAATAGAATTGGCACTGAGCGTGATGGGCAAGCGTTGCATCGACCCCAGGGTGTCGCTGTGGGCTGCACAAAAGTAAAAGTCAAACAGGGAGGACGGACCACAACTTTATGTCCCTTGCGATAACGCCATCCTGGAGCACCAGATTTCGTCGCGGACCAGGAAGAAAGGCTGTGCTTCAGATGGCGCGGGGCGGAGCGCTTTGTTGGCCACCCTGCTTTAATCACCGATGCAAGCTGCTGCAAGGCCGGATCGGCAGCGGTGTGCTCGGCCAAAACCTGTAGCAGCTTGGTGGGAATAAAGTAACGCCAGTACGAAAAAACAAGCAAGTCCTCTGTTTCGTAGGGGTGGCGAGCGCAGGAGGTACGCGGGCTCGCGACAGGGTGTCCGCAATGTGCATCTTCGGTGCCCTTTCTTGTAGATTATGTCAAAGTCGAAGCGCTGGAGCTGCAGCATCATACGCTGCAGCCTGGCAGGGGCAGCGTGAATCGGCTTGTTCAGGATTGTCACCAGTCGGCTGGTGGTCGGTTTCGACCGTAAATCTGCTGCCGAACAGGAAGTCTCTGAACTTGGGAGCAGGCGAACACCACCGCGAGCAGCTCTTTCTCGATCTGAGCGTACCGCTGCTCGGTGTCCGTCATGGTTGCGGGGAGGCATAGGAGACGGGATGCAGCGATCCATCGACCCGACTGAAGGCAGGCCGCACCAGACGAACTTGGAAGCGTCACAGGTGACGGTGATGGGGCGGACCCACGTCGAAGAACCGCAAACGACGGAGTGCTAATCAGTTTCGACTTGAGGCGGTCAAAAGCCTGCTGGTGATATGGGAGCCAGGCCAGGCGATATCCTTTTTTGTCAGCTGCCGCAGGGGAGCACTCAGCTCACTGAGGTTTGGTATAAACTTGCCAAGGTAGTTCCCGATGCCAAGAATCGTTGCAGACCTGGCACGTCGGTGGGGGCTGCATTTCGGAGATGGCAGCGGCCTTCAAGGGGTCGGGCCTTTAGTCCGTTAGGGGTGAAAACATGTCCAACATAAGTGACCTCTGAGACACGAAACCGGCACTTCTTGGGATTCAGCTTCAGTTCGCCTGTGGTGTAGTGTCGCGCGCGAACTCCAGGACGCGGCGGAGGTTCAGGTCGTGCTCGGCAAGGTTCCTTCCCGTAAACCAGGATATCATCCACGATGTTGGCACATGGCAGGTGTAGCGCGAATAATTGCTCCATCGTCTGCTGGGAACACCTCGCTAGCAGAATTGATGCCGAATGGCATTCGCAGGAACTTGGAATCTGCCGAACGGTTCTGTGGCGAAGTCGTCAGGTCAGAAGACGCTTTGTCCAACGGGACCTGCCAAAACGAGTTCTTAGCGTCTAGGGACCGAAAAGATGGTGGCTTGCCGACCCTTGCCGCCACATCCTCAACAGACCGCATGGGTAATGTGGTCGCTGATGGCAAGGTTTAAGTCCTTCGGGTTGATACACACGCGTATCTCGTTCTTGTCTTTCTTAATCGTGGCAAACCATGGTGGAGACCCAATCGGTGGGCTCGCTCTAACTGCTACTAGCACCAAGCCCTTTTCGACCATCTCGTTATTGAGCATCGCCTCGACCTTGTCCTTCATGGCGTGAGACACCCTGTGAGGTGCGCGGACCACGGGTTGTATATTTGGGTCAATGGAAATATGGTATGACACTGGTAACTTCCCCAGGGGGGGTCATCGTCGAAACAGGTCCTGGTATTCAGCAACCGGGTCAAACGAAAGTTGCACTTTGTGGACCGTGCCGGTCAAAGGAGGACCAGGCCAAGATCTGGGCACGCACGGTTGCCCAACATGGGTTCCACAGTCCGAGTTCAAAACATAGAAAACCAGGTTTCTTGTGGCCTTTTGCAGCACGCAAGTTAAAGTGCCCTCCCCGCAGGCCTTAGAATCTCTCCACCATAGGCGTTGCAGAGGTAGCATCGTCAACAACCAGAGGGCTCATTATTCCTATCTTGTTGAAACAGATTCATGGACAAAACATTGGACTCTCGCGCCAGTATCTTAATTTGGCAGAGAAGGTTACGCCATTGACAGTCACAGGTACGGAGGGATCATTGCGGTGGGCGGGTGTCTGTAGGAGGGTAAACACATGAGAGTCCTCGGCAAAGAATTAATTGTCTCCGCACATTGCACTCAACTAAATTGGGCTGTGAAGTCGGAAACTGAGATCAGATTGGGCCAGCATGTTGTAGACTTGGGACCTGGAAGCTTGTTGCCTGGCTCCCCAGGGAACGGGAGTAAGCGACAGGAAGATGAGAAATGGTTCAGCTTTTTACAAAAGTTACAGGTTTTACCAGGGCGGGGACACGCGACAGTCTATGGGCATGTAGTTACAGTTCGGGCCCTTTTTCGGGGCACATCGCAGGTCCAGGGGGGCACCGCGGCAGAAAAAACATTGTTTCCCACCGAGGCCTGTGGCTCCTAAATCCTGCAGGTTGAAGATTTATCCCACTTTGGACAACCATGTAAATGAAAACTTTAAAGCTTTAAGTGTAAACATCTTTTAATGTTAGCCACTGGGATTACACACACCTTCAAGCACCAGGCTACATTTTTCTACTGGAGGGGAAGGTGTTATGATTTATGTTAACTGGGCGGCGGTTAATGGGAGTGAAGGTAAATATCTTATTGGTTTCATATAATACCAATCTACAATGTAGACATAGCCGAATTTTGCGCTTTCTCAAAAAGAGGAAAGTGGGAATAGGACATGCGCGAACTACTTAGTATTAAATTCTAGGGAGTAATAGTGAAAAAATAAACATGAACCTCTTGGTTTGTAGCAAACATCATCACCAAAACAAAAAAGGATGGTGGATGCTCATTATCATTGACTTAACACAGCTGAATACATTTGTGCAATATACCCACTTCAAAATGGAAACATTTGTATTCTGCTAAACAACTAGTTCCAAAGGGTAATTATGGTTTGCATTGATCTAAATGATAGATACTATTCAATACCCATACACAAAGTCACCGCAGATATTTGAAATTTATCCTGGCTGGGGCCAGTTCATGGCAATATAAAGCACTACTAATGGACTAACACAGCTCCCAGACTCCCCCCCCCATTTACCAAAATGTTGATGAAACAGCATTGGTCTTTACGGTAACAAAAGTATATTGTCATGCTTATCTTGATGACATCCTAAATTGTGGGGAAAACCTTGGAATCGGCTAAATTAGCTGTGACAGCCATCAAGCTTCTATTTCAAAAACTGGGATTCATCATCCATCCAGACAAATCCAAGTTAATGCCCTCTGTAATAATGAATTATCTGGGGTTCATGATTGACACAGTTTACATGACTGTCACCTTGCCAAAAAACAAAGCGACTGACTTAATAGAGGCATGCAATAGCCTTGCTTGCGCCGGTAAACCGACCATTCGGCACGCTGCCAGGGTAATCGGGAAACTTGTGGCTACATTTCCAGCTACACAATATGGACCATTACATTACCAAAATTTGCAAAGAGCCAAAATTTCAGCACCCAAATCTCACGCTGGTCATTTTGACAGGCCTATGCAGCTACCAGCCAAAGCAAAAATCGAACTGCGATGGTTGATTAGCAATATTCGACATTGCTTTAATCCCATCACAATTACCATCCCTTCGGTTGAGTTACAAACTGACGCCAGTGCTCACGGTTGGGGAGCTACCGATACCACCTCCAGTCGTGGTGGCAGATGGAATATGCACAAATCTACTTTACTTCAGACACAAGGTATTAACTATTTAGAAATGTTGGGAGTGTTTCACGGGCTACGGGCCTACAGTACTGATATGGACCATCTGCATGTTTGCCTACAAATAGACAACACCACAGTGGTGGCATATATTAATCATATGGGTGGTATCAAGTCGATATCTTGTGATGAATTGGCATATACAATCTGGCACTGGTGTATAGAAAGAAACATTTGGATTTCAGCTACTTACCTTCGGGTAAACTAAGTACAGTGGCGGACACCAGGTCACGCATATTCAATGACAACACCGAATGGATGTTGAACCACCAGGTATTTACTGACATTATAGCTCAGTATGGAATGCTAGATATTGACCTTTTTGCATCTAGACTTAACCATCAGATACCAACATATGTCGCATGGGAACCAGACCCTGGGGCAGTAGCGATGGACGCTTTCTCGCTACATTGGGGGAAATTTGTTTTTCTATGCATTTCCCCCTTTCTGCCTCATCAGTCGGGTATTGCGGAAAATTCAATTAGACTTTGCATCAGGGATATTGATAGTACCCGACTGGCCTACACAGCCATGGTTCCTGGTGGTCCTCAACATGGTGAAAGAGCCATGTCTTCCGATTCCCAAATGCCCGAATCTCCTGGTTCATCCCGTGACAGGGGAAAATCATCCGTGCCATGATTACATTAACCTGGTGGCTTGCAGGTTCTGAAAAGACCGCTTCTGGAGTTCGGGCTGATAGACAGGATCATGAACATCATCACAGCGTCGTGCGGGGAGTCCACTAGGAGACAATACCTTACCCATGTTAAAAAATGGGAGGTGTTTTGTTCCAGGACTGGTACCACATACAACTCTGCTACCATTACGGACGTACTGGAATTCCTGGCGCGCCTTCATTACGATGAGGGCCTCAGTTACAGTGCCATCAACTGTGCTAGGAGGGCTTTGTCATCCTACCTCGGGCTTGGAGTGGGATCCCATCCCCTGGTGTCTAAACTTATGAGGGGTATTTTTAATTCTAACCCTCCCAGGCCTCGATACTCGCAAACCTGGGATATCGGACTGGTCTTGTCCCTACTCAGGGGTTGGGCACCAGTCACGACACTCTCATTGACTATGCTCACCTACAAGGTAGTGATGCTGATGGCACTTGTTACTGCACAGCGGGTCCAGACCCTGCATAAATTAAAGTTGGATAACATGGTGTCAACTCCTAACAAAGTGACCCTTTATGTAAATGAGTTACTCAAACATAACAGACCAGGATCATCTGGTCTAAAATTGGAGTTCCTGGCCTATCAATTAGATAGACGCCTTTGTATAACCACCCACCTTCGACACTACTTAGAGATTACTAAAAATCTCAGGGGTGCGGAAATGGGCCTTTTAATCAGTTTTAAACGCCCTCACCATAGGGTAACTGTTCAGACCATTTCAAGGTGGCTCAAGGTGGTGTTCGGTGCAGCAGGGGTAGACACTGACTTTTTCAAATCTCATTCTACTAGGGCTGCGTCTACATCAGCGGCGAGTATGATGGAAGTTCCCATGGACCACATCCTCGCAACAGCGGGTTGGTCCAATGAGGCAATCTTTCAACGGTTTTATAACAAACCTGTGACCACACCCGCAACTTTTGCAGACACTATTTTAAGTTCTGTTTCTTAACTCCCCGAAGTTAGGGGTTTATTATTTGTTGTTTATAAATACATTATTGTTTTTCAGCTCTGTTTCAAGTCTGAAATGCGTTAACATACTTCCTCCATTAGTCATTATGGCAGTGTGTGAGAATGGACTCGTTTCCAGGGCATGAAATCACAGAGCTTTGAAATCTTCACGAAGTCACTCACGTGACTCCGAAGTAAAATAGTAAGATTAAATGAGAACTTACCAGTTCGAAGTTTGATCCTTATTTTATTTGGAGTTACGATGAGGGATTTCGTGCCCTCCGCTCCCAAACCTCTATTATAAGGTCAATAGGTATGTTATTTCTCTTAATCTTACTATTTTCAGTCTACTATCTGTGATTTCACACCACTGCTTTGAAGAATGCCGCGCATGTGTGCTGGCGGGGTCTTCACGAAATCCCTCATTGTAACTCCTCATAAAATGTGGATCAAACTTCGAACTGGTAAGCTCGTTTAATCTTACTATTTTAATACATCAAACTTCAAAAAACCCTTACTGTGGGACCGCCTGCCACACCCTCTCCCCGTTTGGTCGCTCCGCTCCCTCACCGGGTACCCCGGAGGCCTGTAATCAGTGATCGCTCAGCCCCCCCACTTTCATAAATGCTCTGCGGCCCCTGTCAAGCCTTTTCTACTATCTATGAAGCATAAGTTAAAATGAACTGGCAACATCAGTGCAGGCCCAACAACTCTCAAGAACCACACCCCTCGGCACCCCAACAAGCATGTTAGATATTAATTCCCTCCACCACCAGTACTCTCTGGCTGCAACATGTATATCTACAAAATGCACTATGATTACTCATCTTGGCTACTCTAACAGCACCTCTCAATTCCACAATTTCTACAACCAAGGATAAAGTCAGCTGCCTCATATAAACAACCTTTCTTTGTTCACTTTTTCTGCCTCGACGGGCCACTGGAGACCGTGCAATAGCATGGGGCTCGGCAGGACTGGGTGTCGCTCCAAGCCAAGCATGTGAACCACACATGGCCTACAGTGGTGGAGTAGCGAGAGATGACACCACACCTACTCTTAACCAGGCCGACCATTCAACTCTGCCAGAACAACGGACCTCCGTGGTCAGGCCAGGAACCTTGTACTTACACAACTGGGACTTGAAAATGGTGCCAACTGGGACTCTGTATACTGCCACAGTGTATTACTGCCATGCACTTGTACTGTATTTGAGATGCTTATCTAAGATGTATCAAAGTGCTTATGTTTAGTGATACTTATACTGAACTGTATACATAAATGAATTTCACTGTACCTCGGTACATGTGACAACTAAAGCACCATACCGTTATTAATTTTTTGCCATTAATTAGCATTTATTGTGCATCTCTAATTACACTTGAAAGGAGGTGGTAGCCTGCATTCTTGAACCACTGTGGTCTTTTTAATGAATGTTATCTTTCTATGTTGTTGGTTGTGTGGGTCCAGGAGTTGCTGTAGATTTCCCTCCAATTCTCCTGCCAACCTATCCTGAAAAATATCTGTGTTTCGTCATTATCACTGGGTCTAAATGTTCGAACTCTCTACCCAATACCTCTGCAAGATTACTTTCATCAGTGGGACTGCAAGATTTGCTCACCACGCGAGGGCAGTTGGGGATAAGTAATAACTGTACAATTGGTGGCAAACACTTAATTCTTTAAATAGTTCACCTCTCTGGCACTGAATATTAATTGTCACAAATGTGGAGACATTTGTATCCATGCCTTCTGATCAGAAACCAAATGAAGAGATTTAAGTAATTAGTGCAAAGATTAAAGGTGAGATGAAGAAATATTTTACTCTGAGGGTGATATGGGTCTGGAACTCACTACTGCATACTTCAGATTTACAATGTCGGCAGTTTTTCATTATGCTGGATCATTTTTGAAATCTTTCAAACCCCACAAGACCTATGCTTGACATAATTTGCAATGAAGCCATAGATGGACCTGTTAATGTTTCAATACGAACCTATCCTGAAAAATATCCTGAAGCATATATTAATAATAATTTAAAAATAATTTTGATAGTTGCTGATCTATCGTGGATTGTAGTTTTATCAATGTTTCTTTCATTACATTTCTTATCATGTCTGTATTTCTACATAAAGGAATTTCTCTCCAGCATTATTCATTTGCTAATATTTTATACTAATGGAGCATGATTCTGAATACTTTTGTCCAACCTTTTCTTGATCTTCTTAATTAAAATTAAATGAAGACCTAATTTCTTTGGTCTACCCTCATGCCTTAAACCTTGTGTTTGTAGTATCATCGAAGTAGCCTTGAAATGATTTCTAAAGAAGGGCATTCAAAACTGAACATAATCAATTTTACTTCGGAGTCGTGTGAGTGACTACGTGAAGAAGCCCAGCCATGCGCATGCGCGTCATTACGTCCGACGCATATCGCACTGAACGGACTGGAGAGCGCAGCTCCACCAGCGGTAAGTAGGAACTTCGCAGGTAAGTGAGTTTTAAAACTTTTTACTGCGAGTATTATAGCTCCGTAAATCTGGCTTGTAGAGTCAGTAGGAGTTGGTGTTATGGAGAGTGCTGGAAGAAAAACTGTTTGGAGCAAGCGTGGAGCACGCGGGGATGCGGTTCCACCTCAGAGATCGGGTCGAGAGATTAGTGCGGTAACGCTGGCTCTGATACTGGCTGCCGTTTTACTGGTAACTGAACAGCCTCCAGCTGCTCCTGTGACTCAGGAGACTGAGGCCACTGCAACAAGCAAGAAAGCGAAATGCAAGTCTATCAGACCCGTTTTATCTGATGGGTCTGAGGAAGAGAGGACTCACCTCCAGATCGCAAGAGAATGTGGGGGAGACTGGAGCAAAGGGAGAAAATGCTCCACACCTTAATCAGCCAGGGGTCAAGGGCCCCAATGATTCCCCAGGCAGCCTCTTGAAGAGGCCCATATGAAGAGGAATATGGTGCCTATCAGCAATGGGAATCCTCCTCTCTAGCGCCTTGTTTAGGGCTGGATGAGGTCTCCTTTGAGTATGACTTGGGAGAGCCAGGGCAGGAGGAATCTGACTCTGAAGCTGATGTCAATGCTTATGTGCACACACCAGAGCACACGAGCCATACTCCAGGTGTCCTGGATTTAGCACAGAATTTCGCTATTCCGGAAGGACTGGTGAGGCTATGGAGGACAATCTAGCTGCCAATGTGAACTACTTGGCTTCTCACCAGCTCCAGCAAACCATCATGGAGGAGACCACAGCACGGTATAAAACACCTGTAAACTGTGCCTAACTCAAGGTGCCCACCATAAACTCGGCATTATGGGTACCCATGAGTACATCGATGCGGGGACAGGAAGTTTGCTTTCAGCGCGTCCTCCAGTTGGTGGCAGCAGGAATAACTGCATTCGGGAAGACAGTCCAAGGGACACCGATGACGCCAATCCAACAAGATATGCTGGCCCTGTTTTGCAATGCCTATTTAGAGCTAAATTGCATAAGGAAGATTGCCATTCGACTGACTTTGAACCCAAAATCTGCAGCCCTATGCAGGGCTACCAACGTGCAACCACCTGATTACTTTTTCGGTGTAGACCTCATCAAACAAATTAGGGAAATTGATGATGAGGCAAAAACGATTGGGTTAATTAAACCATCCATCCCAAGAACATCATCGCGCAAGTCGGGTTCGATGCGCAGGAGGTCGGATCAAGGTGCAGGGCCAAGCAGAGGGAGGGGCAAAGATATAACCCACCAGTGCAGCCCAGCAACAACTCCAGTATCGGCAGAAAGAGAACTTCCAGGCCGATTGTGGAGGTACAGGGGATTCATTCTGTTAAGGATAAGACTTCTGGTGTACAACCTCCGGTTGGTGGTAGATTGCAATTGTTTTATGATGAATGGTGCTGCATAACATCTGATCAGTTTATATTAGATACTGTGTCAGGCTCTACAATAGAGTTTGTCAGGAATTGTTCCACCTGTACAGCACAAGCCTAATAGAGTATTGGTGTTTTCTGCACCAGAGACTCAGCAGGTAAAAGAAGAAATTAAGAATTTGTTCCAAAAAGGGGTGATTGAGAGGATGGTTAACCATCCTCAATAATTTGTGTCCAATATATTCCCCAGACCGAAAAAAGATGGGGGTTGTAGAGTTATTCTGGACCTCACCCACTTAAATTCCTATGTTCAATATAGGCATTTTAAAATGGACACCTTCGTTACTGATAAACAGCTGTTATCACAAGGCTGTTATATGGCGACTATAGATCTAAAAGATGCATACTATTCAGTACCAATTCATGATCATTATCGCAGATACTTGAAATTTAATTGGATGGGACAGCTGTGGCAATTCAAAGCATTGCCTAATGGGTTAAGTTCAGCTCCTAGGCTGCTCACAAAATTGTTGAAACCAGTGCTGGCTCTACTAAGGGCCCAGAATCACATTGTAATGGCTTATCTAGATGATATCTTAATCATAAGCAACACTCAGGAAACAGCTGAGGGGTCGGTTTCAGCAACCCCCAAAAATCTGTTTGAAAGGTTAGGATTTCTGGTCCGTCCAACTAAGTCCAAGTTACAACCATCCCAAAAAATTGATTATTTGGGGTTTGTCATTGATTCAGTTGTTATGTCAGTAACGTTACCAACAGCCAAGGCTGTGGATATCAGAAATGTCTGTACTTGTCTCGCTGAAAAACATTATCCCTCCACTCGGGAAGTAGCCAAGTTATTGGTAAATTGGTAGCAGCTTTTCCTGCAGTAGAGTTTGAACCTCTGCATTATCAAAGTCTGCAACGAGCTAGAGAACAAGCACTGAAAGAGCGTGCAGGTCATTTTGAAAGGTCTATGCAGTTACCAACCAGAGTCTTGAATTGCAATGGTGGATTATTAATGTTGGACAAACTACCAAAAACATTTTGGTTCAGCAACCTTCAGTGGTTTTACAGACCGATGTGAGCACTCTCGGATGGGGAGCTACGGACAGCGAGTCTAGCTGTGGAGGTAGATGGAGTGTACAAGAGGATTTAATTCTCCACAGGCATGGGATAAATTATTTAGAGTTATTGGGGCATTTTATGGATTAAAAGCTTATTGTTCCACAATGAATAATTTACATGTTCAACTCCAGATCGATAACACCACAGCTGTGGCATATATCAATCACATGGGAGAAGTAAGGTCAGTATCGTGTGATAATTTGGCTAACCTCATGAGGCACTGGTGTATATCCAGGAAGATCTAACTCTCAGCTATAGCTACCTAAAGTTCAATGACAATATAGAATGGATGTTAAATCCTGAAGTTTTAAAAATGATTGTCAGCCGCTTTGGGTTGCCAGATATTGATCTGTTTGCATCCAGGCTAAATCACCAGTTGCCTAAATATGTTTCATGGGAGCCGGATCCAGGAGCAGTAGCGGTGGATGCATTCTCGCTACATTGGGGACGTACATTCTTTTATGCTTTTCCCCCATTCTGTCTGATCTGGCAATGCCTCAACAAAATAGAGTTCGACTCCGCCACAGGCGTTTTGGTGGTTCCAGACTGGCCGACACAGCCATGGTTCCCATTAGTGCTCAGAATGATGACTTAGCCATTCATGATGATCCCCAGCTGCAGTAGTTTGTTGGTGCATCCAGTAACAGGAGAAAGTCACCCGTTACATGACCATATTAATTTGTTGATCTGCAGGTTCTGACCAGACTGTTCCAAGGCCTTGGACTGTCAAACAGGACCATGGATGTCATAACTGCAGCTTGGAGAGATAACACTAAGAAACAATATGTGTCTCATATAAAGAAATGGGAGATGTTTTGTGTACAGTCAGATATATCTTATCATACTGCAAACAAACTGGATGTATTGGAATTCCTTGCTATGTTGCATTTTGATGAGCACTTGAGTTATTAGTGCCATTAATAGTGCTCGGAGTGCTTTGTCCTCCTATTTAGGGCATTTTTCAGAACGACAATCTATCGGGTCTCATCCGTTAGTATCCCAATTCATGAGAGGAATTTTTAATAAAAATCCCCCTAAGCCTAGATATACAGAAATCTGGGATGTCAGTATAGTTCTCACACTGCTTCGGCAATGGGCTCCAATTACGTCATTATCTTTTCAGATGTTAACACTTAAAGTGGTTATGCTCATGGCGCTAGTTTCAGCGCAACGAGTACAAACATTGCAAATGTTACGACTAGATTGCATGCATTTGTCTGTAGATAACATTACATTTTATGTCTATGATTGAATCAAGTAAAGCAGGCCAGGAATGGCTGGAACCAAAGTAATCTTTAAAGCATACCCTGTTGACCAAATGTTATGTGTAGTCAAGCACCTGGGTCAATATATTGAGCTAACTAAGAGTCTCAGAGGTTCTGAGACAGCAATGCTCATTAGTCACAAAAAAACATATAAAATAGTGTCAGTACAAACTATTTCTAGATGGTTAAAACAGGTTCTGCATTACGCTGGAGTGGACACTCATGTGTTTAAATCTCACTCCACCAGGGCAGCAGCAACATCCGCGGCAAAGGTGCAGGATGTGCCACTAGACCAAATCCTCCAGGCCGCAGGATGGTCTAAAGAATCGATGTTTTCTAGGTTTTATGATAAACCTGTACTGACAATGCCAGGGTTTGGGCATGCTGTGTTGGGTTCCATTTAATTTGATTTGCTTTGTTTCATATCATTCTTTGTAATTTCCACTGGGATAGAGGGGTTATTACTGTTTTTTTTGTTATTATTAAAATAGTTATTGAATAATTCGAAGCAATGTTCAATACATTATTTATTCACTACTGTGTCAACTGAAGCAATGTGTCGTATGGAGTGCATCTACGGCATGAAATCACAGAGCTTTGAAATCTTCACGTAGTCACTCACGTGACTCCAAAGTAAAATAGTAAGATTAAATGAGAACTTACCAGTTTGAAGTTTGATCCTTATTTTATGAGGAGTTACGATGAGGGATTACGTGCCCTCTGCTCCCAGCCCTCATAATCGAAAGGATCATCTGGTAGTTCTAGTCTTCTAAAAGCCTTACTATGTTACTTTGGCTATCGGTTTCTGTGTATTCACGCCGCTGCTTTGAAGTATGACGCTCCTGCGCCTGGCGGGGATTCTTCACGTAATCCCTCATCGTAATTCCTCATAAAATAAGGATAAAACTTCAAACTGCTAAGTTCTCATTTAATCTTACTATTTCACTGCATAATGGGAATCTGGGCAGATGTCCCATCTCCAAGCTAATCTACTGTTTACAATGACACAAACATTACTGGAAATGGTTATGTTATTATTTGGAACTCAATCTTCTAAATTTAAAATAGGAATTTATGTAAGCAATTTAGGTTTGGAGGGATATGGGCCAAACGCAGGCAGGTTGGAGCTGGAACATGTTGGCCTGTGTGGGCAAGTTGGGCCAAAGGGCCTGTTTCTATGCTGTATGACTATGACTGTGAATCTAAGTAGTAAAATTGAAAATCAGGATTCCAACATTCAAGTTTGAAAAATATTAGATTTTACTGATGCAAACTGATGCAAAAAAATATTTCAGAAGATATTCAAACAGTTTATGTTCCTGAAATAGAAATGCACTTTCCCTCTTATTTAGTTTAATCATCTGGGAATTAACTTTTGAATGCCCAGTCCATGAGGTTGTGGTTTATGTCCCAGAGTAGGACAAATATTTAACTTTTCCGGATGAGAAGTTCATAATGGAATTATGAACTCTCTTGCTTAAGTGGGTGGAAGAAAAGTGATACATTTTATTATCGTCTTTGTTGCCTGTATAATTGCCATTTATGGAATAAATTAATTTTAATGATCTACTTCGGATCTTTTAAAATATATGTTTTAATAAAACGTAAAGTAATATAGTTGTATGGAGAGGTTGCTAAACTTGGCTTAGTTGAACTTGGCCTTTGAAAATAAATTTTCTTTGGTATTTGCTGTTGGAATATAGAAATTACCGTCAACCCATTCACTGATATTGTTTGCCATTAGCTTTATGTTTATGTTTAATTGCCGTTTTAGCTGTAAAGGACATAGCCGAGCAATCATTTGTACAGAGTAATTCGCAATAGTGGGAATGATGACCATAATGCTGTTGGTAAATATTTGAGAATGGCTCACAATGTGTTATTCATAAATAGAAAGAGATGTTCTCTATTGACCAGTACTGGATGATTGCTCCTTGAGAGAACTTTAATTGCGTGCTTGGCTTTAAATCGCAATCTCTCAACTGCCATGATCACGAAAGTAAAATGGATTTGTTTGGAGAGAGATATGAATATCCTACATCACTTCTGATCTTTGAAGAGACATGCAGTGTGACTGCAGGAGACAGTGAGGCAATAAGTAGCTGTGGTAAGTGTTCAGTTTTGTTTATGACTTCGGAACTTAGACAAGTTTTGTGTTATTCATTCTATCTGTTCTTATGGAAATGTACAGAGCGATTATTTTATTAATTGAAAGCTTCTCTGACATGTAAAATAATCTGTGTTAGTGAAATTGTAAAGCTAAAATGTGCACAGTGTAAAAGCTGTGTCATCTGAATATTGACAGTGAATCTCAGTTACATCTCCAGGTGTATTCGTATGATGATATGCAGGGTTGGTGCTGAATTTATCAATAGATTGATACAAATTTACGTTAGCAGAAATGATGGCATATTAAAAAATTTTAATTAATAAAAAAGTGAGTGCATTGATGTTGCAATTTCAAGTCACTGATAGATAATATAAACCTGTTTTTCAGTCAAAATGAAGCAAGTAAACAGTAGCATGAGTGGAATAAGCGTGGTTTTCATTTGAACATCATAGGCACTGCACAAGTACCCTGAACCGTTTTATTTGCCGCAGTTTCAGCATTGTATGAACACCTCATCTTCTGACATTTATGCCATTACTGTAAATCAGCCATCATTAAAAAGATTCCATCAAAAAATGGACAGATTTCTCCATGAAACTATTCCTTACCCATCCATTGCTGTTTGCTTGCTGTTGCCATTCACTTCGTTCCTCCCATTTTCAGATGCAACTTCTCAGCTTCAGGTTAAGCCTTCCCTCTGCTGAACTTAATGGTATTGGCACTGTACCAAAACACAGTGGAAAAACCTTAATTTGTGTACTATGCAGACAAATCAGACCATACAGTATATGTGTATGAGCTGCAACGTGAATTCATGCTTCCAATATGAGAGGTCCATTCAAGAGTTTGATAACAGGGAAGCTGGTTTCAGAATCTGGTGTAAAATGCTTTCAAGCTTTTGCATAATCTGTCCAACAGAAGAGTTGAGAAAAGAGAATAACCGGGGTGTGAATGAAGCTCGAATATGTCAGCTGCTTTCCCAAGTTAGCATATAGTCAACAGAGACCGTGTTCACAACTCTGCAATGTTTTGCAGTGTCGGGCAGAGCAGTTGCCGTAACAGGCTGTGGTGCATCAGTAGAAATCGGTAAGAGTCATTAGAGAGTTGTTGAATTTCCTCAGTATTCAGAAGTAGCAACATTGGTTTGCTTTGTTGGCTATTATAGAAATAAATAGATCCACTGAGGCCAGCACGCAAAGTGGACCCATGATGGCCACAACTTACTTCATCACTGTGCAGCTACTGATTTCAGCCAGACCTTCACTATCATTTTCCCTGACCATTATTTGCTAAAGAGTCATAGAGTCATTTAATGTGGAAACAGGCCATTCAAACCAACTCAACGATGCTGACCCACATGCTATTGTTTTAGTCCCATTTGCCAAAATCCCTTTAAACGTTTTCTATCAATGTACCTATCCAAATGTCTTTTAAACATTGTTATTGTACATGCCTAAATTACTTCATCTGGCCGCTCATTCCATATACACAGCACCATCTGTGTGAAAAAGTTGTCCCTCAGATTCCTATTATTTTTTTCTCCTCTTACCTAAAGCTTATGTCCTCTCATTCTGGGTTCCCCAATTTTGGAGAACACATTTTGTGCATTCACCCAATCTATTTCCCTCATGCTTTTATCCACCTCTATAAGCTTATCCTTCAGCCTTCCATGCTCTAAGGAATAAAGTCCTAGACAGTCCAACCTCTCCCTATAACTCGAGTCCCTTGAGTACTTTAATCCAAGAAAGTGTGAGGTGTTGCACTTTTGGAGGTCAAATATAAGGGGAAAATGTACAATTAATGGCACAACTCTTAACAGCATTGATGTACGGATGGATCTTGGGTTCCACGTCCATAACTCCATGAAAGTGGCAACACAAGTAGACAAAGAAAGGATATGGTATGCTTCCTTTCATAGGACAGGGCATTGAGTATGTCAGGAAGAGTGAGTTGGGAGCTCCAATGCCGCAGAAAGTTCGACCAGTCCCGACACGAGGTTCGATCGCCCGGCGTGGGGGAGCTGACAATCCCCCGATGCAGGAGCTGATCACCTCGACGCGGAGGGCCCGAACGCCACCGGCTACAGGAGTCAAGACTGTCCCGTCAACGGAGGGCTCGAGGCCCCCGACCGAGGAAGAACAAAAGGAAGGACTTGAACTTTATTTCGCCTTCCATCACAGTGAGGAATGTGTTGGAGTAACTGTGGTGGATGTTCATGTTAAAATGTGTTTTTGAGTCTGTTACTTTTAATTGCATGACTGACCTGGCCAGTGAAATTCTTCATATGTTGCAAAACATACTTGGTGAATAAAATCTGATTCTGATTCTGATTCTGATTCTGATTTGGAGTATTTTGGCCATTTCTGGTTGACACAGTATAGGAAAGACTTGGAGGCTTCGGATAGAATGCAGAAGAGGGTCAAGGAAGTTGTTTAAAGAGTGTTAGCCATAAAGAGAGGTTAGGCGATCTTGGATTGTTTTGTCTGGCACAGCAGTGGCTGAGGGGCAACGTGATGGAAGTAAATTGTATAATAAGAGGCTTAGATAGGGCAGATAGTCAAAGTATTTTTCCAACAGCAGAAATGTCAAATAATAGTAGGCATGGTTTAAGGTGAGAGGGAAATGTCTAAAGAAGATTTGCAACATAAATTATTTACAGAGAGATGCATGGAACATGCTAAAGGGAGGAGTCAGATTCAGTTGTGACTAGTGAACTGAGTTAATTGGAGACTGAATCTGGTGGATGTAAAAATCTTTATCCTTCACTAAACCAAAGATTCTCTCAGGCACCCTCTCAATGGAATCTGCCCAAACTCAAAGTCCAATGGTTTTATACTCATAACAACAAAGATAACAGCAGGTGCTTCAGTACAATATCAATAACTATAATGACATTGTTTACTTCACCATTTTAAGTCTGACAAATGGTTCTATAGAATTGTATATTTATAATGGGAGCACATTGTAACTGAGAAGACCCTCCGAATGTTCAAACATCTTTATGGACAAGTCATTCACACTGATGGTCAAAAAGCTTTCGAGGACAGAGAACCCAAACCCTAAAATTAGTGTCGTGGGGGCTGACTCGCTGACTAAACAAGTGTCTCAATTATCGACAGATTGAGCAAATATGCCGATGAAAGTGCTTGATGTGCCAAGTGACAAAATAAGTCTGGTCTGGAAGCTTCCTTGATCCATATCACATTGGTGTAAATAATTGAAGTTGAGGATATTTGATAGAGACATTTAGCATGTCCCATTTTACTTCTGAGTCACATGAGTGACTACGTGAAGAGCCCGCCAGCCCGCATGCGAGTCATGACTGGCTGGCAGGCGCGTCGCTCCTCCAGCGGTAAGTTTCAAATCCTGCAGGTAAGTTTTCGAACTTATTTTTAAGGTTGTCCTTTTACTTGCAGGAATCTCTTTTTTCCTCTGGATATTGAAATCAGGGCGATATCCAGACGGGCCGCGGGGAAACAGGCTATGGACTGCAGGGAAACCGACTACGGACCGCAGAAGTGCGGGTAGCTGGCGGCCGTCGGAATCGCTACCCGAGTCGCTGACTGTGCGGTCAGCGACTTCCGACTTCGGCAGCCCCAAAAAGGTGGGCAGCCAAACGGAGTCGGAGAGGCCTGGGCTGGGACGAGCCAGGCCAGGAGGGTTCCCCTACGACATACATGGCAACATCAGCAGCGAGGGTTATGGACGTTCCGCTAGACCACATCCTAGCAGCTGCAGGATGGTCAAACGAACGAACCTTTCCAAACATTTTATAACAAACCCATTGCCAGACCGAGGGTGTTTGCCAACTCTATTTTAGGTTCTGTTTTATAGTTTCCTCCCGGATGAGAGGGGTTACTATTATTATTATTTGTTCATTCAATAGCATCTGCATGTTTAAATCTATGTCATGTCTGAATGCATTATTAATGTTCACTCATCTGTGGTCAACTGATGCAGTTGTGTTGTGTGGACGGCATGAAATTACTGAGCTTTGAAATCTTCACTTAGTCACTCACATGACTGAAGTAAAATAGTAAGATTAAACGAGAACTACCCAGTTTGAAGTTTGATCTTTATTTTATGAGGAGTTATGATGAAGGGGGATCACGTGCCCTCCGCTCCCAACCCTCTCTCATAAAGATCAGCTGATATTTCTATTTTCTCGAATCTTCCTATATTCAGTTCAACAACTATTATCTGTGATTTCACACCGCTGCTTTGAAGATTGACGCGAATGCGGGCTGGCGGGCTCTTCACGTAATCCCTCATCGTAACTCCTCATAAAATAAAGATCAAACTTCAAACTGGTTAGTTCTCATTTAATCTTACTATTTTCATTTATTTGGCTGGTGTGTACGAGAACATATGGCAGTCATGTGGCAGTATTACTGATTGGGCTGGATTATTGATTGGGTTGGGGAATGTTGCCGGTGAGACTGCAACTTGTGTCTAAACAAAAAGGGTTCTGGTTATGGATTAACTGTGGTTAAAGTGTTTTGTTAGAAGGACACTATTGAAGTTAGCTTTCTCTACTCTCTCTTTGCCATCATGTCTTTTCCAGAGGATTGCATCTTTTCTAACGTTAGCATCATCCAATACAGAAGGATTAGTTTGTTTCCCACTGAAATGTAACCAGGCTTTTCTCATAGTGTGAGTGTAAGCTCTCCTTGCATAGATTTCGGAATTGGGGTATAGACACATATACCTTTCTCTGTTAGATTGAACCAGAGGAGGGGTTAGCTGAGAAAACATGTCATCTCAATCTTGATGGCAAATCTGCCGCACAAAGTTGGTGTTCCTTTTCTCGAATCAGGTTTTCTTATAGCTGTAATTGTTGAGCAGACCATCTCTCATGTCTCACAGTGCAGTGACATTCATGTCAGAGCCCCAGAACTCTTGGCCTTGTTAGGGAAACAGCATTCAGGTAAGAAGCTGTGGGGATTGTCCATGAGGGTCCCCCTATAGCAGATTCTGATCATTACAACACCAATGGATGTTGCTTGTTTGTTCCAAACTTTATATCTCAACCTTCTCTTTTGTAGTCTGCTAATCCTCTCATTATTTCCTTCCCAGCTCTAAGTACCTCTTTGTCTTATTTCCTCTTACCTTCTGCACTCTATCTCCTCCCGACCACCACTCTTTTTTCCAGCCCCATTATAGATCCTTTATATAATTTTCCTTACTATCTAACCCTAAGGAAAACCACAGGAAAATAATTAAACCTCGGGAATGCAGGGACTGCACACAATAAAGGGCCTGTCCCAACAGCATGCGTTTGCATGCATCTAACGCGACCAAACATGGTCGCTTGAGGCGTACGGCCTAGCGGGGCCGGTCCCAATTCGAACCGCGGAGGTGTAAGGAGTTGTGCGGGGCTAGTCCCGACATCATACTCACCAATCAGCTGGGCAGGAGACGGGCAGACTGAATTTGGACGTCGCACGGCGTCAGGCGGTGACGTCATCATGCAATGGCACGGCAGGCGGCGACGTCATCGTGCAACGCCACGTGCTAGGCGTACGCCATCAAGACACTGTGTACGATGTCGAGACGCTGCATACGTCCTCAATGGGGCTGCGGGCCGACAGGCCGTTGGCGAGCGGAATTTTTGGACAACGTCAGTTTTTCGGAGTACCGCGCGATGTTGGGACCAGCCCCGCACAACTCCATATGCCTCCGGCGATCGAGGTGGGACCTCTATCTGCATTTAGATATCTCTAGATATCTAAATGCAGACGCTTCTGGATTGCTGGTCCTATAAAATGGCACAACACCTCAATGCCCTAATTGGCAGCAACTTGTAATGGGATATCAGTGGCAATCCAACAGAATTGTCCTCCAATATGTGTATCAAGCTCTTCAGAAATGCTGAAAGAAGGAAAGAAGAGAATCAATGTCACTTGCGAGATAAAGCCATTGGCGCAAATGTTAAAGCAGAGCAAGATGGCTGTTTTGATTCCTGTGTGCCTAAGTAGGCAATGAGTATTTGTGAGAAAACTAAATGATTGACCAGCACCATGTTGTTACAACAGATTAAATCTTGTTGGCAGGATTTGGGATCACTGGCTATCACTTGATGAAACTTTTGATAATCTTAGACTTTAACATATGAGCTGCCAAATGCTTAAATCCCAGACTTATAGCCCAGTCCCACAGTATGAGTTAATTCAAAGCGTTCTCCAGAATTTTACGGTAATGGCCGCTCGCAGGTACTCGGGGCTCTCGTGGACATTTTTCAACATATTGAAAAATCTTCACGAGTCTTTCCGAGCTTACCGTGTTTCCCACGTACCTGCCGTTAGCGTTATGAGCCGCTAAGAGACGTCCCTGAGCTCCGACCTACCCGCTACGTTCATTCTCCGTGCTTACCACGAGTTTGACTTTTTTTTTGGAGAGCACTTGAATGAACTCGTACAGTGGGACAGGGCTATTACTGAGTTACAGGTGGTGCTTCATCCCTGGAGTCCAGTTTGTTATGGGCCTGTCCCACTTAGGCGACTTTTTAGGCAATTGCAGGAGACTATGCAGTCGCCACATGGTCGCCACATGTTCGTGGGTGGTTGCCGGTGAGTCGCCTTCATGGTTGTGAGGAGTTCCTGCATTCTGGGAACTAGTCACGGCCTCATTATGGTCGCCGTGAAATTTTCAACATGTTGAAAAATTAGCAGCGACTAGAATGAAGCCGCCATGGACAGTAGCGAGAATTCTCGAGCCGTAGGTGGGTCGCCAGAGGTTCCTAATGGGTTGCCAGGAGGTCGAAGGTTCTCGGAGGTTCTCGTAGGTTGTAGCCGGTGCTGACCGGTGAATTTCATTGGCTCATTGGGGAAAAAAAGGTAAGCAGTAGTTTTCAGAACCAAGGATAACCGACCGGTATTGTCAAATGTCTGCCGAGCTTCACAGCCGTGTATCTCTGGCTTCTTAAAAGTTGTCTATACTCCTTCTCCCCCCTTCTCCCTCCTGCTCCCCCTCTTTTAAAGGACTTACCTTACACTGTGTTTTAGCCGTCTTTTTACAACGCCAACCTTCCTGTTCAACGCGGTGTGTGTCTGTTTCACCTTGGCTTTGCACCGTGTGAATTTTTTAGACAGCACTCCCCCCACTTGCCCTGTCCCCCACCTGCACAACGGGCTGGTGAAGGAAGCGATGTGTTTTCTTGTGTGTTCCACTCTAACAGTCACTGTTCCAGTTGCCGGTTTTTCAGGCGACTGCCGGCAACTTGACAGTCACCGGCAGTCCGCTTAAAAATCGCCTAAGTGGGACAGGCCCATTAGGATCCCCAGTAGTACATTTGGTGTAGTCACTTCTCTGATCCAAACCAGTTGGAGCACTGAAGGAGGTCCGAAGAAGGGTCTTGACCCAAAATGTCACCCATTCCTTCTCTGTCCCGCTGAGTTACTCCAGCATTTTGTGTCTATCTAAGAGGACTATTGAATTCATTAGAGATTTTAAGTCTGTGGATATGTGGCAAAGACTCTTGCACCACACAGCACAACACTAACCACAACATCACCTCAGTATCAAAATACTATGGACTTTGGGTAAGGTTATACTACGTACTTCAGCTTGCCCTGTTGTGGTCTGGTTACCTAGTATAACGGATAATTTATTGTACTATTGTTTATTGTATATTTGTTGGGTTATTGAACTAATGTGCCAGTAAAGTTGCAGCAAGTAAGAACTTAATTGTTTCGGCCCGGTGGGTATGGTGAGGAGACACTTGTGACTTCATTTTACTATTTTTATTGCCATGTGTTTTAATTTTTAAATCGCTCGGAATTTCAGAAGTTTTAAAGGTCGCCAAAATTGTTGAAACTCTTGTCAATGGAAGGGAAAGTGAGGGTGGTGTTTGCCTTTTGTTAAAGCCTATCAGGAGTTCCTGGAGCAGTGCCTTGGCACTTCAACGCCTGAGACCTGGCAGCCTGACAGGGTGCGGAGCACCAGCAAGGTAAGGTCTCATGCACGTTATTTTAAAAAAATGGGTCTTGTGAAAAATACTAATCTTTTAACTCTGTGATTGCTTTTATCTTCCTAACGTGCTAATTATTAATGTCCAACCTTTATGATTTTAGTTTAAGTATAAATATAGGGACATGGGCCAAGGCATCAGAGCGGCGCAGCTAAAAGAGCTGCTGCTTCAGCAGCAGCAAGATGGGCCCAATCCTAGTGTGGAGTTTGCATGCTTGTCATGTGACCATGAGGGTTTCATCCAAGGTGCTCCAAAGTCATGCAGGTTGGATAGATTGATTGGCCACTGTCAATTGCCCCACAAAATATAATTGGATTTGTGTAGGATTGATGAAGGAATATTACAACCTGGTGTGTGTTGGTTAGTATACATTAGGTGGACTGAATGGCCTGTTTTATTTGCTGAAAAACAAGGTGGATAAGTTATTATCAATTCAGCCACAATAATATTACCAATTCCTGCAAAACAGAAATAGATCAGTATCAAATCTATAAAGTCTGTTTTTCTCTCCCTGCATATAATGCCTGACCAACTGAATATTTCCAACATTTTCTATTATTATCTTATTAAGGTTGATCATAGTCTGTGTTTAGAGAAAAATAAAAATAATTTAAATTAATACTAGCTTGATATATATATATTTCATCGTGAATAGTATAGGTGACTTTGAATTCATGATGAAATATGTCAAGCTAGTATCAATTTAAATAAAGATGGCGACTTCTACTTGCCCAAGTTGGCGTGAGGAGCGAGGCTACTGGGAATGGCGGTCCACCATATCATGCGGATGAATTCAGAGACAGAGGCAAGGGTATGGGTGAGCTTGCTGAACGCCATCACTATTATATCACACGCCACTGTACTGCAAGTAGCAATGTTACAAAATTTTGAGATTTTAAAAATCATGTCTGCAATTTATCCCATCAGATAAAGCATAAAAAGAAGTTTAATTTGACAGCTAATTCACTTTCATATCTTCAGTATTCAAAATGTTATGGCCATTTTCATACTCGGAAATTAGCATCTTGTTCCCTGTTGCTTTTCCATTGACTTAACAGAAGAGCTAGATCGAGGACAGTCAAAAGCCCATAAATTTCTTAAAAATTAAGAGAATTGAAAGAAATTTTCAGTTATTATAGATTGAAGTATTCTGAAACAAATATGAAACAATTGGATGACCTGAAATTAAAGCATATAATTAGATAGTTACCCAATTGTAGCTAATTGTACAAAAGATTCTGATAAGGGAGGGAGAGGAGCCTGATGTTGTGGTACACATAGGTACCAATGACATAGGCAGAAAAAGTGATGAGGTCCTGAAGGGAGAATTTAGGGAGTTGGGGGGAAAGTTAAGGAGAAGGACCAAAAGGGTAACGATTTCAGGATTACTGCCTGTGCCGCGTGACAGTGAGAGTAGGAATGAAATGAGGTGGAGGATAAATGCGTGGCTGAGGGACTGGTGCAGTGGGCAGGGATTCAAGTTTCTTGATCACTGGGACCTCTTTTGGGGAAGGCATGATCTGTACACAAAGGACGGGTTGCACTTGAGCCCGAGGGAGACCAATATCCTGGCAGGGAGATTTGCAAAGGCTACTGGGGAGACTTTAAACTAGAAAGGCTGGGGGGAGGGACTCAGGTAGAGGGGGCTAGGGGTCAGGGTGTGGGGCAAGAGGCAGAGAAGGGAAGCACTCGGATCCAAAATGTAGGCGAGAAAGATGAAAAAAGATAATAGACAGAGAATAAGGGATGGTGGGTTTCTAAAATGTGTATATTTTAATGCTAGGAGCATTGTAAGTAAGGTGGACGAACTTAGAGCCTGGATTGACACCTGGAAATATGATGTTGTGGCAATCAGTGAAACATGGTTGCAGGAGGGCTGTGATTGGAAACTAAATATTCCAGGATTTCGTTGCTTCAGGTGTGATAGAATTAGAGGGACCAGAGGGGGAGGTGTTGCATTGCTTGTCAGAGAAGATATTACAGCAGTGCTTTGGCAGGATAGATTAGAGGGCTCGTCTAGGGAGGCTATTTGGGTGGAACTGAGAAGTGGGAACGGTGTAGCAACACTTTTAGGGGTGTATTATAGACCGCCAAATGGGGAGCGTGAATTGGAAGAGCAAATATGTAAGGAGATAGCAGATATTAGTAGTAAGCACAAGGTAGTGGTTGTGGGAGATTTCAATTTTCCAAAAATAGACTGGGAAACACATTCTGTAAATGGGCTGGATGGTTTGGAGTTTGTAAAATGTGTGCAGGATAGTTTTTTGAAGCAGTACATAGAGGTATCGACCAGAGAAGGGGCAGTGCTGGACCTCCTGTTGAGGCAGGTCAGGTGACGGAGGTATGCGTTGGTGAGCACTTCGGGACCAGTGATCACAATACCATTAGTTTCAATATAATTATGGAGAGAGTCAGAACTGGACCTAGGGTGGAGATTTTTGATTGGAGAAAGGCTAACTTTGAGGGAATGCGTAAGGATTTTAAAGGAGTGAATTGGGACACTTTGTTTCATGGGAAGGATGTAGAAGAGAAATGGAGGACATTTAAAGGGGAAATTGTAAGAGTACAGAATCTTTATGTCCCTGTTAGGTTGAAAGGAAATAGTAAAAATTGGAAAGAGCCATGGTTTTCAAGGGAAATTGGACACTTGTTTCGAAAAAAGAGAGATATCTACAATAATTATAGGAGGCATGGAGTAAATGAGGTGCTAGAGGAGTATAAAGAATGTAAAAAGAATCTTAAGAAATAAATTAGGAAGGCTAAAAGAAGATATGAGGTTGCTTTGGCAAGAAAGGTGAAAGTAAACCCAAAGGGTTTCTACAGCTATATTAATAGCAAAAGGATAACGAGGGATAAAATTGGACCATTAGAGAACCAGAATGGACAGCTATCTGCAGAGCCAAAAGAGATGGGGGAGATATTGAACAATTTCTTTTCTTCGGTATTCACCAAGGAGAAGTTTGAAGGTGGAGTTAAAAAAAGTAGAGTAGCTATGGAAACTGTGAGATTCAAAGAGGAGGAAGTACTGACACTTTTGAAAAATATAAAAAGTGGATAAGTCTCCAGGTCCTGACAGGATATTCCCTAGGACATTGAGGGAAGTTAGTGTAGAAATAGCAGGAGCTATGACAGAAATATTTCAAATGTCATTAGAAACGGGAATAGTGCCGGAGGATTGGCGTACTGCGCATGTTGTTCCATTGTTTAAAAAGGGTTCAAAGAATAAACCTAGCAATTATAGACCTATTAGTTTGACGTCAGTGGTGGGAAAATTAATGGAAAGGATACTTAGAGATAATATATATAAGCATCTGGATAAAACAGGGTCTGATCAGGAACAGTCAACATGGATTTGTGCCTGGCAGGTCATGTTTGACAAACCTTCTTGAATTTTGTGAAGCGGTAACTAGGGAAATTGATGAAGGTAAAGCAGTGGATGTTGTCTATATGGATTTCAGTAAGGCCTTTGACAAGGTTCCCCATGGAAGGTTGGTTAAGAAGGTTCAATCTTTGGGTGTTAATGGCGGAGTAGCAAGATGGATTCAACAGTGGCTGAATGGGAGATGTCAGAGAGTAATGGTGGATGGCTGTTTGTCAGGTTGGAAGCCGGTGACCAGTGGGGTGCCTCAGGGATCTGTGTTGGGTCCACTGTTGTTTGTCATGTACATCAATGATCTGGATGATGGGGTGGAAAATTGGATAAGTAAGTATGCAGATGATACTAAGATAGGTGGTGTTGTGGATAATGAAGTAGATTTTCAAAGTCTACAGAGAGATTTGGGCCATTTGGAAAAGTGGGCTGAAAGATGGCAGATGGAGTTTAATGCTGATAAGTGTGAAGTGCTACATCTTGGCAGGACAAATCAAAATAGGACGTACATGGTAAATGGTAGGGAATTGAGGAATGCTGTGGAACAGAGGGATCTAGGAATAACTGTGCATAGTTCCCTGAAGGTGGAATCGCATGTAGATAGGGTAGTAAAGAAAGGCTTTGGTGTGCTGGCCTTTATAAATCAGAGCATTGAATATAGGAGTAGGGAAGTAATGTTAAAATTGTACAAGGCATTGGTAAGACCAATTCTGGAGTATGGTGTACAATTTTGGTCGCCTAGTTATAGGAAGGATGTCAACAAAATAGAGAGAGTACAGAGGAGATTTACTAGAATGTTGCCAGGGTTCCAGCAACTATGTTACAGAGAAAGGTTGAACAAGTTAGGTCTTTATTCTTTGGAGCGCAGAAGGTTAAGGGGGGACTTGATTGAGGTCTTTAAAATGATGAAAGGGATAGACATAGTTGACGTGGATACGTTTTTCCCATTGAGGGTAGGGAAGATTCAAACAAGAGGGCATGACATGAGAATTAAGGGACAGAGGTTTCGGGGTAACATGAGGGGGAACTTCTTTACTCAGAGGGTGGTGGCTGTGTGGAATCAGCTCCCAGCAGAAGTGGTGGAGGCAGGATCGATTTTAACATTTAAGAGTAAAGTGGATAGGTATATGGACGTGAAGGGAATGGAGGGGTATGGTCTGAGTGCAGGTAGATGGGACTAGGTGAAAACAAATGGTCGGCACGGACTGGAAGGGCCAAGAGGGCCTGTTTCCATGCTGTAATTGTTATATGGTTATATGGTTAATTACAAAATTCAATTACTAGATCTAAACATCTATCAATTTTTTAAGAAAAGATGAACATTTTTAAATAGCCTAAGTGTCCAAATAACATTCACACAAGAAATCAAATATAACATGATTTTAAAATCTCATTGTCATTAATTTATAGTCCAAATGGAAGGAATTTAGTGTTTAATTCCTGTAAATTAATGACCATTTAAATCATCTTGCGAGTGGGATTTTCTGGAACGCGATCGATTGGAACGTTGCAGTTGCGTTGAATTTAAACCCCATATCGGCAGGAAAAATACTGCCGGTTCGTATGGGGAATAAATCACCTTCTCGCAACATGAAATTTTGATTAAAGGTATCCTAAGAAGCACTTTTTAATGAAAAAATATCCTTGTACCTGTGTACCTTGCCTTGTCCCCTACGCGAGGTCCGTCCCGTTGTCGGCGTAGACGGCTTTAGAAGATGATTTTAAAATTACTACAGCAATTAAATTACCAAGCACAGTTTAAAAATCACTTAAAAGAATGGCAGTCAAAGCGATTTTTCTTCATCAACTAAATAGCCTGTTCAACATCGATTGAATGGGCTTCCGAAATACCGCATTTTAAACCCGCCCCCCTCTCAAAGGTGCCAAAGTCGCGCACACGGGCAGTGACAAAACTACAGCGCCGCTAAAGGTAAGTATTGTAACATACCTACTGCAAGGTGTAAACTTGAGCGTGTTATTTCAAAATTACTGCCGCGTTAATTAAACTTTTGTATTAATTAACTAAGCACGTTATTTTATAAATGCATAAAGCAAACATGCATAAAATGTGAGGTGTCCGCGAGTCATCTGTCCTGCTTATTCAATATATCTCATATTCATAATATATTTGTAATTGCATGCTAAATACTGATATATCTCATTAATTGTTTCACAGATTATTGGTACCAAACATCGGGATACAATGAGAATTTAATAATTCCAGATAGATACCTCTAGCTGAAATGATTTGTACAAAGGTTTTGTATATACAGGTAAGATGACCCATTGTTTTAAAATAAATTTTAGGATATTAAATCGCAATGTGACCACTTGGATAGTATTTAGGCAAATACTGTTTTCTACAATGACTGTTTTTTATGAAACACACCAAAAAAGAGTCTTGTATCTGGAAGTAACATTGCCAGCTACACATTCAATAGAACCCAGCTTCCAAAAATGTAAAAGAAAAACAAATGTAATTTAATGTCAATACTTTGGTACAGAGCTCTTGATACTGAAACCTTTTCCTGCAATGTAGAGAGCAGTCACTCAGGTTCACAGAACCCTGAATGTCACAATTATTATGATGCTTGAAATGAAATCGAATGTATTTTGAAAAAAGTCAAAACTTCAGTAAATCATTAATATTTCCATTAAATCAGATTTTACTCAATTCTCAAAACATTGTTTAATTGTTATAAGGAAGTTTCTGTAAATTTGAAGACACAAGGAACTTTAGATGCTGGAATCTTGAGCAAAACACAATGTGTCGAAGGAACTCAGTGGGTCAGGCAGCCCCTGTAGAGGGAATGGACAAACAATGTTTAGGTCTGAGCTCTTCTTCAGACTGAAAAGTCAGCTTGAAGGAGGGTCCCGATCAAAAGCATTCTCTGCCCATGCCCATCCCAGACCCATTGTGTTCCTCCAAAGCACTCAGTGCTTTGTGTAAATTTAGCCTCTGATTCGTGGGATTGAAGTAAGCCTAATCTTTTTGTTTTGTCCCTCTTCTAGTTCATGTTGATGAAATGAAGAGCAGAAGCAGTGAAGTCTCACATTTCCACAGAGATTCGGGATTAGATTGAGTGATCAAATTTGACAAGCCTTTAAAGGAAGGAAATGGACACAAGCATCTTTGAGGGAACAGAAACTGTTGATTACTGTTATGAATTTGTAAATGGATCTTGTCCTAAAGCAGACCGAACAAGCAGCCTGCGGGTTCTGTTGTACATACTTATGACGTTAATAACTCTATTTACCATCATTGGTAACCTGTTACTCATCATTTCAGTTTTCCATTTCAAGTACCTTCAAACACCCACCAATTATCTCCTTCTTTCCTTAGCTACTACTGACTTTCTATTGGGATGTTTGGTTATGCCTTACAGCATGGTGAGATCAGTGGAAACGTGTTGGTATTTAGGAATGCCATTCTGTAAGATTCACACCAGCTTTGATATTATGCTCAGCACAGCTTCAATATTACATCTTTGTTTCATTTCTGTTGACCGTTACTATGCAGTGTGTGATCCATTGAGGTACAAATTAAGAATAACATTTTTTTCGGTGCAGATAATGATCTTCATTAGCTGGGGTATTTCTGCTGTTTTTGCTTTTGCCTTGATCTATTTTAAATTAAATCTGAAAGGAATTGAGGCATTTTACTACAATGATATTGCATGCAATGGGAGTTGCACACTTGTATTCAGTGAAATATCAGGGGTGATTGCATCAATAATTTCTTTCTACATCCCAGCAGTTGCCATGCTCTGCATTTATTGTAAGCTTTATTTTGTGGCGACGAAACAAGTGAGAAGTATAAACAAAATAACCATTCAAATTCAAAACATCAGAGTAAATAGAAGCCGTTTTTCGCGAAAGCATGAACAAAAAGCTGCCAAAACTCTAGGAATCGTGGTGGGAACATTCCTGATCTGTTGGTCTCCATTTTTCATTTGCAACACAATGGATGCATTTGTCAGTCATTCTATTTCACCAGTTTTGCTTGATGCCTTTGTTTGGTTGGGCTACTTGAATTCTACAGTTAATCCTGTTATCTATGGCTTCTTTTTCGCCTGGTTTAGAAAAGCTGTAACAATTATTTACACATGCAAAATATTTCAGCCTGCGTCCTCCAGAATAAACATATACTGAAAGTAAAATATAAAGTAAGTGAAAAAACTTGCATGTGTAAATAATAACCAATTAGCTTATTTATTTTATTAATTAACATTATTAAGATTTTTTATAAATTTGCAAATGTCGTGACTTTAAATGTGCTGATCAGAAGAGAGAATCTTACTTCTAGGTTACTGGTTGGCTTCACACACAGAACAAACATCCAGAGGCCTTCCTAATTCCTCATTCCACAAAGCCTGAAAATACCTGCCCAGGTTTTGGAACAGCTTGCAATAGATTCTTTAAAAAATGCTGTTTAGACCACTCCCCACTAATTTTTACTGTATCACCTTGAAATCCTTTTGGATTTTTCTGGATTTTATATGCAATATGTGACTCAGAATTATATACGTTAGTATGAGTTTTGTCCTCACATCCTTGGATGCCTGTACAACTCTCTTTTTCCTGAAAAAATGGTGTGTGGCAAGACTAGAACATGGATTTTGTGGGATTGATGGGCAAAAGAGAATGGAGGGAGTTGTGGAAAAACATGACACAACGTTATTTCCCCCTTCACTCTTCTGGCCAACTGAGTTAAACTTCCCCAAGAATGAGGATTTTGATGGATACAGAATCAGTGATTGATAGGAAACATGTGGAAGATTGTTTATCGAACAATGATTTGTGACTAGTGGTGTGCTGTGGGGATCGGTGTTGGGCCAATAGCTGGTAATCATTTATATCAAAATGCAACAGCTCGTTATTCTTATACTTGTACTAAAATAGCTGTTATCATAGAAAGTGAAGATCATTGCCCAGCAGAATCTTAAAGAGCTGGGCAAATGGACCGAGGAATAACAAATGAAATTTAATTCTGACAAATATGAGTGTTGTGTTTTGGGTGGTCAAATCAGGGCATGAGCTTCACAGTGCATGATAGAGCTCTAGGGAGTGGTGCAGAGCAGAGGAAACTTGGAACTTCGAGTCTACAAGTACATAGTTCCTATTAAAAATGGCATCGTAGATGGATAGGGTGGAAGATGGCTTTTGGCTTTCATCAGTCAGGTTATTGAGTATAGAAGCTGGGACGATATGTTACATTTGTACAAGATATTGGTGATATTTTATAGGAATTATGCCATTAAATTAGAAAAAGTGCAGTGAAGATTTAGGATAATGTTGCCAGGACTCAAGGGCCTGAGCTATTGAGAGAGATTGGATAAGCTGGAACATTTATTCCTTGGAGTGCAGGAGAATAGGAGTGATCTTATAGAGGTGTATATGATCACGAGGGGATAAATGCACAGATTATTTTACCCAGAGTTGGGAAATCAAGAACCAGAGGTCATAGGTTTAAGGTGAGAGGGAAAATATTTAATAGGAGCTTGAGGGGCAACACTTTCACACAGAGGGTGTTGGGTATATTGGATAAGCTGCCAGAAGTAGTTGAGGCAAGTACAATAACAACACTTAAAATACATTTGGACAGGTACAAGAAGAGGAACGATTTGGAGGGATATGGACATGGGGAAATGGGAACAAGCTTACATGGAGCATCTTGGTTGGCATAGATGTGTTGGACTGAATGGCCTGTTTCTGCATTGTATGACTATGACTCACAATTGATATGTAATATGCAATCTGTAATGATACTAATACTCAAGATACCATGTAACTCATAATGTAATTGTCAGAGCATTAATCCTAAAAATAATTATACCACTTGGTTATTCATTTATGTAAATATCATTGCATGCAGATGAATTACCCTCAAGAGGAAATTGTACCAGTCATTTGACCATAACATTAAATAATCAGGATGCATGTTATTTTCAAGAGTTCTATTATTATTGGCGCTAACATAAAATTATTGTTGTTATGATTTACACCATGAAGCCTTCAGCAAATTGCAGAGAATCCACGTTAAATGTGGAAATCCAAAAATTGCTGTTCAGTCATTAAGAACAACTTTCCCGTTACGTTCCTTGGGAATGTAGTTTAGTTTAATTTAGAGATACAGCACAGAAACAGGCCCTTCGGGCCACCGAATCCATGCCGACCAGCGAGCCCCACACACTGACACTATTCTGCACACACTAGAGATAATTTACAATTTCACCAAGTCAATTAACCTACAAACCTGTACGTCTTTGGTGTGTTGGAGGAAATCAGAGCACCCAGATAAAACCCACGCAGATCACGGGGAGAACGTACAAACGCTGTACAGAGAGCACCGAGAGTCAGGATCGAACCCAGGTGTCTGGCACTGTAAGGAATAACGTAATGCTTTGTTTCATGTGTAGGAGTTTCTAATGGGTGTACCAAGTAACAGTCCTTTTTTAGATAGACAGAATGGTGCCAATATGCACAATTATTAAACACACGTTACGTGGTCAGAAAACGAAATAATGATATTTACCAGTTTAGAGGTGCTGGTATGTTGCACCGGTGGTGACCGTTACAAAAGATTACTGCCAAAATATAATCATAGACTGGCAGCCTCTCTGAAAAAATAAAGAAACAATATATCGCTAATAAAGTATTCAACTATTTCATGATGAAATGGATTTAAATTGTTAACTTTTATCATTTTGAAAATACTTTATTATTCACCAACAATTATAATCTCATGTGTCTGCCAACCTTACTTTACATAAAATGTTTGAAGCTTTGTTAAAAATTGCTTTTGCTAATGAGGTCACTGGTGTTGGACACTATTGATTCCATTGAACTATTGCCTGTAGCCAAATAGCTTAATAAAGAGGATATTCCGCACCATGGCGATCACCGGAGCTCTCTATTAAGGGGCAGCTCTCTCCAAGATCAGTGACATCAGTCCACTGGTTGCACCAAACTCCCAAGTGATAGTTTTAAGATAATTATGAATAAGAATAAGTCATGACTTTGGGGGAAGGCAGATTACAGGTTTATTAGGAAGGAGCTAAGGGACAGTACATTGGGAGCAGTTGTTATTGTTGGGTAAGTCCACATCTGAAACGTGGGAGTCATTTAAAGGCCAGTTGATCAGAGTTCAGGACTGGCACGTTCCAGTATGCACGAAAAGAGATTGTAAGCTTGGTAAAAAGAAACATAAACAGATGTAAGGTTTAGAAAGATGAAAACAGACTAGGTCTTTGAGGAATGCAAAGCAATCAGGAAGGAACTCGTGGTCAATTCGTAGGGCTAAAAGGACTTCATGGCCATGAAGTGTAATTGGCAAGTTAGATAAAAGAATATCCCAATTGTTTTGAGACATACATGAAAAGCAAATGGGTAAGCAGGGAGTAGGAAGGACTGCTCAAAGACAAGAGAGAGAATTTATGCTTGGAGTAGGAGGATGTAGTCGAGATACTACATGAAAATGTTGCATCTGTATTCAGCAAGGACATGGAGGATAATGAGTCAGTGTGGGGAAGAGTAATATACTCGGGCAGTTTGAGATCAAGAAGGAGGTGGACTTGGGGCTCATGAAGAACATTAATAATAATAATAATAATAATGCATTTTATTTATGGGCGCCTTTCAGAACAATCAAGGACACCTTACAGTTAAAACAAGCAAATTACAAATATATAAATAAAATGAAACAAAAACAACATATACAGCAACAATACATAATTCGGCGAGAGAGCAGTGGCAGCTAGTCGCACCAGCGTTCACTCTCACCTCCAGCAGCCATCTTTTCTGAGCCATTTGCAGCACACCAATAAAAATAAAACACGACATTAAAGAATTTAACATTAAATATAAAAACATCCCCCCCACAATGGTTCCCGCTGTGAGGGAAGGCTACAAAGTCCAGTCCTCTTCCTCTTGTTCACCCATGGTTGGGCCTATTCAGGCCTCCGCAGTCGCCGCGATGGCGGCCCGATATTTCAGGCCCTCTTGCCAGATGATGGAGCTCCAGCATCGGGAGAACACTCTCAGCGGCTCGGAGTGTCTGGAACGGCTGCTTCCTCCCCGGAGACCGCGGCTCCTGAAGTCCACAGGCCGCGCTGGTCGGAGCTCCAACACTGCTCCAACACTTCAACATCTCGGCGAAAGATCCCAGGCTTCAAGTCAGCGGCGCCCGTGGCTGGACGCTCCGCAACCACAGCTCTGCGATGTTCGAGTCGGCGGTCTCAGCACTCCGGAGCTTAGCACACGGCGACCTGCATTGAGGTGGATACATCCCCAGGGCCTGATTGGATCTACCCCAAGTTATTGAGGGAGGCAAAAGAGGTGATTGCAAGGACTTTGATGAAGATCTTTGTAACTTCGCTAGCCACAGGTGACTTCCAAGAGGATTGGAGAGTAAACAATTTTGTTCCTTTGTTTAAAAAGGGAAGTAGAGATAAACCAGGAAATCATAGATGGGTGAGCCTCATGTCAATGGTATAGAAGTTACTGCAGAGGGTGTACTGGAAGGATATGAGTCTGGCAGGAGATCTATGACCAGTGGGGAGCCACTGAGATGTGTGCGAGGATGTTGGTTGTTCCTTTGTTGAGGACAAATTATACAGCGGAATATTGATAAACTACAGAAACTGATTAAAAAATGGCAGATGGAGTTTAATAAAAGTATGAGGTATTGCACTTTTTGTGGTCAAATTTAATGGGAAAATATATAGTTAATGACAAGACTTTCAATAGCATTGATGCACCAAGGCATCAAGTTAATAGTTCCCTGAAAGTGACATTACAACCAGCATATAGAAACATAGAAAATAGGTGCAGGAGTAGGCCATTTGGCCCTTCGAGCCTGCACTGCCATTCAATATGATCATGGCTGATCATTCAACTCAGTACCTCTCTCTCTCCATACCCCCTGATCCCTTTAGCCACAAGGCCACATCTAACTCCCTCATAAATATAGCCAATGAACTGGCCTCAACTACCTCCAGAGACTCACCACTCTCTGTGTGAAAAATGTTTTCCTCATCTCGGTCCGAAAGGAATTCCCCCTTATCCTTAAGTGGGGATGCCTGTTTTCACCAGGCAGGGCATTGAGCATAAAACCAAGGGTGTCATGTTGTAGCTTAATAAGACTTTAGTTAGGCCACAATTGAGGTATTGTGTGCAGTTCTGGTCATCCCATTACAGGAATTATGTCAAGGCTTTGGAGTGGATGCAGAAGGGGTTTCCAGAACGTTGCCTGGAATAGAAGCTATTACGTATAAAGAGAGTTTAAATGAGCTTGGATTGTTTTCACTGAAATTTAGTTTTAGGTTTTTTAGTTTTTAGAGATACAAGGTGGTAGCAGGCCTTTCGGCCCATTGAGCCCAGGCTGACCATAGATCACCTGTTCACACTAAATCCATGTTATCCCACTTTTGCATCCTACACACAGGGGACAATTTACAGAAGCCAATTGGTCACAGGGTGAACATACAAACTTTGCACACACTGCACACATAGTCAGGATTCAACCTGGGTCTCTGACAGTGTGAGGCAGTAGCTCTACCACTGCGCCACTATTCCACCCTAAAGATCCGAGGATGAGGAGAAACTTGATTGAAGTATATACATTTTTGAGAGGCATAGATAGGGTGGATAGTCAGAGCCTTTTTCCTTTGTCTCAGGATGGAAATTTCAAGGACTAGAGGTAGCAATGTTACAAAATCTTGAGATTTAAAAAATCAAGTCTGCAATTTATCCCATCAGATAAAGCATAAAAAGAAGTTTAATTTGACACCTAATTTACTTTCATATCTTCAGTATTAAAGAAGTTATGGCCATTTTCATACTTGGGAATTAGCATCTTGCTCCCCATTGCCTTTCCATTGACTTAACTCAAAAGCTGTGATCTAGGACAGTCAAAGGCCCATAACTTTCTTAAAAATTAAGAGAACTCAATGAAATCTTCAGTTATTATAGATTGAAGCATTCTGAAACAAATATGAAACAATCTTACTTGGATGACCTGAAATTAAAGCATATAATTAGTTAGTTACCTCATTGTAGCTAATTACAAAATTCAATTACTAGATCTAAACATCTATCCATTTCTTAAGAAAAGATGAACATTTTTAAACATTCACACAATAATTCACAATCTAACATGATTTTTAAATCTCATTTTCATGAATTTATAGGCCAAATGGAAGGAATTTAGTGTTTAATTCCTGTAAATTAATGGCCATTTAAAACAATTTGCGAGTGGGTTTTATTGGAATGCGGTGGATTAGAACATTGCAGTTTGCGGTGAAGTCGGCAGGAAAAATACTGCCGGTTCATATATTTTTTTTGTCCCCATTTTGTAACATGAAAATGTGATTAAATGCTTCCTAAGAACCACGTTTTTATGTAAAAATAAACTGTGTACCTTTTTTTCTCCCCTACATAAAATCCTTCCTGTTGTCGGCGCTAACGCTTTTAAAAGATACGGGGCAAGTTTTTTTACAGTGGTATATACCTGGAACAGTGCCATGGGTGGCAGATATAGTGGTATTTAAGAGGCTTTTGGAAAGGCACATGGAGATGCAGGAAATGGAGGGATATGAATCACGTGCAAGCAGAGGAAATTAGTTTAGCTTAACATCATATTCAGCATGGATATTGTCAACTGAAGGGCCTATTCCTATATTGTATTTTTAATGTTCTATAATATTAACTGAATGTTAGCATCCAATGTCTTCCTTCATCCTTTCCTTTTATTTATTACACCTTTAAGATGACTCCATGATCAAATTATTTGCAAATGTTCCTAACATTCCATGACTTTGCCAGTTGGGATGGAACCTATATTTTTCAAAGAGTGTCCTGACTCGAATCAGATGTATAATTAAGCACATTTACATAAGCAGAAACACTGAAACTGCAATATAAAGGCCACTATTCATATATGAATTGGAGTAAATCCTGCAGCTAGATCAGGCAGGTTGCCACATTTCTAGCAAGCGCTATTAGATAAAATAATTATTTTCCTCAGCCTGTGTCTTCAGTGAAATAAAACAAACCAAATCTGAAAATTGGATGGCTTGTTCTCTCTTGCAAAAATTGCGTATACAAGTCACCCATTAGGTTGACAAATGCATGATATTCACACAGAGATTTAAGCAGGAGGTCAATAATTGAATAACTGCAATGCTGGAAATCAGAAAGAAAAACAGAAAATGCTGAAAAAGCTCAGTAGACGAGGCAGCATTTGTGGAAAGTAAACATAATTACCAATTCAAACTGTTCATGAGATGCTGCTGGACCTGTTGAGTGCTTCCAGCATTTTCTGCCTTAAAAATGAAGGATATAGTTTTTCTAGCCAGGGGTTTTAAAATCCGCTGCCAAAGGAGGGAAATAAAAATAATTTTCAATGAATTCTTCAAAGATATTTTGCATTCTCAATTTGATTGATTAAATTCAACATTTTAAGCATTTGAAATGTGCTTTTTATGATTATTGCAGTTCATATTTTATTATTTTTTCTCCTATTAAAATCAGGTGATGATGGAAATGTTTATCTAATAACTGAGGGAGACTGACTTTATACATTTTTAAAGAATTTTGTTAAATAACAACATTCTTAAAGAAGGTGAAGACAGCAACCATTCCATAACAAAATGTACCATTTGTTGAAAGTATCCCAAGTTTAGTCATTTGGCAAATGACTGCCAAACTCATGCTAAAATTTGCTGTGAAGATATGCCAGTCACAGTCTCCATTCAAATGAACAGATGCCACAATTTGTGATTTTTTTTCCAACGTCATTTAAAATGTCCTATCAAAATAAACTGTTGAAACTAGTTGAAAGAAAATATGTTAGGCATATCTGTGACTGCCAGAGGTGAAATGCCAGTAAATGCCAGCTTAAATTCACCGGCCAAGCTGGTACTGACTTTCAAGCACAGACTCACTTACGACTTGACATGAGGACACAACCCCTCCACTCAATCTCCTGACCGATGAAAGCAAGCATGCCAAATGCCTTCTTCGCCACCCTGTTATCTGGGTCTCCACTTTCAGAGAAATATGTATTTGTGCTCCTATGGCACTCTGTTTTGCAGCAATCTCCAGAGCCCTATTGCTTACCGTTTAAGTTCTACCTTGGTTTAACTTACGAAAATGCATTACCTTGCATTTTTCCGAGTTGAATTCCATCTACCATTGGCCCACTTTCCCAAATGGGCTTGAACTTAATTGATGGTAATGGCAGAATCAAATATATTCCTGTTATTTTACAGTGGGGATGGTAGCAATCAATACGCTTCATTGAATTGGATCATTTTTGAAGTCATCGCAGAATGATTTCATGATTGTTCCATAAATGTATTTTGGAGGTGACTGATTGATTCATTGAAAGATTGAAAGAATAAGCATGGAAACAGGCCCTTTGGCCTACCAAATCAATGCCGACCATTAATCACCCGTTCTCACTAGTTCTATGTTATTACCGATTTTGCATCCACTCTCTACACATTAGGGCAATTTACTGAGATCAATTAACCTACAAACCTCATGTCTTTGGGATGTGGGAGGAAACCGGAACACCATACAGTCATAAGGTGAACTTGCAAACTCCACACAGACAGCATCTGAGATCAGGATCGAACCTGTGTCTTTACATCGATTCATAGAGATACAGAGACAATAGGTGCAGGAGTAGGCCATTCGGCTCTTTGAGCCAGCACCACCATTCAATGTGATCATGGCTGATCATCCACAATCAGTACTCCGTTTTTGCCTACTCCCCATATCCCTTGATTCCGCTAGCCCTAGGAGCTCTAACTAACTATCTTTTGAATGCATCCAGTGAATCGGCTTCCACTGCTTTCTGAGGCAGAGAATTCCAAATTCCCAACTCTCTGTGTGAAAATGTTTTTCCTCATCAAATGGCCTACCCCTTATTCTTAAACAGTGGCCCCTGGTTCTGGACTCCCCCAACATCGGGAACATGTTTCCTGAATCTAGCGTGTCCAATCCCTTAATAATTTTATATGTTTCTATAAGATTCCCTCGCATCCTTCTAAATTCTAGTGAATATAAGCCAAGTCACTCCATTCTTTCATCATTTGACGGTCCCGCCACCCCGGGAATTAACCTGGTGAACCTACGCTGTGCTCCAGCAGGAAACATACTGTACCAACTTGACTGCCATTTCTTCAGTGGACAAAAAGGACACAAATCACAAATTTCAAATCAAATGTAGCCTCCTTGCCTCAGCCTCCTTGCCGAAGACTCTTGAGCCAAAGACTTACACTTTACTCAACAAGGCACTCCCCCGGGAGCAAGCCCTGCTTTTATTTGCTATTCAATTAACTAATTAGCTAATTTACAAATTTAGAGACCGGTTTTTAAATGACCCACTCTTGAAAACTCGCCAAGGTTTTAACTTCTGCAACCAATTCCGCACTTGCTCCTTCACCTGCCACTCCTCTGCCGACCTTGAAGGTATGTGTTGCAGGCAGGCCCCGACCGGTTTTTAAATTACCCGCTCTTGAAAACTCAGCAAGGTTTTAACTTCTGCGGCCAATCCCTGCACTCGCTCCTTCACCTGCCGCTCCTCTGTCTTTGGCATTGTGAAGCACAGCTTTACTAGCTTCACCACTGTGTTGCCCTTATTACAAATAGCAGCCTCTACCATTGAACAGCAAGTAGATTCAAGACTAGATTGCCTCTTTTGTAAATCAGTGCCCGATTCTTTGATGAATGCAAAATACTAATTTATCTTTCTGCCTTTCTCTGCTGAACTGTCCCAAGATATTAACTGGGCCCGGGACCACATAAATATAACTGCAGGCTCGGATAGTGACCAACACTGTGAAAAGCAAAGTTTAAGAACTGCTATAGGTTCTTAAAATTACTGCTATGCTGCAGGGACTATGCTGCAAAGAATGCTAGATTGACTTTCAACACTTCTCTTGATTTAATGCTGGTCCAGGATCCACAATCAGCAGAGGTCCAAGGTCTTGCAATCGTGTTATTTTTCACAGGGGCACTTTAATGATTGATGCAATAAAACAACAAGAATTTCCTCTGCATGACCTCACTGGCCATGCGCCTATCCATTCTCATAGCTGTGGCAATGCTTCACACTTCTGACGAAGCAGAAATCCTGGAACAATAAAATGAAGAATGAAATAGATAAAAATCTTTCACCGTTGCATCCAAGAAAAATAGATACTCGTCAAAATGATGGTTTTATGCATGCTATTATGTGTAGGAAAGAACTGCAGATGCTGGTTTAAATTGAAGGTAGATGCTGGAGTAACTCAGCGGGTCAGGCTGAATCTCTGGACAGAAGGAATGGGTGACGTAATATATCTATTATGTTCCTTTGTTTGAATATTTTCCTTCTTGAGTAAACCCTTATGATAGCAGAATGCAGTAATTTCCTGATGGTACCGTAACAGTGTCAAATTGCATTTAGGGTTGCAGATAAATTCAAATGCATTTAATAGTAAGATTAAACTAGAACTTACCAGTTTGAAGTTTGATCTTGATTTTATGAGGAGTTATGTTGGTGATTATGTGAAGAACCGCGTCCAGGCCGCATGCGCGTCAATCTTCAAAGCAGCGGTATGAAATCACAAATAACAATCACCGAAGTGACATAGTAAGATGCGTGACTTGAGAACTACCAGATGCTCTTTATGCGAGAGGTTTGAGCGTGGAGGGCACGTAATCACCAACGTAACTCCTCATAAAATCAAGATCAAACTTCAAACTGGTAAGTTCTCATTTAATCTTACTATTTTACTTCGGAGTGATTCCGCGAAGAGTTCGAAGCTTTGTGATTTCATGCCGCAGATCGAAATCTCGGCGTCTCACTGCATCGATTGACTCAGGATGAGTGAATAATCAAAAATGAATTAAGCATGATATTGATTCAAATGTATTAATGGTTTACGTTAATAAAGAAATCAATAACAACCCCTGTAACTCAGGGGAGGCTAACGTGGACGCAAAACAGAATGGGAAAACCCCGGGTCAGTAGCCGGCCTATGGAAATTGTTTTTAAATCAATTTTGTTGACGAACCTGTGATCGCGAGGATAGGGTCGATGGGCATGTCCATTGCCCTGGCCGCTGACGTTGATGCTGACCTGGTGGAATGAGATATACAATCGTCAGTGTTAATACCTGCATGGCCCAGAACCTGCTGCAGCCACCTTGAAATAGTCTGAACCGACCTTCCTTTGTGTAGTTGTTTGTTGATTAATAAACAATGCTGATTCCACACTTCTTAGGATTCTGGTGGCCTTGATATAATATAGCAAGCTGCCGTCCCACATAGACATGAGACCGTGGGGTATCCGAAAAATGATCTTAAATTATGCCACCCCTGGTCTGCTCTGCTTATGTAGATCAGAATGTAAAATGTAATGGCACCTGCAGCCAATTCCATTCTATCCAGCCACAGCATTTGCAATGTTTGCCGTTGTTGTGCTGATATTAGTGTCAGCTAAGGATGTAGCTGGAACCCCTTGGTGAAGTAATGTTCACACATTTTCAATAACCAACTGCATATTCTTGTGGTGGGAGAACTTGTGTCAAGATCTCTTTAACAACTCGATATCCGGGTTGAACCCGACATAGTAGTTCCCGTTTATTGCAGCTGTAGTGTCTCTATAACTGAATTATTGTCAAATACCATTTAAGAATGAACTGGAAGATATCAGTAATCTGTACCGTATTAAATGTAACATTAACATTTAAACAAAATCACTTCCGATCCCCCCCGGTAAGTAAAAACTTACCTTCTAGGTTTAACTTACCGCTGGCAGGAGCTCTGTCCTGCCAGTCTGGTGCTTGCGCCAGTTCGGCTGACGAACTGACATGCATGCGGCCTGGACGGGGTTCTTCACGGAATCACTCACGTGACTCCGAAGTAAAATGTAAATTTAATTTACCTACTGTGTGGTTATAAGCACAGTACATTATTCAGAGACTGATGGCTGGATTAATTCACTCACAAATATGAGCTTTATATAATTCATGATTGTTTGCGCACGTTGTGATCTCTGTTCACTAATTTAAATCTGTGTGCATACCAAAACCACAAGAGGGCAGAGCGGGTTTACATACTCTACTTATAACAACAATTGGATTTGGATTTGGATTTGGATTCAATTTATTGTCATTGTCTTCAATTAAGAGACAACAAAATACTATTTTCCTTACAGTCATACAAATTAAAAAAACACAAAACACAGAATAATAGTCCACAACACAATCATCCCCACAACAACACCAAAGTTCTTCACTGTGAGGGAACGAACCAAAGTCCAGTCAACCTCCTCGCTGATGTTCCCCAATGTTCACCCATTGTCGTGGCCTCCCGTGCCCCCCACAGTTGCCGCTATGGGCGTTCCGATGTTCAGACCCTCTCGCCGGGTACGATGGAACCCCGACGTCGAAAGGCAAGACATCCTCAGCTGCCTGGACCTCTGAATCGGCCACGTCCTACCGGAGTCCGCGGTTTCCGAAGTCCACAGGCCGAGCTGGGCGGAGATTCACATTGGCAGCCCCCGGCAAACGGTCCCAGTACTCCGTGATGTTAGTCAGCGCCGCCCACTTTGGGAGCTCTGCGAACCACAGCTCCGCAATGTCGATGCAGCAGGCCCAACACTCCGGAGCTCCAAACGGCGATCCCAGGTGAGGCATCGCCCGCTCCGCGATGTATCCAGCGCTGTGCCGCTGCCGCTGATGCTCCGGTCGGTCCCGGTAGGACAGGCCGTGCCAATCCAGTTGGTTAGCTGCGAGGAGGGGGCGAGGGCGCGACTCGGATAATAGTCGCATCCTCGCCAGGAAGTGATTGAAGGACGGTTACCCCCTTACCCTACCCTCTTCCCCCCACATAAAACACCACAAAAAAACTAAAGAACATACTTTAAACATAACAACAAATAAAAAAGATACCAGACTGAAGGCGGAGGCAGCCAGTAACAGCGCCACCGGATGTCCAGATGATCACTGGTTTAATAACTAATGATCACTGGTTTAATAACAGACTGATATTTTAAATCAGCTTGAATAGCTAAGAAAATGTTGGCTACGTACTCTTATTGTTAATCAGTTTTCTAAATTATTAGAAGATCAAGCTGGGTACATTCATCCTTCCGATCCTTCCATGTGTTCAAATTTTGGGTGTAATTCAGCTATGGACATACACATTGGAAGCTTGCAATGAAAATAACCTATTGATAGGAAAATTGCATTTTGAAAAAGCAACAAAAACATTATTTCACTGATATTCATGCCAGCATACAGGTATATAACGTCAGCTTCAGTGAATGAATCGGGGTCAAGGACAGAGCGTTCATGCCACGGCCCTGTTTCCACCAATCTTTCCACCACCACGCACAAGAAGCACAAGAAGCGACAAGACAGACACCATTGTATGCGGATGCCGAGAAGTGTGTTCAGCTCTGGCTGAACAACTTCTAGTCTTGTGTGCGGACTCGATAAGAAGAAAAAGAAGTGAATGAATCGATGATAACTTGAAACTCAATCTCCAACTGTCTAGCGACAGAGATCAGTTACGATTGAATGGCGGAGTAGACTCGATGGGCCGAATGGTCTAATTTTACTTCTATAACTTGTGAACGTGTGTATGTATGCAAATGTTATCTGCATGCTGCAGCTCAATGAATGAGGCTGTGGTGCATTTGACATCAGCCGTGACAGGGGTATACCAGCACGAAGACAATGCCAGATCTGCGCTGGGTATGGCAACATAACGGTTAATGCCACATGATAAGCATATTATAATCATCAGAACACTCCTGAGCCTCTTATGTTTCAGTCTTATGATTCCTTTAATAGCCCGTGGATATACGCTTAGCTTGCCCAACCTTTATATCACAACAATCTAATCAAGATGTTAGTCTTGTAAAACACAAAGTATTGGAATAACTTAGCAGGCAACATTCTGCAAAGGACAAGATAATGCAACATTTTGGATTGTGACCTTTTTTCAGTCTCCAGTGCAATTGCTCTTATTGCAATTGTTCCCATCTCATTTACATCCTTCCATAATAATCTTCCAGAACTAGTCTTACAAATGCCCTTTATAACCAATCTCCCTACTTTTGCATTCAATTGCCCTAGTAATAAACTATAATATTTTATTAGTTTTCTGAATTGCATGCCTACATTACTAAATTTGTGATTCATGTACTTGAACACAGCTCTTCACCTCAGCTAGAGCTGTGCAACCTTCAGCCATTTGGATAATACGCTTTTTGTTTGGATTTGTGCCAAAATGGACAATATTACATTTTCCCACATTATTCTTCATATGCCTGGGCTTTCTCCACCCTACCTCACTTTTTCTTTTTTACAGCTGGCTTTCTTACCTTTCTGCTTTATTTCTTCACACAGCTGGCTTTCTTACCTTTCTCTGTGTCATCAGGAAATATTGCAGTTATATCTTTAGTGGTTTCATCCAATCATTTATATAAATTGAAAGACATTGAGGTACAGCACTGAAACCAGTGACAACATACTCATCACATGCGGGGAACCAGTAACAGGCCCATGCATGCCTGCTCTCTTTTTCCTATTAGCCAAGCATTTTTTCTATCCATGCAGCTGCCAATGACACCATAAGTTTTTATTTTTTCCCCAAATTATTTTGATTTTAAATGCGTCCTGGAAATCTATATCTTCCCGTATCCACAGCACATGTAACATCTTCAAAGAACTCAAACAAATTGTTCAAAGATGTTTTCCCTTACACAAATACATGTTGACTTCTCCCAGGATACCATTTTGTATCTAAATGCCCTACTATAATTGATGTATTAATAATTCTCCCTTAATCACCCACCAGTTAAAATCTTAAATCTCCTGTGTTCTATCTTCTTTACTTTTAAATAAAAGTTAGATTTGACAGAACCTTCCTTGAACCCAGAGAATTTAGGAAATTCAGAATCTTATAGCAACTTATTTTAAGACTTTAATGTGAATTCTTTCAGGATCCAGGGACTTGTCATCAGAGTTTCAACACTTGCTGACAAAAGACACAAAGTGTCGGAGTAACTCACAGGTCAGTTAGCATCTTTGGACATGGATAGGCGACGTATCGGGTTAATGGTTGTTTTAGAACCAAACATTTCTTCTAGAAATGCAGCCTGAAAAACTTACTCCAGCACTTTATGTCTTTTTTTGGTAAATCAGCATCTGCAGTTCCTCATGTCTACATTTCAACAATTGCTGTTGCATTCTATCCAGTCAATTCATCTTCAATTGCTTACCAAACCTTGGATTATATATACATGCTGCCTTCAGCAATAGTGATAGACTGGTCTTTAGTCAGAGGGCGCTGAATCTGTGGAATTCTTTGCCACAGAAGGCTGTGGAGGCCAAGTCAGTGGATATTTTTAATGCAGAGATAGAAAGATTCTTGATTAGTACAGTTGTCAGATGTTATGGGGAGAAGGCAGGATAATGCGGTTAGGAGGGAGAAAGATCAGCCATGATTCAATGGCGGAGTAGACTTGATGGGCCTAATAGCCTAATTCTACTATCTCTTATGAAGGTAGACAAAAATGCTGGAGAAACTCAGCGGGTGAGGCAGCATCGATGGAGCGAAGGAATAGGTGACGTTTCAGGTCGAGACCCTTCTTCAGACTGATGTGGGGGTGGGTGGGGGGCGATGGGGTGGGGGTGAAGAAGAAAGGAAGATGCGGAGACAGTGGGCTGTGGGAGAGCTGGGAAGGGGAGGGGAAGGAGGGAGAAAGCAAGGACTACCTGAAATTGGAGAAGTCAATGTTCATACTGCTGGGTTGTAAACTGCCCAAGTGAAATATGAGGTGCTGCTCCTCCAATTTGCGGTGGGACTCACTCTGGCCATGGAGGAGGCCCAGGACAGAAAGGTCGGATACAGAATGGGAGGGGGAGTTGAAGTGCTGAGCCACCGGGAGATCGGGTTCGTTAATGCGAACTGTGTGGAGGTGTTGGGCGAAGTGATTGCCAAGCCTGCACTTGATCTCACCGATGTAGAGCAGTTGACACCTAGGGCAGCGATTTTTCCAGCATCTGCAGTTCTTTCTTAAACCTATCACTTATGACCTCACTTTTGACTACAATGAAGATATTCATTGCAATAAACCAGCAACTTTTCTGATTTCAAAAGAGGGATGCTGAAAATACTTTTATATGACAGCCCATCCAGAGCTCGCCAAATGCAAAATGCTTTATATATTGAAATTTTATATTGCCACTCAACCTTTATGAAGACGAGTTTGATGCTGATCTTGGGTACTGTATGCAAGTTTGCACATTCTCTCTGTGTCTAAGTGGGTTTTGTTTGGCTGCTCCAGTTTCCTCTCACATCCAAAGGTTATGCTGGCAGGCTATTTGCTTACTGTTAACTACCCTTTAGTGTAGGTTAATGGTAACAAGGATTTTAAAAAAAAGCAGTTGATAGGCATTGGTGAGAGAGAATAAGTTGCAGGGGTACAGGGAAATAAAGATCAGGGATGAAAGTTGCATTGCTCCTGATGGGCCAAATAGATCCTGCGTAGAAACAATGAACTCCATGTGTGTTCTGATACTAATTGAGCCAATACATTTTCTTAAAGATAAGTTAGCATCTTTGTCTGTAACCTCTCTAACAATTGCATTGCACAGAGTCCCCACAGCATTTCTAAAATAACCTTAATCCATCTGCAGACAACAGATTCCCAACAGAACAGCCTGCTAAGTCTAACACCAACATATGTTCCTATATTTGTAACTGCCCATTAGTTTATGACTAGAATGCTCATGAGAATTTATCACTAATCTAAATGAGTATCAAGAGTGAAGTGTTGATGAGACCCAATGGCTTTGCGCCATGGATAATATAGTATGCTAATTGGGCAAGGTGTTTACATAGTTTGTTTGGATGCCTGCTTAGCGTGATTTGTTCAAATAATACGTTTTTGTAAATATTAGTGTCAGTAACTGACAGAATATGTTACGTGTTCTGCTGGACTTTGCTGATAGTTGACCAGCAGGTCCATGGTAATTGCTAACTTGCCCCAGAGCATACATCAACAAATATGGTCTCCACACTGAATGAAACTAAAACTTTACAAGCTGATCAACAGAATAGTTCTTTGCATGTCTCTATTTTCCAACTTGAAATAAAATCCTGGTTACATTCACCACAGAATCTTGAATGATTATCCCTGTAGTTGTTTCTGCACATGACTCCAGTTAATCTTGTTGTGATGTCCAATATAGTCACCCATTCCATCTCCAATCTTTGAATTATCTTTCACATTTATTGAACTAACAGAATCAGTACATTTTCTGCCATAGCTTTTTGTGTTTTTTATCAAGATAATTTTTACAAGATAATTTTTTACATCCAAGTTTATTTTTATTATTTTATGGGATGTGGAGATTACTAGCGAGATCAGCATGAATTGTTACCATCTGAAGAAGGATCCCGACCTGAAAATGTGTCTGTCCATTCCCTCCACAAATGTTGCCTGGCCCGCTCAGTTACTCCAGCTCAGGATTCCAGCATCGGCACCTTAAAGCCCTGTCCCACTGTACGAGTTAATTCAAGATTTTGCCCTGATTCGAACTCGGAGATTTACGGTAATGGTCGCTCATAGGTAATTGGGGCTCTCGTGGACATTTTTCAACATGTTGAAAAATCTTCACGAGTCTTCCTGAGCTTACCGCATTTCCCGAGTACCTGCCGTTAGCGTTACGAGCCGCTAAGAGGCGTCCCCGAGCTCCGATGTACCCGCTACGTAATTACGACGAGTTTGATTTTTTTTTAAACTCGGGAGAGCTCTTGAATGAACTCGTACAGTGGGACAGGGCTATTACTCATTTCTAATTGCCTTGTAATTCTTGTAAGATACGATACGATAAAACTTTATTCATCCCCGGAGGGAAATTGGTCTGCCGACAATCACAACACACAAGGTACACAAAAACTTGAAGTTAAAAGTGAAACAAAAAGAAAAAGACAAGCAATTGTTCGCTGGCTGCTGAGTGCACAGCGCCTTCACCGGAACAAATGAACAGATTTATCCACAGAGCAGAGGATTCTAAACTAGAGCGAGTCCCCCCCTCTCCCCACACCTCTCCTTTTGTTCTCCCACCATCCCTCACAGTTGTCCCTCCACGCCGGGTCCCCATTGTTCTTCACGGCAGTCCCCCCATGCCGCGTCCCCATTATCTTCCCCTACCCCCTCGACCACAAGGCCCACCTCCACAAAGACTCCCATTGCCGCCGAGGCCCACATTGCCGCTGAGGTTCCCGCTGCCGTCGCTGAGGCTCCTATAGACGGTACCGCTGAGGCTCCTTTGACCCAGACAGGTCTCGCCGCCCGGCTTCACCGCAGTCCCCTGGGAGGCCTGTGGGCTAGTCGGGTCTACGGGGACGCGCTCCGGTCTTCGGTCGTTGTTCTGGTCGTCGGCACGGTGGTTGTTTGGAGGGTGGATCGGACCCGCGTGGCTCACCGGAAAACTCCCGCCACTTCCGGGGCTCCCTGGGACATTTACTGCGCTCGTGCGGTACCCCGGGACACAATTAATGCCCTTCATGAAGATGGGAGATGCAGCAACATTCTGACTCAATAACTGGGTATCAAAGACATTTAAAAGTAAAATTCCATTGCAAGATATTTGAAAGACATTTACACACACACACACACACACATATATATATATTAAAAAAAAAAAAAAATTATTTATATATATATAGGGACATAGATATGAAAGGTTGAGGGGCACTGGTCAAATGTGGGCAAATTGGATTAGTTTAGATGGGCATGTTGGTCGGCATGGCCACATTGGGCAGAAGCACAGAAACAGGCCCTTCTACCCAATATTGTTATTGTAACTGTCACAATCACTTCCTCTGCAAGCTTGTTCCATATATGAAATACCCTCTATGTGGAAAAGGTTGCTCCTCATGTTCCTATTAATTTTCTCTCTCTCTCCTTACACCTCTGCCTTCTAGTTCTTGATTCCACAGCAATGGAATGATGACTGCATGCATTCACCATATCTATGTCCCTCATGATTGTCTGCAAGATCAATCCTCGGTCTTTTACACTCCATGGAATAAAGTCCTAGCCTACCCAACATCTCCCTATAATTCAGTCCCTCGAGTCATGGCAACATTCTCGTAAATCTTCTCTTCACATTTTTCCAGCTTAATGGCGCCTTGCCAATAGCAGGCTGACCAAAACTGAACTCAAAACTCCATATGTGGTCTCAGCAATGGTTTATGCAACAGCAGCATATTATCCCGATTTCTCTAGACATTGCACTGATTGATGAAGTCCAACATGTCAAAAGCCTTCTTCACCACCCTAACAACCTGTTAAACTACTGACGGGGAACTGCGTACTTGTACTCGTAGGTTCCTCTGTTCTACAATTCTTCCGAGGGCCCTACTACTCACTGGTTTGACTTCAAACATTGGTTTGACTTCAAAATAGATTTCAATTTTTAAATTTTAGAGCTAGGTAAAAAATAAATTAAAATTCTGTCATGAATACATTAAATAAGTAAATGAATTAAAACCATATCTATAAAGGGAAAAAAGGAAATATAAACTGTTATCTTTTTAATATGAATTGACAACATGATGACAATGAACAGGTTGGCTACTTGTATACCAGTCTTCGTTGGCTTAAAGCTAAAGGGCCCAATGCAAAGTGCATCTGGTTACTGATGCAGGCAGGTGGGACTAGTGTAGCTGGGACATGTTGGTCGGTGTGGGCAAGTTGGGCCAAAGGGCCTGTTTCTACACTGTAACGCTCTACGACACTATGATTCTATAAGTTGTAGAATCTTGGGGGGCAGGAGGAGGTGGAGTTGATGATAATATGAAGAGAATTAAATGGGTTAACACAGGATGAGTTTAAATGTATGGTTGATGGTTGATGTGGACTCAGTGGGTCAAGAACCTGTTTCTGTGCTGTTTGCTTCTAGGACCATATCATTTTCCTGGATAATTTACAAGAATACATAGTATTATTAAGAATAGAATTACTTAGTAAGTACTTACTTACTTACTGACATTTATCATAAATTCACTCAGGGGATGTTGATGCATTGAAACAATAGAGGATATCCCGGGTATTTGAAAAGATCCTTTGACTCTGACACTTACATTGCTTCAACTGAATGGTTTGCAAAATTCTGTAAATCCTCAAACAAATCTAGCCCAAGCACTTAGGAATTCTGCTAAGTATATTATTTCATTATAGCAAAATAAATAGTACACCTGATGCATATATTTAAGAATGTGTAATTAAAAGCTTCTTAAAGTAATTTAAATGAATTTTAGATGAACGTGTAAACACTCCTTTGTGGTAATCACCCAATTAACCACAAATAATTGACAGCATAAATAATGAACTAAATAAACATATAATCTGTTTTGGTAATGATTATTTGGGAATAAATTTGATCTGGACTCCAAACCTGTTTTCTTTCAAATAGGCACTTCTGCGCAGATGGGAGATTGGTTTAATCTTGTATTGAAAAGTGACAACCTTGATATTTTATAAGAAAAAGACTGAAACATCAATCTAAATTACACACTTAAATTATTAAGTAATCTGAACTAACTGAGAGGGAAGAATACTTTCACTGTGTTAAAGATGACACAAGAAAATGTACAATAATATATCACTTCATCATAATTGTAATAATTATTTATCAATATTATTTTCTATTTGTGGCTTGTTTGATCATATCACTAAAATGTTGAATCAATCTCAAAACACGCTTTAAGATATTGAGAAGGTTATTTGGGATTTCAATGTAGCATAAAAATATCTGACTAATTATGCTCTATCATTAAGACTGCCACATGCTCGGCCTTTAAGACTGTTAAATATGTTAATCTTCTTAAAGTTTATTCAATTTACTTCAACCCGGTACTGACTGTTGAATAGGTGAGGAGGAATGGCAAAAGCAATACAATCGTGACCACTGGAATAAAAATTATCAGGTTATATTTTATGGATCCTGCAAACAACTCTCTAGGGCAATACTAATAAGGATGACATCAATAAAGGTATTGATAGTTTCATTGTTTGCATTTGTACAGTAAATTTACATTTATCCAGTATTTATGCATATAGAATCTTCATGCAACTGGAATTTCTTCTAATAATATTAAATAAGTTCATAATTTATTTTCAAATTGCTAAATAATTGTAAATAGCAAATGCTAATGTAATTTGATTATTCTTGCTATATTTTGCATTACTACTCTTTAGCTTTAAAATATAGAATTGCAGTGAGACAATTACATATAGTTTGACAATTTATTTAAAGGTTTCTACATAGAATACTCCTGCGTGATGTACTGTAATTTATTTACAATTTTCATACATCCGGCAGCGATGCTGAATGGCTGAGTGTACTGAATTTAGTTATAAGTTTTTATTCTTCAAATTTTTCAAATTCTTCTTATCTATCTTTCCTACAGGTAAAATATTCTGTGCATAAATATATATATCTACATTGACAAATCGTGAAAATAAAATATATGATTTACTGGCTGTAAAACTATTTGTTGTTCCTTTGAGTAGCTAACCTGACTCCCCTTCCAAATTTGGAATAAAGATTCTAAATCAGTTAAACCAATTTTTAGAGGAATCTGAAAATCTAATCTGCAGAAAAAGTGAAAATGTGATTAGCTCAGGAAGCCTTCTTTGCATCCAATGAAGTCTTTCAATTGTTTGGAAAGAATATGCATATACATTTAGTTTTTAAATGGTGCATGTAAATTTTTTTTTTCTAGAAAAGAAAGTATATTTTTTAACATTGAAACTGTTTGTAATTCTTACAAAATATTTAAAAAATATGATTAAATGTGATTAAAGTATTTAAATGATCACAATCAAAATGTCTAAAAGCTATTGTTGCACGTCACTATGTTTAAAGAAATGTACAGCTTTCATCTTAAAGAGAAAGAATTTAATGTGAATAAGCAGACAACTATTTTCTGTCCATAATTATACAGGAAGATTAAACCATTGGCATCGCCATGCATGAGTGCCAAAAAGTTTAAAATTCCCACGTGTCTGTGAATGTGAAAGTTCCAACCTTTTTGTCAGCTGCTCAGCAGGAAATTTGCACCTAAGCTCCGATGCTGGACCCTTCATGGAGTCCCGCAGCAGAGAGCAAAGATGTGGCATGTGCCCATCACTTGAGATGGGAGACCAGCTGAGCATGTGTGCAGTTAAAGCTGGAATAAGCTTCTTTGCACTCAACTGAAGAGGAATGGGTTTGAGAGACAGTCAATGTTAGCCACTTCACATTATTAATAGTTTTACATCATGGTTTTAACTTGCTTACAACATTTTTTAACTTAAAAAAAAAAATAATAATAATTTTAAATATTTAAAATAGTTTTGTAAGTTTATGGACATCGGAAATGCTAATAAACTCCTTTGATTGAAGAGTGATTCAATAGGCAGGGTTTGTTCTCATCAGAGAGAAGATTGTGGGATGACCAGACTGAGATAATCAAAATTTTAAGGGTCATAGATATGGTAGATAATGTAAAACGTTATACCTTAGCAAGAGTTTCTGTAACAAAAGGGTGTGGTTTTATGATAAGAGGTAGGAGATTTTTAGGAAGAATTTAGCTACAAGGGTGTCTTTGGAATAGGGAAAGCATTGTTAAAGGCAGGTACCTTCTCAGCATTTAGCTTGGATTTGAATGTTCATGGCATGGGAGGCTATGGAGTGAGTTGGAAAATTAGATTGATATAGTACTTGATGGGCAAAATGCCCTAATGACTCCATGATATATTTATGTGTTTCTTCTTCTTGCGTATGGCGTGCACAGCCTAAAGTTGTAGGACAACTTGTTCTATTTGATCTTAATTGATTGTGCACGCCGGGTGGATTTCATTCGTTGAAACAGGGCGGACCATGTGAAGGTTGCAATCTTCCACCCCTACTTATGTGCTGAAAGATCTAAAATCCCTTAGGTCCTCACTGCTAAGGATAGAGTCAACTTTGTCCGACAAGTCGGCTTCAAATGCTGTCTATTTATTTTAGATAAGTGATGAGCACAGGGGACTGCTGCATTGAGAACTTAAATGCCCTGCACATTTGGGATGTGGAAGGAATGTGATTACAGAGATCACGCAAACTTAACACACAGCAACAGAGGTCAGGACAATGACATACTGACCAGAAATGGCACCTGTCAGACACTAGGGGGAGCATTGTAACAATTTTACTGCCAGTCAAAACAGAAACAAATCTGCCGATGTTCTTATTCCTGGAATATCTATTGTACAAAATACGGCAATATGTGAAGTACAACGTCAAATTATTGCATATTAAATAATTAAATGATTAAAATGAATGTTGGCATTCTCTTTTGTAAATTTTAATAACATAATTTATAACACCTAATCTATATTGACATTTTGAGAAATTGTGCATCGTGTGATATTAGATATTCATGAAAATGTTTTGGATCATCTGACTATTTTCCTTTTCTTAGGCTCTCTGGCCTCCATTTCAGACATTCCCATTGTTTGCCATTTGCCCACTCAATCCGAGGCCTGAGATTCCATTGTCCTGCACAAACCAATCCTTGAATCAAAATAATGTACTACAGTGCAAAAAGGTTTGTGTATTGAAGAACAGTTGCTAAGATAATACTTCCACAGATATTATTTAATTGTTTTAATAAAGTAATTCATGTAGTGCTTCTGTAGTTGAGGTTATTTTTACCTCCAAATTTTTTTATTTCATTGAATTTAGCAAATTACTGTAATTGATAGGCAAACTTTGATTTCCACAATTTAGTCTATCTTGTCCATAACACAAATGTAATCATTTGAAATTGATTCTGTGTTGTAGCCCTTATTCTTAAATCATTTTACTTAAATAATCTCAGTCATTCAAAAAAGTCTGTAATTGAACTTGTTCTTTTGCCCCTGCATTTTAACTACATATTGAAGACAGCATAGACCAACACAAAAGGCTGGAGTAACTCAGTGGGTCAGGCAACATCTCTGGAGAAAAGGAATAGGCGACGTTTCGGGTCAACCTATAGTTTTGTGAAGGTACCATGAATCTCTCAAAATATTTCAGCACCATTTAAATATTTACATGATTGCGATTTTTAAAAATCGGTCAGCTGCTTTCAAAGTGAGTGGCTTCAAAATGTTTTTTCCTCATAAAGTAGGAGGATAGTGAGCATCTATGATAGACTTTGAGAGAAATGAAAGCTGCAGGACAGACATCTGTTTTAATGGCAGATTTAAGTATTCCAGCTTCCGAATTAATGCCTTAAGAGGAAAGAAACCAATGCAGGTATTTTTGTGCATCCTTTATAAGGTTCATTATACGTTCTATAGAGCGGGATATCTGGCTCCAACCATTAATAATTTAGCAAATTCTGTCTAGGTTGTGAATCCTTATCTGTATTGGTACAGATCTCCACTGAGGAGGTGAAATTTGGAACATATTCCTGCTGTTCCAGAAAAGTTGCTAAAGGTGGAAAGAGGCATACACAAAATATCCAGTCAGTGGCCTTAGATACACCCTGTATACAATGACCATGGTTTATTTATTGCAGTAACATTTTCTTAATATGTAATGTATAAACATAATGTATAAACATAAAATATTAATGGGAAAATTGTGTGCATCTCAAGAGGAATAGAATTTAAAATGGGGTTCAGTAATTTAATTGTACATTTCTTGACCGAGTCAATTGGAATATTGGGGTTATTCACTTTGCTATCAGTGTTCAATGGGCTAAATCATATCAGCAGGTTAGATAGGTTTTGACTGTATTATTTTGTTTTTAGACTGAGGAATCAATCTATTTTTTTATAATAATCAAAAAATCAAATAAAAAGGTTAATACTTTACAATCCTTGGAATTAAATTAACACGGAATCTGAAATCAGTTTCCATTACACAATAGTAGAACTTATATGAAATGGAGGGGGGGGGGGGGGGGGGGCTGTGCCTGTTGAGGGCAATGGAAATGAAAATTAGGAGCCGTCTATTTCAAATTTTCACTAATATCTTTCTGCTTGACAAAAGTTTAGTTGTTCAAAAAACAAGTGGTGCAGAATTAAAAACTCTAAATCATTAAATCAATAAATTAAGTTAGAAACTTATTTTTGTAATGCTTTACAATTTTGTTTTAATTGTCTTAATAGCAGACATAACAGCAAACAAGAAATTTATATAAGGGTCTTGTATTACTAACAGCATTATATCCTTTGTGTTTGCATCTTGAATTTTTGTGAACTGGTTTACGTTTGAGCATGTATTTTTCAAAATCATTGTTTTCCTTTGAAAGTGCTTTCAAATATTCTGAAATAATAAAAGATTATTTTTGCAGAAATCGCAAATAATCATGTGAAAAAAAGGGTTCTTGATGAAGATGACTCCAATCAATCATTACCCGAATAAATAATTTTGTCATCGCACTGTGATTCAAGAAAGTTGATTATCAATGTGAAAAAGAATGAATTTAACATATCTTGAGAATTCAGAAGATGTGCAATATTGTTTTCAATATGTTAACACATCCTGTCCCAGAGTCATTAGGCCAATAGCAATCAAAGCAACACTGTACCTTATTATTAGCTTATCAATATTTATTTCAATTTTTGGGAATCTGGTGGTGATTGCTTCGGTTTTACATTTCAAACAATTACAGACACCCACTAATTATCTTGCATTATCTTTAGCAGTTGTTGATTTTCTGGTAGCATCTATTGTATTGCCTTACAGTATGATTAGATCCATTGAAACATGTTGGTATTTTGGACATGTGTTTTGCAAAATTCATTCAGTTCTTGAAATTGTATTAACAATAGTTTCAATTTATAATGTATGTTTTATTGCTATTGATCGTTACTATGCTATTTGTGACCCCTTGCTCTATTCCATAAAAATAACTGTGCCAGTGACATTTATCATTCTTAGTTTGATCTGGCTATTTGCTATCTATTATGGCTTTAATGTGGTTTTTATGGACTTCAGTAAAAAGATACTGGCTGATTATGTACCTACTATGGCATGTGAAGGCAGCTGCATTGCATATGCTAAATTTGAGGGACATATGGATTCTTTGATCATATTTTTCATTCCTATTTTGATCATTCTGGGTGTATACATTAAGATATTTTTTGTGGTAAAATGTAAACGTGGCAGAAAAATTGGAAACATGCCAAACAATGACACGGGGGAAATAAATAATGAAGCTTTGCATAATAAGGAACAAATAGCTGTTAAAAATCAAAGTGCAATAATGGGAATTTTTACATTCTCCTGGCTGCCTTTCTATGTAAATAGCATTCTTAATCCGTATTTTGACAGTTTAATCCCAACTCCGTTAGATGATGTAATTACATGGTTTGGATTCTTTAATTCTACTTTGAACCCAATGCTTTATGCTTTTTTGTATCCATGGTATCGCCGAGTACTAAAACTTACACTTTCTTGTCAGATATTTATCTCGGATTCAGCTACAATAGATTTATTTTGAGTGTAATTAAAGATATTTTTCTTGGAGCTGCACACAGAAAATAAACATCTTAATTGAGTGCTTCAAATTCAATGATCCCCTTTCAATGAGCCATAATACTGTTGGGAATACTCTCATCTGTCAGCCAAAAGATAGATGCAAAACTTTGATGAAGAGCAGGAGATTTGTGCTTAATTTAGTCACTGGTTTCAAAAAATCATGATCTCTTCACTGTCACATTATTATTTATGGGTACTTTAGTTTTTAGAGATAAAGCATGAAAACGGACCCTTCGGCTCACCATCCATGCCGACCATCGATCACATGTTCACACTAGTTCTGTTATCCTGCTTTTGCATTCACTCCTTACACACTAAGGTCAATTTACATCAACAAATTAACTTACAATCCCACACATCTCTAGGATGTGGAGGAAACTGGAGCATCTGAAGAAAACCTACATGGTCACAGGCCTACTCCTGCACCTATGGTCTATTGTCTATTAGAGAGAGCTCTTAAAGATTGTGGAGTCAAGAGATATGGGGATAAGGCAGGAACGGGGTACTGATTGTGGATGATCAGCCATGATCACTGTGAATGGCGGTGCTGGCTCAAAGGGCCGAATGGCCTACCCCTGCACCTATTGTCTATTGTCTAGAATGTGCAAGCTCCACAGACAGCACCCGAGGTCAGGATTGAATCTGGTGCTGTGAGGCAGCAACTCTACTGCTGAGCCACTGTGCCACCCTTTCATTCTTATAAATTGACTACATGTCTAACATTTCAACACAACTAAAAAAAAATATTTAATCATTATGAAGTGCTATGGGTCATCCTGACCCTGGAAATGTGTTGTATAAACAGTTTCTTCCTTCTTTGTAACCATAACCGATAAGATAAATCATGCTAACAGGTAGACAGACATTTTTGAAATATACATCTTTGATATTAAGATTAAGAATAAGATTGGAAGATGGGAGTGTAAAAGACAACAGCTCAAAATTCTCTTGCATAACTCAGATAAAATAAACTACTGACCTGGGAAGGATGTCATTTTCTTTATTTTTTTTATTGTACAAGATGATCAAGTGTACTGTTGAAATTAAAATGAGTGTTCAAAATTTGTGTGCTTTATAACTTTGAAATGAAATAGCATTTTGATTCAAATCAAGCCTCCCTTCTGCATATTTAATCCATCTTTAACAACACTGAAGAAACACTCGTGAGAAACTAGCCAAAATATTTCAGATTACAAAGTGATATCAGTGTTACACAGTGAGTTTACCCATCGTACATATACTGTAAATCCCACATTGTAAATGGTACTGTATGGTGGGGGAATTATTCGACCAAAGAAGGCCTTAATGTTGACACATATGTGTAACAATAGCGAATGCAACCTTATTCCTTTTAATGTTAATTGCATCCTGCTTCCCTGGCTTATTGGTGGAGCGGATCACAAAAGCACAAGCTTATTTAACCCTGAGACAAATTTCCAATGCCAACCCTTCTCTACTCTAAAGACTATTTACTTTCATCTCCACCACTCTGTTGACTCAGGCACCAAACCAAAGTTTGCCACTTTCATGTATTTAATTATCACAACTCCCTCTCTTTGGTATTTCTCATATCTATGAACTCTATAAATATGCTTCCCACAAAAGTAGTAGTCTACCTCCTCCAAAATACTTTGTTTTACCAGTTTTCCCATCATAAATCTATACTGCTTCCTTGTGTTTCATCGCGCATTGTGTATCAAATCCTTATCGTGATCCTGAATAATTTCCATTCTATTGCCTCCATTATCTTTGCAATATCCTACAGGCTTAGATTTCCCATTATGATTGACACCAAATTCCACTCATAATCCCCCATTGTTTGACTAAGGTGGGTGATTTAGTTCTCTTGCACAATGCACAGGGAATCATTGTGCTGTAGACAGAAATAGGATGACTGTAACTGTAAGTGCTCCCTTCCTATTCTTGCGACAATACAGTCCCATTTTGACGCTGTGGTTAAACTAACATTTTAAAACAGTTTATTTAATGTGTGTTCAGATGGAATATTTTTTAACATACTGATCATTTGATAGAACTTTTCAAAGTGTTTTCAAAGTGTTAGTAGTTCATGTTATAAGAGTAGAATTAGGCCATTCGGCCCATCGAGGCTAATCCTTGATGGGCGAATCTTTGCCTCCTGATTCCATTTTCCTGCCTTCGCCCCATAACTCCTGACACCCATTCTAATCAATAATTTGTCTATCTCTGCATTAAAAATATCCACTGACTTGGCCTCCACAGCCTTCTGTGGCAATGAGTTCCACAGATTAACTACCCTCTGACTAAAGAGGTTTCTCCTCACCTCCTTTCTAAAAGAGCGCCCTGTGTTCGATGTGATTTGATGGTAACATGATTAAAAAGCTTATGTACATCGACTTTTATTCTGTTGGAAAATAATTATTGAAATTAAGCCTGTGATTTTTATGATTTTGACACCAGGCACACTCAATGGCTCTCGTTTTGCACTTTTACAATGAGATGTTTCTACTTGAAAACATAAACCAAATTCTCTTTTTGTTTTAAAATTAAAGTTCTAATGACATCTATCAGTACCTCAAAGTGCAAGTTCAGATTTTGAAATAACATTTCAGACTAGTCTGCCTGTGGCTCTATCGACACAATCCTATAATGCTGTTGTCTTTAAGTATAACTTCCTTGACCTGAATATTATTGTATGGTTAATCCACACAAATCCCCAGATCTACTTTCTTTGCTGTTGTAAAGGGTGACTTTTTTTTTAATGCCCTAGTCCCATGATTGGCTGCTTCTGCAAGCTGTTGTCCTGATAGACATTTGGTGTCTCATACAAGAAGAGGTACCGGTACTTTTTTCAAAAACTTTTGATTCTTCTAAAACAAAATCTATTTCAGAATTGAATAGAATTTACATATCAACAATACTTCCTCTTGCAGGGAAGATTTACGAGGATTCTGCCAGGACATGAGGGCCTGAGCAGGCTAGGACATTATTAATTGGAGTGCAAGAGACTGAATGATGATCTTTTGGAGGAGGGTAATATCAGGAGGGGAAGAGCTAGGGTGAATGCACTGAATCTTTGACCCAGAGTACAGGAAACAAGAACCAGAGGACATAGGATTAAGGTGAGAGTCATAGTCATACAGCCATACAGAGTGGAAACAGGGCCTTCGGCCCAACTTGCCCACACCGACCAACATGTCCCATCTACGCTAGTCCCACCTGCCTGCGTCTGCTGCATATCTCTCAAAACCTGTCCTATCCATGTACCTGTCTAATTGTTTCTATAGTTGCAATAGACCCTGCCTCAATTACCTCCTCTGGTAGCCTGTTTCATCCACCCATCATTCTTTGTGTGAAAAAGTTCCCCCTCAGATTTTTCCCTTCACCTTAAACCTATGTCCTCTGGTTCTCAATTCTGGGCAAGAGACACTGTGCGTCTACTATTCCTCTCATGATTCCATACACCTTCATAAGATCACCCATCATCCTCCTGCACTCCAAGTCCCATCCCAGAGGGGAAAGGTTTAAAGGTAAACTGAGGGGCAACCTTTTCACACACTGGGTGGTGGGCATATGGAATGAGCTCCCAGAAGAGGTAGTTGAGGTAATTGCTATAACAACTTTTAAAAGACATTTGGGCATAGATAGGAAAGGTTTCTAGAGATAAGGGCCAAAATTGAGCCGGTGGGACTACGGGGCATCCTAGTTGGCATGGGCAAGTTGAGATGAAGGGCCTGTTTAGTGCTGTTGGACTCGGTGGCCCTATGACGCTTCTCTCTTACATTTCTACATCAAATGCGACTGATTACATTTTCACTGAAATTCATGAATGTTACATCAAATAGCCTTCATTAAGAAAATGAAATCCCCTCCACCCTCCCCCAATTTTATTCTATGCCAAGCAAGCAGGTGATCCCATATTCCCAGCAAAGTAAAGGGCACATTTGACCTACTATCATTTAATGTGTGCTTACAGATTACCTTTGGTATTGCTAATAGTAAGATTGAGTTAATGTCATTCCAAGGAGAGCTAGAATTAAGGGATTTGCATAGTAAGCATATAATCTAAAAGGTGAGAGCCTGCAGAGCTCTGAGATGCAGACAGATCTGGGTTACCTAGTGCATGACTCAGAAAAGATAAAATTCCTTCCCTATGATAGCTGCTTTTAGAGGCTTTCCAGTAAAGTGAACTACATTATCTGAGAGCTACAGTAAGTGCTGTTTGTGATCTTGCTGCTTGATTCACGGGTGCTGAAGACCTAAAAAGGAATATGTGCATATAGGGACAATGAGTAGTGATAATGGCTTGGGCCAGGTCCAACATTATAAAGTCCAATCAGCTCTGCAAAATTGGTTGCATGACACAAACTGGCCATGGATATTTTTAGTAAAAGTATTGACAATGAGCTGCTGAAATATGTTCAGAACTGCTACACACAGCTCCCATGTGTAGGAATGAATTTAAACTGAAGATAGACACGAGATGCTGGAGTAACTCAGGGGGACAGGCAGGAAGGAATGGGTGACGTTTCGGGTCGAGACCCTTCTTCAGACTCCAAGCTCTACAGCTCCAAGTTGGTGATGCACCAGTATTTGCTTCTATGGAAGTAAACTCAGGAATTACTGTTCTAAATACTTCCTCACCTCACTACACTTTCTTTGAGGTTATGCATAAAATTTTCTTCACAGTCTACATTTTCCGAGTATTTCTTTCATTACCTCAGGGTTAAATGTCTGAAATAGATTTACTTGTAGTGTCGCGTGGGTTTTCTGTATTAAAGACAGCAAAATATTATTTGTATGGTCTACAAAACGATGGAGTCACTTTATTACCTTCCTACTTCACATACATAATTTGTTCCATTTAGAACATAGAACTGTAAAGCACAGGACTTGGCCCTTTGCCCCACAATGTTTGTGCTGAATATGATGCCAAGTTAAATTGATCTCATCTGCCTGTACATGATCCACATTCCTCTATTCCTTGCACTTCCACTTGCCTATCTAATAGCCTCTTGAATAGCATTATCACATCTGCTTCCACCACCTTCACAGGCAATGTTTTTCAGGCCTTCACCATTCTCTGTATAAAATATTTGTCCCTTATATTTCCATTAAACTTTCCCCCTCTCACCTTATAGCAGTGCCCTCCAATGTCGGACATTTCCACCCTGGGAAAAATGTTCTGTCTTTCTATGCCTCACAATTTTATATACTTTTACGATATGATATGATACGATACGATAAAACTTTATTCATCCCCGTAGGGAAATTGGTTTGCCGACAGTCACAACACACAAGGTGCACAAAAACTTGAAATTAATAGTGAAAACAAAATGAAAAAGACAAGCGACTGTTGGCTGGCTGCCGTGTGCACAGCGCCTTCACCGGAACAAATGAACAAACAAACGAACACAGACATATCCCCTGGGCAGAGGATTCTAAACTAGAGTGCCCCCCACACCATGTCCCCCTTTGTTCTCCCATCGTCCCTCACGGCGTTCCCCCCACGCCGGGTGCCCATTGTTCTTCACAGCCGCCCCCCCGCACCGGGTGCCCATTGTCTTCCCCTTCCCCCTCACGCTCATCGACTATGAGGCCCCATCGCCACCGAGGCTCCCATTGCCGCCGAGGCCCACGTTGTCACAGAGGCCCTCCAGCCGCTGAGGCCCCTGCTGCCATTGAGGCCCACGTTGTCACAGAGGCCCCCCTGCTGCTGAGGCTCCTGCTGCCGCCAAGGCCCACGTTATCGCAGAGGCAACCCCTGTCACTGAGGCTCCTGCTGCTGCCAAGGCTCCCGCTGCCGCTGGGGCACCCGCTTACCACTGCCGAGTATCCCACGGCCGCTGCTGAGCCTCCCATCGCCGCCACCGCTGAGGCTCCTTCAGCCCAATCAGGCCTCGCCGCTGGCTTCACCACAGTCCCCTGGGAGGCTTCTGGGGAGAGTCGGGCCTACCGTGGAGCTTCGGTTGTCGTTCTGGTCGTCTGCGGTGAGGTTGTTCGGCAGGTGGATCGAGCCTGCGAGGCTCTCCCGCCGCTCTTTGGGACACACTTCATGTCTCCCCTCAACCTTGTTTTATCATGTTTCCCCTTAACCTCTAACTTTCCAGATAAAACAATCCAAGTTTATCCAACCTCTCCTAGTAGCTGAAACCCTCTAATCCAGGCAGCATTCTGGCATTTAAACAATTAATAAAGCATGTCAATTGCATGCCACGCATCTGCCAGAAAACTATGATCAGCCTGAATCTGGTGGACAAAAGGGCCTGTTTCCATACTGTATCTGTAAACTAAACTAAACTCACATTTTACTTCCTCTAGATGTTTTTGATCATGCAGGTTATTAACTGCACAACATACAATTCATTAAAACATTTATAGGGGTTTAAACCAAACTGAGTTTGATAATTTACCTATGATTTTGTGAATAAATTAAACCAATTGCAGATGATTAATCCTACCCTCAATCTATTCAGCAGCTTCATCATGGATGTTTAGTGGCATTTAATCAAATGGTGGAACTATTAAAAGTGTGTGAGAAGAATTGTTAACGCAGCTGGCATATAAGACGTTGACCATAATGTTCTGCTTTTGGTCACAGAGCAGATGTTGATTCAGGAAGTTAAGTTTCTGCAATGTATAATATTTCAGGGTTTTGAAATGGTGCCTTCAATGTAACCTAAGTGCAGTCAGTGGATACGTACTGTACACCATGAGAAATCCTACAAACCAGTCAAATCCATGCACATGTCTTGAACATGTGGTTGCTCTATCTCAAGTGAGAAAGATGAATTTGGTTCCTCTGGAGTTGAAAGATTCTGAGAATTCCTCAATTCAATAAGTGCAGAACAGTTTATTGCAAAATATTGTGGATATCCCTTACAATAACTTAACAATAATTGGGTACATGCAAAATTATGGCCTATTATGGCATAATAAAGGGATGCTCACCTTATTGTGTATTTCAGTTTTTGAAAGATATTCCTGTGCAGGATGGGCAGGAGGTCTTCTGCTAACATCCGAAGAATACTTTTGGCACGTCTTGTCTTCAGCTGACTGAAAAATCCCCCTTCTTCATTTACTAAATCATATCTAAGGATCCCATTAATGACATGATTTAGTGTCAAGGCATTTAAATGAACATATCACGTGTTCATTTACTGACATTATTGACAGTATGCCAATTGCGCTAACTTCTATTAAAGTTTCTACCTTGCTCAACCTGTAACTCACTCTGGATTATTTTTATGTTTGAGCAGTTTGGTTTAATAGCCTTAATTTTATGTTACTGGGTTTCACTCTTTGGACATTTCTAAATTTAATCTCTCTGCCACTGATGATCTTGCTTTCAGTTGCCAGGAATCCAAGCTTTGACATTCCATTCAATGTCCATTTCGCTACATTCCTCATCTCTTTTAAAGTTAACACACAAGTTTAAAAATGCCATTTAGTTTAGTTTAGACATATAGCATGGAAACAGACCCTTCGGCCCACTGAGTTCACACTGACTATTGATCACCTGTTCACACTTGCTATCCCACTACAAGGAAGGGACAATTTACGGAGGACAATTACCCTACAAACCCGCAAGCATTGACATATAGGAGGAAACCGGAGCATCTGGAGGTCATCCACAGGAAGAATGTACAAACTCCGTACAGACAGCACCCAAGGTCAGGTTTGACCCTGGGTCTCTGGCGTTGTGAGGCTGCAGCTCTACTGCTGCTGCCATTTGACTAAAATCAGGAAATATTAGTGTAAAATATGGCAGAATTTTTAGTGCAATTTATGTTTTGTGCAACATATTTCCATAATATTTTTCATTTGTCCAAAGGATGGAAAAATCATCACTAAAAGTGTCTGCTAATTGATTTCTTCCTCAATTATTAAAAATGTAGGTTTTAATCTTTGGGTACTAATTTATGGATTTAAAAAAAAAAATGTGCTGACTATTGTAATTTAATGTACCTGCCTAATACATTCTAAAATAATCACTTTAAATTCTGGATTTTTACAGGAGAATCGCGATCAATAGTTGCTTGAACTTCATAACGTCCTAAATCAGTTAAAGCCCTTTGACCACCTGACTTAACATCTCAATGTCACTGTTAAAATTGTTGTTTTTGTGGGGTGGTGTAATCCAGTTGCTGCGACCCAAATAATCATAAATTCAGAAATGAGGAAAATATTTTTAATCTCACAATGGCAGTTAGGAAAGTGAGTACAATTCAGAGTATGGGGAAGTCGAAGGTTGTAATGTTTTACTTTATCTGAGCTGAGCTGACAGCTGTTTCCTGCATGTGTTTACTTTGGGTGCAGAGATACTACAGTTGGGATGCTGCAGTTCAACAAATATATATTGAAACATATATCTTGTGTATTATGAAAATTACATGTTCTTGCTTTTCAAAATGAATAGTAAAATAGTAGCATGTAATTTTGAACAATTCAGAAATATTTTACAGTGCCCTCCATAATGTTTGGAATAAAGACCCATCATTTATTTATTTGCCTCTGTACTACACAATCTGAGAGTTGTAATAGAAAAAAAAATCACATGTGGTTAAAGTGCACATTTCAGGGCTCCATAATGTTTGGGACAACTGGCTTCACAGGCGTTTGTAATTGCTCATGCGTGTTTAATTGTCTCCTTAATGCAGGAATAAGAGAACTCTCAGCACCTAGTCTTTCCTCCAGTCTTTCCATCATCTCTGGAAACTTTTATTGCTGTTTATTGATATGAGGACTAAAGTCATGCCAATGAAAGTCAAAGAACCCATTATCAGACAGAGAAACAAGAATAAAACTGTTAGAGACATCAGCCAAACCTTAGGCTTACCAAAATCAACTGTTTGGAACATCATTAGGAAGAAAGAGAGCACTGGTGAGCTTACTAATCGCAAATGGACTGGCAGGCCAAGAAAGACCTCCACAGTTGATGACATAAGAATTCTCTATATAATAAAGAAAAATCCCCAAACACCTGTCCGACAGATCAGAAACATTCTTCAGGAGTCAGGTGTGGATTTGTTAATGACCACTGTCCACAGAAGACTTCATGAACAGAAATACAGAGGCTACACTGCAAGATGCAAACCATTGGTTAGCCGCAAAAATAGGATGGCCAGGTTAGAGTTTGCCAAGTACTTAAAAGAGCAACCACAGTTCTGGAAAAAAGTCTTGTGGACAAATGAGACGAAGATTAACTTATATCAAAGTGATGGCAAGAGCAAAGTATGGAGGCGAGAAGGAATCGCCCAAGATCCAAAGCATACCACCTCATCTGTGAAACACGGTGGTGGGGGTGTTATGGCCTGGGCATGTGTGGCTGCTGAAGGTACTGGCTCACTTATCTTTATTGATGACACAATGACTTATGGTAGCAGCATAATGAACTAGACTTCCCTCGCCTTTCCCCTACCCTCAGTCACTACCTCCTTCCCTCCATAACTCATCTCCCCTCCCTACCCCCCTCCTATCCCTCTATCCCCCACTCTTCACCTCCCCCATCCCTCCAACTATCCCTCCTGTCTGTGCGGTGTGGCGGCGCGACTCACGTTGCAGCGGCCCCTACAGCCTGTCTGTCTTTTTTTAATTTTTGTCTAGTTACATGTAGTTGTTTTTTTGTACTGTTTCTAACTGTGTATATGTGGGGGGTGGGGGTGGGGAGGGGGAAACTTTTAAAATCTCTTCCCTGCACGGGAGACCCAACTTTTTCCCTGTCGCATTTCCGTTGTCGTTGGGGTCTGGTACCGTGGAGCGGCTTCTGACCAGGACGACCTGGGGGCTGCAGTCACGGAGCCTGCGGAGCTGTGGACTTACCATCGTGGGGCTGGCCGGCCTCGGAGTGTGTGGAGCGGTCGTGGCTTGCTGCTGCGGCTCGACTCCGGAGCTCCAGCTCCAGCTGCGGCCCGACTCCGGAGCTCCAGCTCCAGCTGTGGCCCGACTCCGGAGCTCCAGCTCCAGCTCCAGCTGTGGCCCGACTCCGGAGCTCCAGCTCCAGCTCCAGCTCCAGCTGCTGCCCCGACTCCGGAGCTCCAGCTCCAGCTCCAGCTGTGGCCCGACTCCGGAGCTCCAGCTCCAGCTCCAGCTGTGGCCCGACTCCAGAGCTCCAGCTCCAGCTCCAGCTGCGGCCCGACTCCGGAGCTCCAGCTGCAGATGCAGATTACTAACGGTGGACTGTCGGGATATCGGGAGCTCGTGGCTCTGGGTGAGAGACCGCTTTCCGAAGCTCCCGCAACGTGGCTTCTCCTGGCCGTGTCGTGGGGTTGGAATGACCCGGAGCGGGGCCATACATCGCCCCGCGCGGCATTAATGGCCACGGGACATTCCAGCGCCCGCCGGGGGCTCCAACTTTGTGGGCCTAGAGCGGGGCCGTACATCGCCCGGCGCGGCCTCAATGGCCGTGGGACTTAACACCGCCCGAGAGAAATGGTGCGGGGGAGAGAGAAGAATTTTGCCTTCCATCACAGTGAGGAGGAGATTCACTGTGATGGATGTTTGTGTGAATTGAATTGTTTGGGTGTTTTTTTAACGAATTGCTCTGTGTGTATGGCTTGTAGAAACAGAATTTTGTTCGAGCCTCTCTGAGGTTCCAATGACAAGTAATAAAATCTAATCTAATCTAATCTAATCTCCTGACCTCCCCCACTGCCCTCCTCTCTCTCTATTCCCCACTCCCTACCTCCCCCCTTCTCTCCCTCTATTCGCCCTCCTCCCCCGCTCTCCTCCCCTCCCCCAATCCCTCCCTCACCACTCCCTCCCTCCCTCTCCTTTTCCCTGTGTGTGTGTGTGTGTGTGTGTGTGTGTGTGTGTGTGTGTGTGTGTGTGTGTGTGTGTGTGTGTGTGTGTGTGTGTGTGTGTGTGAGTTACGCAAACTCCGCGCAAACTGCTTGGCCATCCTGCAACTCGACTCTACCTCCCTCTGCCCACTCTGGCTCAGCCGCCGCTTGGCCTGTCCCCGTCCTGTCCGACCGCTCGCTGCTACTGCTCGGCCCATCCCCGTCCTGCCCACCTCGCTGCCGCCGTCAAGCCACGGGATATCGGGGTGGGGAATGGAGTCGGTGTTCGTCACGTTGGACACAAGTTACGATGAGCTGGTGGAGAAGATCTCCTCCGAGAAGACCGAGAGGGTGAGTTACCGCAACGGCGGCGGTGGAGGAGTTGGACCCGGGGGGAGGGGTAGACGGGACCGCCACTGCCACAGAGGGCGGGCGGAGAAGAAGGGTGAGTGATGAGGGAGAGAGAGATGGGAGAAAGAGACAGGACCAGGACCTCCACTGGACCAACCCCCAGCCTCCACTGGGCCTCCACTGAACCCCTCCCCCCCCCCCCCCACCCACGGCCGCCGCCAGTGGTGGGGGAGACAACAGACAAGTTACTGTGAGGAGGAGAGGGAGGAGTTTATGAGTGAGGCGGTACAGGCCACTATTGGTGGGGCAGGAAGGGGCATCGCCATCCCAACCGTGGCATTGACTGACAGGAGAAGAGACCAATCTGCGTGGCGATGACTGAGGAATCTGCGCAAGCGCGTTTTTAAAGATTTCTAAACCTCGTTAACTTTTACAATATACCACCGATCTGAACGAAACCTGTTGCACTTGCAGCACAGGAGAAGGGTGAGTAACCTGGCGAAAAATTGTAGTGCTATCGCGTGCCGTTTTTAATCAAATAGAAAAACCCCGCAAACCGGAAGAGCACAAGATCAGAGTTTTAGTTACATTGTGGCGTCAGCCACTTATGCTCGAACCCTCGTCAGGAGATACGAGGGCGGGCACGTGACGTCATGGGCTAGAGGGAGTGTCCTGGTAATTAAGGTCTCTTACCTCGAGACCTAGGAGAGTCAACAGGTAGCTGAGCCCGAGAGTACAACCTCGCTCAGCTACAGCAACTTTGTAATATAGTTAGCGCACCCACCTAACGTGCCATTAATGAATAAACAACCGACCTGATGTCTCACCTTTATTCACCACGTATGGTGCCGCTACAACATATAGATTCTGAAGGGAATAGACTCATCCTATCTGCTCATTCAAACAAATGCCTCAAAACTCATTGGCTGGCGGTTCATTCTACAGCAAGAAAATGATCACAAACGTACTGCTAAAGCAACAAAGGAGTTTTTCAAAGCTAAAAATTGGTCAGTTCTTGAGTGGCCAAGTCAATCACCCGATCTGAACCAATTGAGCATGCCTTTTATATGCTGAAGAGAAAACTGAAGGGTACTAGCCCCCAAAACAAGCATGCTAAAGATTGCTGCAATACAGGCCTGGCATAGCATCACCAGAGAAGACACCCAGCAACTGGTGATGTCCATGAATCGCAGACTTCAAGCAGTCATTGCATGCAAAGGATATGCAACAAAATACAAACCATGACTACTTTCATTTGCATGAATTTGCTGTGTCCCAAACATTATGGTGCCCTGAAATGGGGGGTCTATGTATAATCACTGCTGTGATTTCTACATGGTGAAACCAAAATGTATTAAAATGGCCTTTATTAAAATCTGACAATGTGCATTTTAACCACATGTGATTTTTTCTATTACAAATCTCAAATTATGGAGTACAGTGGCAAATAAATAAATGATGGGTCTTTGTCCCAAACATTATGGTGGGCACTGTATGTTGCATCTATTAATAATTTCCTTTGGATCAACCTATTAAAATCATTCAAGGAAGTGAATGGAGTTTTGATGCTTAATTTAAAATATCTAGAAGCAAATAAAAGCTGTTATCAGGCAACTGAACCATCCTACCAACAATTGGAGAGCAGTACTGAGCTACTATCTACCTTATTGGAGACCCTCGGACTATTTTTGATTGGACTTTATTTTGCGCTAAACGTTATTCACATTTTTGCCTCGGTACACATGACAATACACTAACCTCAATAAATGTGGATTCTGGAATGAGAAAATGCTGGAAATACAATTTTCAACATTACAATTCTTTTCTTATCTCTCTCTCCATCCTCATTCATCTTATTCCTCAAAATGGTCAGCGTTAGGTTTTCATTTTTTTTAATTGTTTCTCAGTATTGACTCAGCCACATCACAAAGAGTTACAAAATCATAAGTATATCACATGTTGAGCTGAATCAACAGCATTAGTTACACAATCTACAACACTGAAATACTTTGCAAGGTTATATCACAAACTAAAGACTGGAATGTGTTTCACAACAAAAAAAGTTATAAAAACCTATTGCATGCATACAATAAACCAACCTCATACTAGTTTATTTTTGGAATCGGCACCGGTTTTTGATTGAATTTATGTTTACTTTAAACCACAGCTTTCCAAATAGCACCAGGCCTTTAATTATTTCAGAACTAAAGAACAAAATTGCCAAGGTTAAATTGGACATATCAAACCTATTTATAAACCCAAATTGTCCAAACCAAGCCAAAATAATTAGTTTGAATAATTGCACTGCATATCTGAAGTCTTCCACTATCAATCCACAATTACAACCAGCCTCAGTGAACTGCTGACCTTTGCTGGTAGGTGACTGGGTCTGCTTTCCATGGCTGCAGTGACTTTATGGCTGACAGATTTTACATATGTGCCCGCTTTTATCAACTGTAATTGTAGTTTTCCCTCTGATGCAATGCCAATTGTCACTCTTTCCCCTCCTCACTGACCTGAGGATATAGAACTTCAGTTCTGACTATCCCCGTCACCATCACAAATTGATCCGTCTGGTATCTCTACCGGCTCCTTAAAACAATTTTAAGATATTTTATGTTACCAAGTAACAGTCTGAAATTCAATAGTTATAATGGGATTTCAGATGAGAGTATACAAATTCAAAGAAAGTACAAATTCTAAGACCACATATATATGAATATATCTGCCAACTTATAAATTCAGAACAGAAGTAGGCCAAATGCCACCTTGAGATTGCACTGCCATATAAAGTTATTGTTTACCTGATTGTAACCTTGGCTCCACGTTCCTGCCTCTCTCATGTGACTTTCAAGCTCTTGCTTGTCAAGGATCTATTTACCATTGCCTTAGAAATGTTGAAACTCTTCACTTCTGATCTGATTGGTAGCATGCAAAACAATGTTTTTCACTGTACCTTGGTATACTGACATTAATAAACCTAAACCTTCCACTGCCATTTAAGGAACACAGTTCCAAAGATTTGCAATCCATTAGGAGAACAAATAATTGACTGGTGAGTTTCAAAGGAGCATGGGAACTGGGTCCCAATGGGTTTCAGTATAGTGCAGGAACTGGGGTCAGTGACATTCAGAGAGATGTAGGAACTAGGGCCCAACTGAACCTAGGCGAGAGTGGGAAACAGGGCCATGGTGAGTTTCAAAGGATGTTATTGTGAGGGATAAAGTGATTAAATCCCACTATTGTAAGGGGCTTTAAAGAGGATTCAAACCGATAGAGGCCAGGGAGAGGATTCTGACACAGCTGTGTATAAAAGTTACCAGAGCCGTCCTTGAGTAAGAATTGATAGCATTGTATAGCGGTAGAAGGGAGTGATGTAGATAGACTCCTATCAGTAGAAGGGAGTGATAGATGGGACACTTGTCACTATAGCCTAGCTTTAGTGCTGATATAGGAGACCTGAGAGAGTTCAGTTGGAGGTGAGCAAAACTAGGGCAGGTCATAGACAACTGAGCATGCTTAATAAAATAAATGAATATTACAACACACCCTTGGTCAAGAAACTGTGCATTATCATGCACATGTAAGGACACGCGATGTATGATGTAGGAGGTACTGGGGGAATGTACCTACAGACTGTGCACCTCAGTGCCCTGATTGGAGAGGGTCAGAAGGGGAGGTTAAATGTAGAATTGTGTGTATAAAGGGGTTTACCTTTTCTGACTTTGGTGTGTCTCAACTTGGAGAGGCACCCGACTCAGCAGACTCGCAAACACGATTTAATCTCCTATCTCACATTATTAAACTGGAAAGGGTGCAAAGAAGGTTTACAAGGATGTTCTGGGTCTGGAGGGTTTAAGCTAATAGGGGAGTTTGGGTAGTCTTGTACTTTTTCACGTAGAGCTAGACCGTAGGAGGCTGAGGGGCGACCTTATAGAGGAATATAAAATCACAAGGACACACATGTTGAATTGCCACAGTCATTTCCCCAGGGTACTAGAATCTAAAACTAATGGAGATGACTTTAAGGTGAGAAGGGAAAGATTTAAAAAGGTCCTGAAGTGCACCGTTTTCCTCACAGAAAGTGGTGTGCATCAGGAATAAGCTGCCAACGGAAGTTGTGGAGGCGAGTACAATTGCAACACTTGTACACAAAAATCATCTTCTAAAGCCGTGAGCGCTGATAACGGGAAGGATTTTACATAGGGGAGAAAAGAAGGTGCACAGTTTATTTTAACATTAAAACGTGGTTCTTAGGAACCATTTAATCAAATTTTCATGTTGTGAAAAGGGGACAAAAAATATATACAAACCGGCAATGTTTTTCCTGCCGACTGTGGGTTCACCGCAAACCGCAACGTTCCAATCCACCATGTTCCACTAAAACCCACTCACAAGTTGATATAAATGGCCATTAATTTACGGGAATTAAACACTAAATTCCTTCCTACTACATCCGCTGCTCCAGATGCCAGATGATCTATATCGGTGAGACCAAGCGGAGGCTTGGCGATCGCTTCGCCGAACACCTCCGCTCGGTCCGCAATAACCAACCCGACCTCCCAGTGGCTCAGCACTTCAACTCCCCCTCCCATTCCACATCCGACCTCTCGGTCCTGGGCCTCCTCCACGGCCAGAGTGAGCAACACCGCAAGCTGGAGGAACAGCACCACATATTCCGCTTGGGGAGTCTGCATCCTTTGGGCTTGAATATTGAATTTTCTCAATTCTGTTAACCCTTGCTGTCCCCTCCCCTTCCCACCTCTCCCTCAGCCCTCGGGCCCTGGCATTCCCTCTCTCTCTATCTCCCTCCCCCACCCTAGTCGCACCAGCTTCTCATTTTCACACCACAAACAGCTTACAATGGCTTGTTCCCTTTATCACCGATACTTTTTTGCATATCTTTCACTCATTGTTCCTTATCTCTCCACATCACCGTCTATATCTCTCGTTTCCCTGATCCCTGACCAGTCTGAAGAAGGGTCAGAAACGTCGCCTATCTCCTTCGCTCCTTAGATGCTGCTGCACCCGCTGAGTTTCTCCAGCTTTTTGTGTACCCTCGATTCTCCAGCATCTGCAGTTCCTTCTTTAAAACTAAATTCCTTCCATTTGGCCTATAAATTCTTGAAAATGAGAATTTTCAATTCCCGTAAACCCCGCCCCGCCCCTGCGCCCCGCCCCCCTGTGCCCTGCCCCCCCCCCCCTGTGCCCCGCCCCGCACCGCTCCGCCCCCCCTGTGCCCAGCCCCGCCCCGCCCCACCTGTGCCTCGCCCCGTCCCCCGTGCCCTGCCCCGCCCCCCCCTGTGCCCCGCCCCCCCCTGTGCCCCGCCCCCCCTGCGTCCCGCCCGCCCCCACTGTGCCCAGCCCCGCCCCGGCCTGTGCCCCGCCCCGCCCCGCCCCCCCTGTGTCCCGCTCCCCCCTGCGCCCCGCCCCGCCCCCCCTGTGCCCCGTCCCCCCTGCGCCCCGCCCCACCCCCCCTGCGCCCCGCCCCGCCCCCCTGCGCCCCGCCCCGCCCCCCCCCCTGCGCCCCGCCCCCCCCCCCCCCCCTGCGCCCCGCCCCGCCCCCCCCTGCGCCCCGCCCCCCCGCCCCCCCCCCCCCCTGCGCCCCGCCCCCCCCCCTGCCCCCCCGCCCCCCCCCTGCGCCCCGCCCCCCCCCCCTGCGCCCCGCCCCCCTGTGCCCCGCCCCCCCTGCGCTCCGCCCCGCCCCCCCTGCGTCCCGCCCCGCCCCGGTCTGCCGAGCGCGCCGGCGCACTGGTGGGAGGGGGCGGGGTGGCGAGGTCAGAGGGCGTTGCGTGAGCAGCTGAGGCCGTCCGTCCGTCCGTCCGTCCGCCCGCGGATCTAGTTCCTGACGTCCGTCCGCCCGCCTGCCCGCCTGGGGATCTGGTCACCGTCGCCGCCGCCGCCGCTCGCTCAGGGTCGCCTGTCCGCCCGCCCGCCCGCCCGGGGTAAGCAGCAGCAGCAGCAGCAGCCACAACAGACCGCTTGGCTCCCGACCGCCCCGCCCCGCCCCGCCCCGCCCCTGTCAGCGACGGCTTGCTCGGCCTCGGCAACCTGTCGTCCCCAATGTTTCAGGCTACGGCCTGCGCCCGACCTCAGCTGTCCCGGTTGTTACACATCCCCTCCACCCCACAGTCCCTCCACCCCGCTGCCTTCCGTCCTTCTCATTATCCGTTTCCCCAGCCCTGGCGTCGGATGTGTTGTTGTCTGATACAACAACCTCTCCAGGGACAACAGGAAGAACGTCAGTTTTTGCTTCTCCTTTTTCCCATTAAATGTCATTCGACAACTTGCCCACACTCTTGGGTACTAACATTTCAGTGCCCAGTCAATGCCTCTTGCTGTTACCTTGGCCAGAATCGATTGTGGAGGCCAAGTCATGGATATTTTTAAGGCGGAGATTGACAGATTCTTGATTAGCAAGGGTGTCAGGGGTTATGCGGAGAAAGCAAGAGAATTGGTATGAGAGGGAAAGGTAGATCAGCCATGATTGAATGGTGGAGTAGACATGATGGGCCAAATGGCCTAATTTTGCTCCTAGAGTCACTGTGGTCTAAACATCTGGGACAACAATCTGTTATATTACTGAGGGTGAACTATAGGGAGGTTTCACGGCAGTCGGGTCATGACCCATAACCCGTGCTATTGCTACGCTACCCCAAGTGGATTACACGCGATGAACTGCAGGTAAGCACTTACTGTGTAGCGGGCCCGTTAAAACCATCCGAAATGGTCAATATTTGCGCCGTAAATAATTATGGAAATCGGGATAAGCGTGAGAGACATAAAGCCTACTTCAGATTTCCAAATGTGAGGAGAAATGACGGTATATAGTACCTTCATTTCGCTTCACTTTTGGAATTCTGAAGTTGGGTACATGTCTCTCAGACTTACCCTGACTTCCACAATTTTTTACAGCGCAAAAATCCAACATTTTGGCGGTTTTTAACAGGTTGGAAAGTATGCGTTTCTTGCATTAATAACATGTACCGGAAGTGATGTATGTCCTCCAGATGGATTGGGCGGCTCCGTGCGTCAAGCCCTATGACCCGGTGACCTTTCGTGCGAACCCCCTATTGTTTCAGAGGTTTTGTTTGCTTGATAAGATCAAAGAGCACATCTGCTTATCCGAAGGATGTCAAAAAGCTTGGTATTGAGCAGGGATTCCGGTCCCCAGTCTTCAAGCGGTATTTAATTTTCATCCAACGTCACTTAACAAATATAGAAACATAGAAAAATGGGTGCAGGCTTAGGTCGTTCGGCCCTTCAAGCCAGCACCGCCATTCAATATGGTCTAAAATCAGTACCCCCGTTCCTGCTTTTTCCCCATATCCTTTGATTCTTTTCGCCCCAAGAGCTAAATCTAACTCTCTCTGGAAAACATCCAGTGAGTTGACCTCCACTGCCTTCTGTGGCAGAGAATTCCACAGATTCACAACTCTCTGGATTTTGAAAGTCCAGATACACCACATCCACTGGCTCTCCCTTGTCCATTCTACTTTTACATCGTGACAATAATTCCAGAAGATTAGTCAAGCATGATTTCCCCTTCATAAATCCATGTTGACTTTGACCGATCCTGTCACTGCTTTCCAAATGCGCTGCTATAACATCTTTAACAATCGACTCGAGCATCTTCACCACTTCCGATGTAAGGCTAAAATTCTCTGCTTTCTCTCTCCCTGCTTTCTTAAAAAATAGGGTTACATTGGCTACCCTCCAGTCAACAGGAACTGATCCAGAGTTGAGAGAACATTTGAAAATTATCACGATTTCTAGGGCCACCTCCTTGAGTGCTCTGGGATGCAGACCATCAGGCCCTGGGGATTTATCTGCCTTCAGTCCCAACAGTTTACCAAACACCATTTTCTGTATAATGTGGATTCCCTTCAGTTCCTCCCTCCCACTAGACCCTTGGTCCCCTAGTATTTCTGGGAGATTGTTAATCATGAATTGTTTAGTTTAGTTTATTGTTGTCATAGGGGTGGGAGATTGCAACCTTCACATGGTCCGCCCTGTTTCAACGAATGCAATCAACCTGGCGTGCACAATCAAATATGATCAAATAAAACAAGTTGTCCTACAACTTTAGGCTGTGCACGCCATACGCAAGAAGAAGATTATTGTCATGTGTACCGAGATACAGTAAAAAAACTTTAGTTTTATCAGCTTGATTACAGATGCGCTTGAAAAGAAAATTCTAACATTTTAATTAAATTTGGGATTCTTAAACTGATAGATCATTTGGACACATAAATATAATTTGTTTAAGACATTCTCTGTGAAATCTTATAAGGCTGTGTAGATTTCCAGCCATTATGTTGGTAGTTTGAGGAAGAGGCAGTATACATTTTCCAGGTCCAGAAAGGTTTTCCCCTTTCTCCAAGAAAGTTAGGATTGAAGAAATTAAATGCTACAGATAATTACAATTTACCTATAATTTGGTATGTTTTATTGTAATTATGTTTTTGCAATGGTTTTGGAAGATGTGCAAGAACACACATTTTGGAAGATGTGCAAGAACACTGATCATCATGCAACACCATAAATACTTGTTCCTATCCAGATGTATTTTCTTTAAAAAATCTGACTATGATGGCAGTTCAGTTACGCTAGCCCATTTTTACATCTTATTACAGTCCTACTACGGGCTATTGGTCATGAGTTTGGCACAAAGTTGTTGAAAGGCTAGAAAAAAGGACATTCCAGAAAAATGACTTTTGCAGGCAAATGTTAACCGAGTGACCATCTGGAGAGAATTTCATTAGATGATTCATAATACTGACACAATCATGCAACCTTTGGATAATAAGTACTATGAGACAAATTAATTTGAAGCAATTTCCATAAATCTGACACGACTGTTTTACAAATCAAGAGTCGAGTGTTTAATTGTCAAATGTACTGGCAATGGAATAATTAAATGTTTACTTGCTACAGTTTAACAGGCCCAGTAACACAATAACACACAAATGATATATTTGTTATCAATAATGTATAAATTACTAACAGTAACAATACCAGGTAAACATAATAGTGGAAAACCAAAGTCTAGTCCAACCAAAAACACTGGGCATAGAAGTGAGGTTGTGGTTAGTGTGAAGTATTCAAGAGCCTGATGGTTGCTTTGAAGAAGCTGTTATTGAAGAAGCTTCATGGTTTTCAGGCACCTGTACCTTCTTCCCGATGGAAAGTAGGGAAATTAGTGTTGCCAAGATGGTGTGGGCCTTTGATATTGGCTGTCTTTTTGAGGCAGCACCTACTATGAATCTCTTTGATGGTGGGGAGGTCAGTACCAGTGTTGGATCAGGCGGTCTTTTTGGTTTCCCTCATTCTTAAGCGTTTGAGTTGCCAAACCAGGCTGTGATGCAACCAGTCAATATGCTCTCTGCCTTGTGGAAGTTTGGACAGATCTTCAGAGACACCCACTTGAAGGAACTTGAAGCTGTTGACAATCTCCACCTTGTATTCTTCATGTAATGAAGATCTAAAATATGAGTTGATGCCGAAAAAGGGGGCTTAGAAATGTTAAATATGAAAATATTTTCCCAGATGCTGGGATGAAATTAGCAAAACATTTAAATGGAAAATAAAATTGTGCCGAACCTTGAGTTTTCAGTTGATTATGCAGCTCGTTTTATTTTTGTTTGAATTGCATCTACTTATGGTATATTCTCATTCCAGAAACTCCTTTATTCCCATTTTTGTAGCTGCTGTTTATGTTTTACTAACATCTGTCTATTTAATATATTGCTCGAAAAGATTAAATAAGAGCTTCCTAATTTTTAAACACCAAGGAACTGCAGATGTTGGAGTAACTCAGCAGGTCAGACAACATCTGTGGAAAGAATGGATAGGTGAAGTTTTGGTCAGGATCCGTCTTCAGACCAATAATCGGGTCCCAACCTGAAATTTCACCTATTTGTGTTCTCCAGATATGCTGTCTGACCTGCTGAGTTACTCCAGCATTTGTATCTTCCTCTTTTTGAAACCTGTTCCCAAATGCTGCATTATTTGAAGGAGACACCTTGCAACATTGAAAGAAGGAAGGCGCTAAAACAAAACAAGCCTTCTAGTGTTCACAGATTTTAGTTCATGTTTTATTTGTTTTTTCATGCAGCTACACTATTGAAAAATTGAGCGTGATTGATTTTTGGGTTTTGCCCCAGCAAAGCTTTAATTTTGCAGGTGGTGTGATAAACATTAGTGGAGTCTCAATTTGCAAATATAATATTGACCCTTTCTATTAGAGCTGTTAGATGCTTTTTCCAATTCTCTTTACTTTGTTCATTTAGTTCATAGGGTCTATAAAAAGAAAAATGGCCTAAAAGTATTGTAGGTAGTGAAAATGGTTGTCAAAATTGCAGAAGTATCTTGATTGGTCGGGCAGGTGTACCGAGGAATGGTGGATGGAATTTATTACAGAGATATGTGAGGTGTGGCATATTGAGAAGTCTAATATGGGCAGAGCCTACTTGGTGAATTGTAGGGCTCTGGGGAGTGTTGTAGAGCAGAGGGATCTAGGGGTACAGGTACATAATTTGTTGAAAGTGGCAGCACAGGTAGATTGGGTGGTCAAAATTGGACTCAATTTGGCACATTTGGACTTCATAACTGACTACATCAGTGTATTGAGTATAGAAGTTGGGAGGACATGTCGCAGTTATATAAGATGTTATATAAGGTGAACCATATTTGGAATGTTTTGTTCAGTTTTGGGCACCATGTTATTGGAACGATGTTGTCAATCTGGGAAGGGTGCAGAGAAGAGTTATGAGAATTTTGCCAGGACTTGGGGGGGGGGGGGGGGGGGGGGGGGGGGGGGGGGGGGGGGGGGGGGGGGGGGGGGGGTGCTGAGCTATAGGGGAGAGGTTAAGCAATCTAGGACTCAGTTCCTTGGAGCACAAGATACAAAACCATGAGAGGAGTAGATTGGGTAAACACACAGTCTCTTGCCCAGAGTTTAGGAATTGAGAAAGTGAGGTTTAAGTGAGGGCGGAAAGATTTAATAGGGATCTGAGGGTTAATGTATATGGAACGAGCTGTTGGAGGAGGTCGTCGAGGCAGGTACTATCGCAATTTTTAAGAAACATTTTGACAGGTACGTGGATAGAATAGGTTTACAAGGTTGTGGACAAAACGCAGACAGGTGGGACTAGTGTCGATAGGTCATGTTGGTCGGTGTGGGCAAATTGGGCCGAAAAGCCTGTTTCCACGCTGTATGACTCAATGACAGCTATATGTCATCTTTTTATTACCTGTCAGTGGAAGCTCCAATTGCCCCACCTAAATCTAACTTAACAGAATGGTGTATACTTGCAGCACCATGTTGTTTTTAGTTTCCTCTTCCTGCTTTTTAAAATAAATCTGTTTTGTTCACATTTATTTTTCAAAATACCATAATTTAAAGATGTCTGTCAATACTATTCTGATCAATTGATTACATGATTACATAGACACTGCAGAAAACAAAAACAATTATGTCAATATTTAGAATACTGGTCTTTAAGCTCAAGCTACTTTTAGCTTGTGCTTTTTTGTTTGCTAATGTCATTTAAGGGGATTTTTACCACCAATTTATGAATGGGTCAAATTTGTAGTCACAGAATCACAAATTGATATGTGATTGCAAGTCATTGCCTGCAAAACAACCTTGATTCATGTGTAAACAAAAAATGCTGGAGTAACTCAGTGGGACAGGCAGCATCTCTGGAGAGGAATGGGTGACGTTTCGGCTTGAGACCCTTCTGTGTATTCCATTTAAATTTATTTTGCAATTTAGAAAAATGAGTTGATCAGTTTATTGTATACAAATGCCAATTATCTTTTTATTTCACTGCTGTTTTAATCCATTATCAGCTTGTTCTATGCATCCACCACGCTCTGTGTGAAAATGTTGCCCCTCAGGTTCTTATTAAATCTTCCCCTCACACCTTAAGTCTATAAGCCAGTTTGGTATTCCAAAAAATGCAAGGAATCCAGGGATGTGCGAAAGGTCATTGGAGAATAAAAAAAGCAAATGGGGTGCCCGGTAGCGGGGAGAGCAGGGTGTAACAGCGAGACAGGGGGTTGATGCGAGTTGGAGACAGGAAGAGATGGTGAGAGGTGGGGGGAGAGAAGTTTCAGTTAGACAGGCACCCACTTGTTGCTTCTAGGAGAGTCGAGAAAATGTCCTCAATCGAGAGAATGCAACTTCAGAACCCCCTCATCTCGACCGTGCTGGAGATTTCCGTGGGCGCAAGGAACAAATGACCTAACGTTTGCATTGGGTGAACTGAGTGTTCTTACTGTCCTCGTCGTACACCAGCGTTTTGTGAAAGTGGTTGAATCCGGGGATTGAGGACTCGGCGCGCGACAGCTGACCGGGCCACGGTAGCTGGTGCCTCTCCACTCGCTGCTGGAAGAACTGACACCTCTACTCCCAGGGTCGGGCGCTGCCTCCTCGACCCCGCTGCTCGGTGGTGGCCGACTAGGATTCCAGAGCTTCGCTGATGCCTCACATCAGCTGCTGATCCCACATTGCCTATCCAGATAATGTGACCGATGTTGGTTGAGCTGAAGCTGGGATCCAACCACTCTCACAAAACGCCAGTGTACGGCGTGGACGTTAAGAACACTCAGCTCACAACGCAAACTTTAGGTCATTTGTTCCTGGCGCCCGTAGAAATCCCCGCTCCCATCCATCCCAATCACGGCACAAAAGTCTAACGTGTAGGAAGTCTGAATGAGGGTCTTCTATCCAGAGGTCCGCGGACGGGAGCGTCGGCCCAGGCCCGTAGGCAGCATGAATGGGAGGCGCGGCCCTAGCTCGACTCTGCCCGTCCCGCCGGCGGGATGAGCGGTGTTGAGTTGGAGTTGGTGCTTCTTTTCCGCGCCACCGACGGGCCTGGGCCGCCGCTGCGACGGGCCAGCGCACCGCTGGGACAGGTAGAGCCGAGCTGGAGCCCGTGCTCCGCCGCTCCATTCCGGCTCCCGCCCCGGACGTCCCCGGCCGCCCTCGGACGGGACACTCGGGAGGGGAAGGGGTCGGCCCAGCGGCGGCTGGATAGGGACGAGACGCAGGTCTGCACCCATGCAGCGGCACGGCCGCCACAAGTGTTTAGCCCAAGCGACCTATGACCTATGCATGCGCAGTCGGAATACCAAACTGGCTAAATATCCCTGGTTCCTGATTCCCCTGCCTTGAGAAAAAGATTATGTACCATATCTATTCCCCTCATAATTTATACTTCTCTACAAAATCACCCCTCAGCCTTCTGTGCTTCAAGAAATAAAGTCTTAACTTGCCTAACCACTCCTCTAGCTCAGGCCCTCAAGTCTTTGCAACAGTGTTATAAATCTCTTCTCACTCTTTCCAGCTTAATGGCATCTTTCCAGCAGGAATGTGACCAAAGCTGAACATAAACTCCAAGTGCAGTCTCAACAACGTCTTGTACAACTGTAAAATAACATCCAAACTTTTATATGTAGGAAGGAACTGCAGATGCTGGTTTAAACCAAAGATAGACACAAAAAGGTGGAGTAAATCAGTGGTACACAAAAGGCTGGAGAAACTCAGCGGGTGCAGCAGCATCTAAGGAGCGAAGGTGATAGGAGACGTTTCGGGTCGAGACCCTTCTTCAGGGATCAGGGAAACGAGAGATATAGACGGTGATGTGGAGAGATAATGAACAATGAATGAAAGATATGCAAAAAAGTATCGATGATAAAGGGAACAAGCCAATATAAGCTGTTTGTGGTGTGAAAATGAGAAGCTGGTGCGACTAGGGTGGGGGAGGGAGATAAAGAGAGAGGGAATGCCAGGGCCCGAGGGCTGAGGGAGAGGTGGGAAGGGGAGGAGACAGCAAGGGTTAACAGATTTGAGAAAATTCAATGTTCAAGCCCAAAGGATGCAGACTCCCCAAGCGGAATATGAGGTGCTGTTCCTCCAACTTGCGGTGTTGCTCACTCTGGTCGTGGAGGAGGCCCAGGACCGAGAGGTCGGATACGGAATGGGAGGGGGAGTTGAAGTGCTGAGTAAATCAGTGGGACAGGCAGGATCTCTAGAGAATAGGAATGGGTGATGTTTTGGGTCTCAACCCGAAATGCATCCATTCCTTCTTTCCAGAGATGCTGCCTGTTCCGTTGAGTTACTCCAGCTTTTCGTGTCTATCTCAAGCCAAACCTCTATACTTACTTCCCTGACTGATGAAGGCCAGTGGGCCAAAAGCCACCTTCACCTGCGACGTAATTTTCAGCGAACTATTTGACGTCGTTTTCAGGGAACTGAATAACTCAGTTCTGAAATATTCCCAGCGTCCTACTGTGAAACTTCTGACCTGGTTTGCCTTCCAAAGTAAAACACCTTGCACTTATCTGAATTAAACCCCATTAGCCATTGCTTCCCCAGTTGATCAAGATACCATTGAAATTCTTGATAACCATCTTCTCTGTCGGCGATACCATCTACTTTTGTGTCATCTGCGAACTTGCTCGTTATGCCTTGTCCATTCTCATTCAAATCAGTTGATATAGATGACAAACAGCAATGGACCCAGGATCAATCCCTGAGGCACCAGTCCAAGAAAAAAAATCTCCAACCTCCACCATCTGCTTCCTACCATGAAGCCAATTCTGTATTCAGTTAGACACAAAGTGGTGGAGTAACTTAGTGAAGCAGCATCTCTGGAAGACATGGATAGGCAACGTTTTGTGTTGGGACCCTTCTTCAGACCCTACCCAAAAGGTTGCCGTATCCTGGCTGTAATATAGCTGTTTTGAAGAAATCTCTTGTCTATTGTCTATTGTCTATCTCCATTAGCCTTCCCAAGTTCCCTAGTCTTCACATCTTTTTTCATGGTAAAACAGTGGAAAAATATTAATTGAGGATTTTGTCCATCTCCTGCGGCTCCACACATAGATAATCAATTTGGTTTCTGAGGGCCCTCTTCTCTCTAGTTATTTTTCCCCATAATAGACTTAAAATCTCCTTGAATTCTCCTTAAACGTATCTGCCTTTTGCACTCCTGATTTCCTTCTTAAGTATGCTCCACAATCCCCTATAATGTCCCAGGACTACATTTAATCCCAGTAATCTAAACCTGACTAGTGCCACCTTTTTCCTGATCAGAGCCTCAATTTCCCTTGACATCCATTTATATGGGTTCTGAGGTGATGGAGGACAATGTTGAACCACATTCTTCTTTACAGTTAGGCAGTTAGGCACTAAATAATTGAATGACATGGTGAACCTTGGCCTCTCACTACAAGAGATACACCCTTTGTCCTATCCACTCACCTGCGCCAACCTCTCCACCTTTTGCAGTTTTCGCAGTTTTCTCACCCTGGAATGGGTGAGGATATTGTAGCTTTTTATTTTAGGAGTTTTGTAGTGCATTTGAATCCTTTCCTCTGCAAAAGGTAATCATTTCTTTTGAAGGTGTCTTATTTGGGGCATGCAAATATCTGTTCAATGGAGCTGACTGAATATAATTAATGTAGAAATGTAGAAACACTCAGTAGGTCAGGTAGCTTCTGGAGTGGAAGATTGCAACCTTCACATGGTCCGCCTTGTTTCGACGAATGCAATCAACCCGGCATGCACAATCAAATAAGATCAAATAGAACCAGTTGTCCTACAACTTTAGGATGTGCACGCCATACACAAGAAGAAGAAAGTAGCTTCTGTGGAAAGAGAAAAGACGCTGACATTTCATTTTGGAGATTCTTCATCAGAATTGGAAAACTGCAAAAGGTGGAGAGGTTGGAGCAGGTGAGTGGATAGGACAAAGGGCGTACCTCTTGCAGTGGGAGGCCAAGGTTCACGATGTCGTTCAATTATTTATGGAGTCATCTGGTTTATCGATTCATGAAAGCGATTAGACAATGAGAGAAAAAAGGGATGTGTTAAAAATGTGCATTCAATTTGAAACCAAAAGTGACTACTGGAACAGATCAGGTAGTGTCTGGGGAGAGGAAAAATTGAATTATTGCAATGGATTATTGTGTAATTAGGCCCTCAATTCTGGGGTTTGTAGACTGGGAGAGCATGCTGACATTGTTGACATCCTTGAGGATTTTTGTGGATTTGTGGATGGTGCTTTACTATAGGTTGTCTGTTTTGGAAGCATTTAGAAGGGTAAGGATCATTGCTGCCTGCTCAAGCAAGAGTTTGATGCATGATTATAGATCCTGATCTGGAATGTGTTGCCATTGTTGAGTAGTTTGCCATTGTCTTGCAGACTAGCTCCACTCTAGTAGAAAACCTGTTGGAGGTGATGTGCAATGTTAGGATGAGAATGACTGAGAAAAGTTGCAAAGTAATGATGTGGCCTTACTTGATATAGGTTTTCCCTGACATTGGCATTGTTGTGGATCCATTGGTTATGAACTTGGCTTGCATGCCATTGTGCAACAAGCATAAGATAGATATGGATTTCTGCATATACAATGGTTTGCAAAAGTGTTCATACCCCTTGAACTTTCACAATCTTCCTAAAGTCTTCAACTCAATCAGGAAGGAAAATGGTGCATCATCCTCAAATTGAGCTACAGTGGCTTGCAAAAGTTTTCATACCCCTTGAACCTTTCCACATTTTGCCACATTCCAACCACAAATGTAAATGTATTTTATTGGAATTTTATGTGATAGACCAACACAAAGTGGCGCATAATTGTGAAGTGGAAGGAAAATGATACATGGTTTTCAAATTTTATTACAAATAAAAAATTGAAAAGTGTGGCGTGCAGAAGTATTCAGCCCCCTTTACTCTGATACCCCTAAATAAAATCCAGTGAAACCAATTGCCTTCAGAAGTCACCTAATTAGAAAATAGTGTCCACTTGTGTGTAATTAATCTCAGTATAAATACAGCTGTTCTGTGAAGCCTCAGAGGTTTGTTAAGAACATTAGTGAACAAACAGCATCATGAAGCCCAAGAACACACCAGCAGGTCAGGGATAAGGTTGTGGAGAAGTAAAGCAGGGGTTAGGTTATAAAAAAAAATATCCCAAGCTTTGAGCATTTCACGAAGCACTGTTCATCCATTCGAAAATGGAAAGAGTATGGCACATCTGCAAACCTACCAAGACAGGCTGTCCACCTAAACTGACAGCCGGCAAGGATGATCAGAAAGCAGCCAAGAGGCCCATGGTTAACTCTGGAGGAGCTGCAAGATCCCAGCTCAGTGGGAGAATCTGTCCACAGGACAACTATTAGTCATGCACTCCACAAATAGGGCTTTTATGGAATGGCTAAAAAAAGACATTGTTGAAACAAAGCATAAGAAGTCTTTGCAGTTGCCACAAGCCATGTGGGGGGGACACAGCAAACATGTGGAAGGTGCTCTGGTCCCATTTTTGGCCTAAATGCAAAAAGTTTGTGTGGCGGAAAACCTAACACTGCACATCACCTGAACACACCATCCCGCTGTGAAACATGGCAGCATCATGCTGTGGGGACTTCAGCAGGGACAGTGAAGCTGGTCAGAGTTGATGGGAAGGACAAGGGGTCACAGCTTAACGGGAAAATCCCTCCCGTTGTCGGCGTTCACGGCTTTAGAAGATGATTTTTTAATTACTCTTGCTAATAAATGATCAAGCGTAGTTTAAAAATACCATCATAAAACAAATGTCGGAGCGATTTCTCTTTAGCAACAAAATCCCCTGAGATGGATCGATTTGAATTGTCTGGAGAAAAACAGCATTTTAAACCCGCCCCCCTCTGAAAGGCGCCAAAGTCGCGCACACGGGGAGTGGCAGAACTGCAACGCCGCTCAAGGTAAGTTTTGTAACATACCTACAAATAGGCGCTGATATGTTTTGAGAGTATATCTTTCATTGTTAAAGCTTGTAAACTGTCTTAAATGTCTCTGATAATTAGACTTTTAAAAGCAATTTAAAGAGATATATTTTTAATTAATTTGTACAAATACCTTTACAATACAAGCATTCTTTATTGTAAGGGTATTTGTACAAATTAATCAAAAATATATTAATCTAAATACTACCTCTGTTGCGTTTTGTCATACGTTTGGAATCAAATGCTGAAAAATCTGAAAATAGAACAGAAAATGCGGAATATCAGACAACATCTGTCAAAGGTAAATAGAGGTACAGTTTCTGGCCAATGACCCTTCATTAAAACCAAAAATCTAAATGCACATGCATGTTTTAAATTGTAGGGAAATGTGAGAAGTAGACAGAATAAAACTAATATTTGCTATCGGAAACTGACTTTAACAGATTTGATGGTGGGGCCTCTGCCCACTCTCCCTCCTGCTCCCCGACAGAATCTCCTCCTTAATCCCTCTGGTCCACTTCCTCTGCCCTTTCTTTGTTGCACCTGACCATCAAGGCAGACCAGGTGAGGAAAGAGCTCAGCAGACTCTGCCTAGGCAAAGCCACGGGTCCCAATGGTGTCAGCCCTAGGGTACTCAAGGCGTGTGCCAGCAAGTTGTGCGGAGTACTCCAGCATATCTTCAGCCTGAGCTTGGACAGGGTTCCTGTAATGTGGAAGACATCCTGCCTGGTTCCTGTACCAAAGAGGACACATTCCAGTTCCTCCAATGACTGTAGACTGGTGGTGCTGACCTCACACATCATGAAGTCCCTGGAGAGGCTGGTGCTCACTCACCTGCGACCCCTGGTTAAACCCTACCTGGACCACCTGCAGTTCGCTTACCAAACAATGATGGGGGTGGGGGTGGAGGATGCCAACATCCACCTGCTCCATTGTCCTATGCTCACCTGGATAAGCCGAGAGGCACTGTGAGAGTCATGTATTTTTAACTTCTCCCATGCTTTTAACACTATCTGGCCTACACTGCTAGGGAGCAAACCGTCGGAGATGCGGGTGGAAAGACACAGACGACACACACACGTATACATACATACAAGATGAGACTTTTAATATTATAGAGATACATATATGTGTGTGTGTGTGTGTGTACTTGTGGGTATGTGTGTATATATAGACTCTGAACTTTTTTTTCTCTCGTTTTTCATATTGTTTACAGTGTCCTCTGTTTACATATTCTGTTCTGCGGCAGCAAGTAAGAATTTCATTCTTCTATCTGGGACACATGACAATAAAACACTCTTGACTCTTCCTGTCTTTGATCTTGTTTATTTAACTACGTAAATATGATTTTGGGGGGGATCGGTCCTTTCTTTGTGAATGACTATCTTGCCATCCGACAGTTACAAGTTCTTTTCTTCTCCACTCTTACTAATCCTTTCATATTTTTATATTTATTTCAGTATGTTGTTCAGAGGCCAAAAATAAGCACAAGAAAATTACATGACTTCCTGATGCTGGTCAACTCTGTGAAGATTAGATTTAAACATAGTCAGCAATGTCTCGTGACGGAAAGGACGATAGGTTCTTGACTGGTGATCCATCTCAAGATGCAGAGCAGCTTTCCCGTGTAATAACTTCCAACATTCAGAAAATCGGATGGCATTGTAAGTTGAGTATCTTTCTATTGACAACTTGTAATCAAAAACAACGTACCTTAGTTATGAAGTAATGGAAAATAGTAAGATTAAACGAGAACTTACCAGTTTGAAGTTTGATCCTTATTTTATGAGGAGTTACAATGAGGGATTTCGTGAAGACCCCGCCAGCACGCATGCGCGACATTCTTCAAAGCAGCGGTGTGAAATCACAGATAGCAGAACTGACTGGAGATAGTAAGATTAAGACAAACCATATTCAGAGATTAAGAGTCAACCATACCAGTTGACCTTATCATAGAGGGTTGGGAACGGAGGGCACAAAATCCCTCATCGTAACTCCTCATAAAATAAGGATCAAACTTCAAACTGGTAAGTTCCCGTTTAATCTTACTATTTTACTTCGGAGTCACGTGAGTACTTTGTGAAGATTTCAAAGCTCTGTGATTTCATGACCTGGACCACGTCCATGCTCACACACTGCCATAATAACTGATGGAGGAAGTGTATTAACGTATTTCAGACTTGTAACAGAGCTGAAAAACAATAATGTATTCATTAATACAAACAAAAAATCCCTGAGTTCGGGAACCGTTCAGGGAACAGAACTTAAAACAGTATCTGCAAACGTCGCAGGAGTGGCCACAGGTTTGTTATAAAACTGTTGAGACTCGTCTCCGTTGGCCAAGCCCGCTGTTGCGAGGACATGGTCCATGGGTACCTCCATGGTCCTCGCCGCTGATGCAGCCCTGGTAGAATGAGATTTGAATATCAGTGTCTACCCCAGCTGCATCCAACACCACCCTGAGCCACCTGGAAATTGTCTGCACAGTTACCCTGTGATGTGGGCTTTAAAAACTGATGAATAGACCTGTTTCCATTCTCCTTATATTTTGTGTGACATTAATATAATGTTGGAGATAAGTGGCCATACAGAGCCGCACATCAATGGGATATGCATGGAATTCCACTTTGAGACCGGTTGTACCAGGTCTATGGTGTTTAAGTAATTAATCAATGAAAAAGGTTACCTTGGTAGAGGTCGAGACCATCCTGTCCAGTTTAGTTTGTGGAGGGTCTGGACCCGCTGAGCTGTATAAGTGCCATAGCATCACCACTTTGTAGGTGAGTTTGGCCAGTGGGAGTTCCGAAACTGGTGACCAACTCCTGAGTAGGGACAACACTACCCCAATATCACAGGTCATGTTGTATCGTGGTAAGAATTGAAATACCCCTCATGAGTTTCGACACGAACTGATGGGATCCTACTTCGATAGTGAGGTAGGATGACAATGCGCTTCTGGCATTATTGATGGCACTATAGCTGAGGCCCTCATCATAGTGATGGCCCGCGAGGAATTCCAGCACATCTGTGTTGGTGGCAGAGTCGTAGGTGATATTAGTCCTGGAACAGAAGGCCTCCCATTTCTTTACATGGGTAAGGTACTGCCCCCTCATGGACTCTCTGCACAATGCCGTGACGATATCCATGGTCCTGTTCGACAGCCCGAATTCCAGCAAAGGTCTCTTCAGAACCTGCAAGCCAACAGGTTCAGATGACCATGGCACGGATGATTCTCCCCTGATATGGGATGTATCAGTAGGTTCGGGCATTTAGGACCCTGCACCCATGGTTTCTTTACCATGTCGAGGACCACCGGGAACCACGGCTGTGTGGGGCTGACGGATGTTTTCAGAATCCCTGATGCAGAATCTAGCTGGATTACCGCAATACCCGACTGATGAGGCAGAAAGGGGGAAATGCATAGAAGAACAATTTCCCCCAATGTAGGGAGAACGCATCCATCGCTACTGCCCTAGGATCTAGCTCCCACGAGACATATGTTGGTATCTGATGGTTCAACCTGGACGCAAAGAAGTCGATATCTGGTGTTCCATACTTAGCTATAATATTAGTAAATATTTGGGGGTTCAACATCCACTTGGTGTTGTCATTGAATACTCGTGACCTGGTGTACGCCACTGTATTAAGCTTACCTGGAAGGTATGTAGCTGATATCCAAATATTTCAAAGCACCAGTGCCAAGTTATTTTTGCCAATTCATCCCAATATATCGACTTGATACCACCCATATGGTTTAATATGCCAACACTGCGGTATTGTCTATCTGTAGACGGACATGTTTCTGTCCTTTCTTGGGTTGCTGGGGTGTAGGGTTGACGCATTTTTCATGCTGGTCGCTGTGGGCCTTGGCTTAAGCAGGCCTTTGATGATAAGGCGCGACCTTTGGGCTTGCTCCCGTCACTCTATCGGGTTGAACCCGGGCCTGTTAGATGTTGCATATGGATGCTGCCGACGATACGCTGGAGGTCTGCCAGAGGAAGGTGGTTTTATCAAACCTACCGCTTTAACTTCCTCGTCTAGGTCTTTCCCCTGTTTGGGCAGGTCATCACCAAACAACTGTCCTGGTGGTGGCGTAGCGGTGGCCTTACACAAACCCGCAATTTTGGGGGTTGAGTGTAGGACGGATAGAGCTTTTCCGAAGCAATTGAACTCATATTGCGTATTACAGAGCATACGCTTCATGGATGCATCCTGTTGCTCTTCCGTCATGTCCATACCGTCGACTGACCTGGCAAACGAAGTGATGCCTGAGGTCAGTAGTTTCAGGATTTTTGGAATTTTTCCCTGTGCCCTTATCCCAGGGCTGATGTTTCCCCATATGGGTGTGTTCACGGTATGGACGTTCAGCGACACGCAATTTTCCGGGCCATGTACTTTCTTGTGGTCTCCGAAATTACCTGTTCCTGTAATTGGTGTGTTGTCAGGTAGTTTATGCTTGCCGCTAGCCTTGGCTGAAGAGGTTGCCCTTTCAGGGATGGCTGAGCGAACTTAGACACCATACCCAGAAGTTCCTCTTCTTGCATCCCTTGCAACTGTAGGTCTTCAGCCAACCCCTTTTCGAATTCAGCTAGTGCCTGACTTCTGGCGCTTCCTACTGAGGAAGGAGAGATGTTGGACAGCCCTGTCATGGTCCCTGCCGTTGATGTCTGGGATCCTAGGGACGCACACTCCTGATGGAGTAGGACCATTTCGAGCAGCTGCTCGACCATGCGCTCCATTCGAGCTATGCGACCGCCGCTGTTATCTACGGATGGCAAGTCGTCCCGCGGTCTTCAATGGCATGCTTGAAGCAGCCTTCTTACTGCTCGTTTTCTGCATTATGAAGTTTCTGTAAGGGATTTAATCAATACAGAAACCCAACCAACTCAAGGTTAGTACAACTTACCTGTTGGTCATATTTCCGCCAGGTTTGGCCCCTGGTGGAGCAGCGCTCCCCCCCCCCCCCCCCCCCCCCAGCCAGACATTGCGTAATGCGATTCCCTCCTTCAGAGTCAGCCTAGGCATGACTCCTTATGCTCCCCTGCAAAGAGGGTGAGCATTTGCCAGCCCTGTAAAGGGTACTGCCATGGGTCTGCTCGGAGACCCATCGTGACCACACTCCTGCTGGAGTGTGCCATGTTGGAGGTAGTGCTCCCCACCTGCTCATGGGGGAATATAGTCTGCCCCAACGGCTAGTCTGTGAGCCCGAACCCCGCCGGGTCCACTTCCAGGTGTTGTGCAGCCTGCGTTTGAGTCGGGGCCCCGACTCTGTCTTGGAGGTCCCAAATGTGCCAAACATGATGCCAAAACTAACTCTTATCTCCCTGCACACTTTCCATACTTCTGCATTCCCTTCATATCCATATGCTTATTAAAAAGTCCCTTGAATGCCACTATCGAATCTGCCTCAACCATCACTCCCACAACACATCCCAGCACTAGCATACTCTGTAAAAACAACTCTCCCCGCAAATCTCCTTTAAACTTTGCACCTCTTACGTTTAAAGCTATGCCTTCTCGTATTTGCTTTTTTCAATCTGGGAAAAATATTTTGACTTGCTATTCTATCTATGCCTCTCATAATTTTATATACTTCTATCAGGTCTCCTGAAACCTCTGGTATTCCAGAGAAAACAATCCAAGTCTGACCAACCACTCCCTGTAGCTAATGCCCCCTAATCTAGGCATTATTCTGGTAAACCACCTTTGCACCCACAAAGCCACCACATATTTTATGGCGATCAGAACTGAATGCAATATCCAAATGTGGCCCAACCAAAGTCCTACAAAACTGTATCATGACCTTGTGACTTATTACTGGATGCCCTGACCTGTGAAAGCAAGCATATGGAAAACTGGCATATCATAACCTATCCATTCACATTACTATCAATTTTACAATACACATTACACCAGTGGAACATTATATTAGCATACCTGCCAACCATTCCGATTTGGGCGGAATTCTTCCGATTTTTCCATCCCAATTCCGAATACCGATTTTTTTCCTCAATATTCCGAAAAAAATTGGAATTCGGAATTGGGATGGAAGCGTGCATGCGACCCATGGCGGCGGCGGCGAGGAGACAGCGAGAGAGCGCACCGCGCCTGCGATGGGGGCACTGTACGCAGCATACACACTGACGTCACTGACCATACTGCCCCTTAACCCCTTAGACACGTTGACGTCACGGTCAGGATTGAACCTGGGTGAGTGCTGCAGACAGATGAAAGCATGAGGTCACAGCAGGCATACTAGCTATATTAGTGTATATAAGGGTCTCGACCCGAAACGTCGCCTATCTCCTTCGCTCCTTAGATGCTGCTGCACCCGCTGAGTTTCTCCAGCTTTTTGTGTACCCTAGCTATATTACTGTTCTGTCCCCAGTGCTAATTCATTCAGGAGTGCAATAATTAGTTTTTATTGCTCATTATATAATTCTGATCATGAAAACACATATCTTGGAAAATTGAGCTTTTCCCTTGATCTTGTGGATTTCTTTCTTTCATTTGTCATTGTGCTAGCTTAATTTCAGCTATATTTAATTATTTGTATTGATACACTCCAATTTTTTTTCTGCTTTATACTTAATTGTGCTCTAAAATGAGGATATTTACTCAATCTGTAGAATATTATTGCGTGTACATGCTTCAAATGTTCTTGTTAGAACAAGCAATACTAGAAAATATGCTGTATTTAGAGGAAACATACTGAGAAGCATGAATAAAACAAGTTGTTAAACAAGTATCAGCAAGGTGTGATCTGTTCCTCCTTCACTGACTGAAATTCAGAACTATGTTTGGTTTACATGTTGCATGTGTAAATATAAATCGGATCAATTCTACCTCATGTAAAATGTTATTTAGCTTTCATGGGTTTCATTTGCTAAAAAATAATTTTATATTAATTTGAGAACCTTTCATTTCAGCTGCAGAAATCCAAAGGATTTTAAACCAACTTGGAAAACCTCAGGATAATGCAGAACTTCGAAAACAACTGTGAGTATGATGCATGAATACTAATTCCTCATCAGAAGTGAGATTTAAACTGTTTTGGTAATTTAAGGAAGGATAAAGTTTCAAAGAGGTAGAAAACAATAAGATATAGAGGCTTTAACCTGTTGTTGCAAGTAACACTTATTCCGTTTACTACTAACAAGTGATCGCATACCAGCAAAATAAAAATCAAACTTTCCTTCTGATATTCAACAATTAAGAGCAATGCCACTATAAACTTGTATGTACAATTAAGTTTTAGATCTAAGTGTGCAAGCTAGGTGCAAGTTGTTTTGTGGTGCTGATCATTTGGTGTTTTTGCCTAAATATTTTTTGGTGAACTGGTAATGCCTAAATGTTATCTTGTATTCATTCTGGTTTTTACTGCAATGATAATTAGTATTAAATATTTCCTTCCAATGCTAGTCAGCAGAAACAACAGTTAGTCAATCATCTGGCTAAGGAAACAGAGAAGTACATAAAGGAATTTGGATCATTAGCAGCTGTAAATGAACAGGTGAGGTTCTTTACTATGTTAAAATAACCTGCCAGTGCCTTTGAATTCTGATTTATTCCAGGTTTAAAAATCAAAATTATTAATAGAATATTTTATTAAAACATAAAAAAAAGCAACGTAACAGTCCAAAGACGATAGCCCCAAACAAGACTGTAACTAATGGCAAATGTTAATTAGCATTGATTAAAACATTGTAACTAGGTAACTTCAAATTTAATACATAAAATTTCCTTTAAAAATAATTTTACTTAAATGACAGAACAGCCTTTGTGCTTGCTTTATCTTTGCAACGTTTTCTTGGGGCTATGACTATTGGCTTGATGATATCTTGGAATAATCGCCATAGCTTGTGTACAATTTTATTTGCAAAATTAACGTTACTTTAAAATACACATTTGTTTTTTGTCTTAGCGTCAAAGAAAGCTACAGAAAGATCGTTTAGTTGCCGAATTCACTACAGCATTGACTAATTTCCAAAGAATTCAAAGAGAGGTTGCTGAAAAGGAAAAAGAATTTGTAGCAAGAGTACGTGCTGGTTCGCATCTGTCTGTAAGTATTCATCATGCATTGAAATTAAATAAGGAAAGGAATCTTAATTTCATTTGAATTTCTCTGTGCATCATTGAACACCTTGCTCTCAACTGTTTTTGTCATTGCTTCAGAAACTAATACACCAACTGCTTTGGTAAGTTTCAAAACTTCTAAACTCCCGCGAGTACAGGCCCAGTGCAGTCAAACGCTCATCATAAGTTAATCCACTCATTCCTGGGGTCCTTCTTGTAAACCTCCTCTGGACCCTCTCCAGGACCAGCACATCCTTCCTCAGATATGGTGCCCAAAATTGCTCACAATACTCCAAATGCAACCTGACCAGCGCCTTATAGAGCCTCAGCATTACATCCCTGTATTTGTATTCTAGCCCTCTTGAAATAAATACTAGGATTTATTAAATCTTTTCACTCACCTGAAACCTCTGTCCTCTGGTTCTTTATTCCCTTACTATGGGTTAAAAAGCTATTCCCCTCATATCTGCCTCATTTTGTTTACTTGTGTAGGAAGGAACTGCAGATACTGGTTTAAACCGAAGATAGACAAAAAAAGCTGGAGTAACTCAGCGGGTCAGACAGCATCTCTGGAGAAAAGGAATAGGTGATGTTTTGGGTCGAGCTCCTTCTTCAGACCCGAGGAAGGGACTCGACCTGAAACTTCACTCAATCCTTTTCTCCAGATATGCTGTCTGACCCGTTGAGTTACTCCAACTTTTTGTGTCTTTTATTAGTTTACTTGACAGAAAATGCTCAGTTTTTAAATGAGTAGACAGTTTGACAAGCTTTTGCAATTCAATCCCATAAACTGGTGTAAGCTAATAATTGTGCTTCTACATTTGCATGTTTCTAAATGCCTTAACATTTCTTTCATGCTTCATATTTTCACAGTGAGACTTTAATTAAGAGAAAAGGGGGTTGGGGGTAGGAGGCTTTTTTAATCTTTTCAAGTTTGCTACACCCTTCAACATTTTGGCTACTTTGATTGGCTTCATCAACTTTTTTTTAATGCTTGTATCCTTTTGTCTTGGGTTCTCTTACCAGGGCAAATGTCTTCACACCAAGTACATAAATGAGCTTTGCACCATTATATTCAAGCCTTTCATTTCTTCCATCTTATTTTCTTTCTTTACTCCATCTGACCACCGTAAATTGGAGGAGCAGCCCCTCATATTTCGCTTGAGCAGTTTGCACCCCAGCGGTATGAACATTGACTTCTCTAATTTCAGGTAGTCCCTGCTTTCTCCTCCCCATCTCAGCTCTCCCTCAGCCCACTGTCTCCACCTCTTCCTTTCTTCTTCCCCCTCCCATCAGTCTGAAGAAGGGTCTCGACCCGAAATGTTGCCTATTTCCTACGCTCCATAGATGCTGCCTCACCCGCTGAGTTTCTCCACCATTTTTGTCTACCTTCGTTGTCCATCAACTGGTTACATTGTCAGCGCAATAATTACTTTGTTAAATACTATTGGACTGTATTGATTTGATATGGGTATTATAAATACTGCTGTGACTGAATTGCTAACGTTACTATTGAAAAGGGGCCCTCTAGCTGTCATCTTGTCTTCTGCGGCCAACGAAGATTTAAGAATTTCATTCAGAGCCCCAGCAATCTCACCCCTTGACTCGCATAGCAGCGTGGGATAAATGTTATGTGGCACTGGGAGTTAATCCAAACACCTGACTTTGCCTAATATTTTGCCTTGCCCTTCACTGAATCCTTGGACTGCAATGTCCACTCCTTTTGTAAATATGGTTCAAAAGTATTAATTTACTTATGGGCCTCACCTATGCCATCTGGCTCCAAGCACAGACCACCCCTATTGTCCTTAATGTGCTTTACTATTTTCCTGGTTATTCTCTTGCCCTTAATATACCTAAAATAGCTTCATATTTAGCTCAAACTTGCCTGCCAGTGATATTTTGTGACTTTGTCCTCCTAAGCACCTCCTTACACCTTTTATGCTCCTTATAGGTCTCCCCTGTCTAGTTCTTCATCTGCAAGATATTTATTTCGAAGTGTAATGTTTTATATCAGCCCGATTCAGAAATGGCAAGGACTCTGGAATGCTTAAGGAACAACTTGTGCTTGTGTTGCTTGGAGAGGAGAATTAGTATCACCAAACCCACATTTACTGCCGCGTGTGTATCTGTTTTATTTTGATCATCAATGCTAACTATTTTAGATACAGGTTTTCTGACACCCTTGGATCCAGAGCCTTGCCGGATTATCTGTTTTTCTTGTACACCCTTGTAATATTGTCTGGATTAAAGGAGGTACCGGACCATCAGTTTCCTGAAAATCAGTGGCGTTCCTGTATTTATGAATAATGTGAAAGCATTTTAAAAAAGGGCTGTTAGAGTCAGAACTGACATTTTGAACATCTAAACTGTAGGTGCTGGAGATCTGAAATTTTGGAAATTAAATCTGTAGGTGCTGGAAACCTGAAATAAAACAGAACATGTTGAAAACATCTAGCAGGTCAAACATGTGTGGAAAATGAATTTTAAGATTTGACCCAACTTCAAAACTTAAAATTTAACTTCAGCAGATGATGAAGCAGCAGCATATTGACAATCATTTTAAAGATATTGATCATGTCTCTAGTTTACGTTTTAGATACATTTGTATTGATTCAATATTTGTCTTTTGCTGTGTGTGACTTCAAATGTTGAGAATTGGTTAGTTTATACATTCCACTTATGCACTGAAAGCAGCCAGAGACTTTCACTACTCAGCAGTTCAGTTGTACTGAAAGATTGCAGATAATTGTGGATCGCTGTCAACAAAAGTTAACCGTTGATGGGTGGGTGATCCTGCACTTCCAGTAACATGATAGAGGACTGGCTTCACCAGCGTGAGCAGTAGAGAGGGCATCAGCTCCGTGATCAGTAAGTGACTTCATCAGTCCAGCCACCTTCCTACCTGAAAAGAAATCCACTTCTAGTTGGTGGATTGAATGTTCTGGCCCATGTAGCCTAATAGGGTAGTTCTCAAATGACAGTTATTTTGTATACTCTGGCAAACTTGACAACCTGCTTATTGGCGCACGCAGGTATCGAACCCGGCTTTCGGAAGCCGCAGTCGCGTGACTCGGGAGGGGCTGCTGGTTTTTCGCGCGGCAGTTGAGTGCTGACCAACGTTGTGGCCAGATGTGTTGAAAGAACCTGTGAGCTAAAAAGCTATTTTGAGAATAAAATAAGTTACAAAACTTAGTTGTCGTTTTTGCGACCGCCAAAAAACAGCATTTAAGTCGTCTGTAAACAATGGACACTTTCACTTTCAGTTTTGAGACATGAGCAATCAGAATATTGAGATTGAACTATTGTGCCAAGATATTAAATGTATTGCTTTCTGATTGGACTATTTAACTAATCTGTCTCTTGAGCATTTTGATAATAGGTTTTCTCCCCTGTTATTGAGATGAATGCATTTTCTGTTAGGTGTTAAAGGTTTTTCAAAAACAAGAGCCAAGTTGGAAAATATTAATAGCTTCCCTAAGGAAAATGTATACATCTTGTTTATAATTAAAGACGGTTTGTTCGGTGTCAGATAATTTATTTTTCCCATGTTCACTGTGGGTCAACTTTGTAATTTCAAATGAAAACCAATTTTAATTCAAGAATTGAGAGATATATGCATTTGCAATGTGATGCGTGATATCAAATAGAGGTCTCTTGCTTCCAGATTGAATTTTCAATGAAAACTGAGCAGAAGAATGTTCATTTTGGTTTGATTTCTCTGAGAAAGGTTGAATTTCCGTACATTGACGGAATGGCTTACATTACTAGAATTTAGAAAATTGGCATAACCTGAATAGTTTTGCTCCCAAAACTAAAACAAAAAATACTGGAAATGTACAGCAGGCCACTGACATTTCAAGGTCAAACATGCCTGATCTGCCACTTTCAAATTGCGACACCTACAGTTTTTTTTGTTTTGATGGTACAATTTTGGGTTCTTATTAAACTTATAATGGGAACATGCCAGTTCGATAGAAGCTGCAAATCATAAACTGGAGAAGGTTTGATGTGGCTACCAGAAAAAAAACTGGCCATGAAAGTGGATTGGAATGGTGGAATTGGCGACTGTACAATCTTACTGAGTAGCAGGGCAAGCCACTAAGGGCCCATGTGGCTTCCAACTTCTAATTAACACGCGTATTAGCCACAGCAGGAGGCCACGATTTATTTAATTGTAACTTCAACTCGATATTCACTCATAGGTGACCTTCAATTCCCCTTCCCCTCAACCCCCCCCCCCCCCCCCCCCCCCACCCATCTTACTATATCAAGAATCTATCCACCCCAGCATTATGAATATTCAAAGACTACTTTCAGGAAGAGAGTTCCAAAGAGAAATGCTCTTGAGAGAGAAAACGTTACCTCATCAATCTTTAATGTATGTCTCCTTACATTTAAACAATGTTCCCAGTTCTGGATTTTCTCACAATTGGAAACATCCTCTCCACATTAACCCTCTCAAGATTCCTCGGGATCTGTAGGTTTCAGTCAAGCCCTCCTCACTAGAGTCATAGACCCATACAGCACAGAAACAGGCCCTTCATTCCCAATGTCATACATCATAGAACCTGATATTGTCAATTTATTTCCCTACAAAAGCTGAGAAGATTTGTACAGATTTTAAAGAAACAATCAGCATGTCAACTTTATAATAAAATGTATGACATAGTTGTGCATTGCACTATGTATCACTGGATAATTTGATGCACATTTAATTTTTTCCCATCTTTTATTTATTTTTCAGACGGGTGTGCCTGACAGTCAAAGAGGAGAGAATCTGCTGTCTCTTGAAATGTAAATATGATGTTTAGTTGCACCAATTATGTATACAGTAATACAACACTTATTTTCTTGCAGTAGTCCATCCAATTACGTTCTAATTCAACTGATGACCAATACCTACACCAAATAATGAAATTCAGAGTAGCATTGTTTCATAGGCCAACTTATTTAGTTGGACTGAAAAATACATAAACAGCACAGTAGACTGTACATAAGGGGTTTAATTTTGTGCGGGGAGATTAAATAGCTAATCAGATATGACAATATATATTGATCAAAACTATTGTGATTATTTTAAATAGGAGTTATATTTCATGCTATGATGTAAAGCATTACCTTATGCTTTAATGTTTCCCTCACCTCTTAAAGTTGTATGGATTAACTTCTTAAATTAAATTCTTTGCTTTTCAAAATATTATGTAATACTTTTGAAGCTTGTTTATATTTATGTTTATGTATTTTGCACTTTATAAAAGGTTTAAAATAGTTCAATAATAAATTCAACTTTCTGGTTTGCTGAATTCATCAACATAATATAGCTGCTCTAGTTATAATGTGCTCTCTCCAACTCCCGACCCCTCCCCCCCCCCCCCCCCCAATATTGACATTTAATGGCAACAGCATCAGCAGAAATAGCTTAACATTAACTTTTCACTTTGGCTATTGGCTATAAAACTTGAATCTTATCATTTGTTTAGATTTGATCACCATCAGACTTTGTTGTGGGTGATTTAGTTGAATATATTTGAAGATCTAGAGGGAAGAAAAGTAAATATTTCAGGTTGATGAACCGATAAGGTTAGAGATAAACAGCTTTCAGATACACAGCATGAAGTGTTAAAGTCTGGTAGGGTGGAGAGTAGCATAAATTAAATGACTTGAGCATTAATACTGGATTTCAATGTTTTATAATGTAGTCCGAATCAGTTTCAAGATCAAGTAGAAGATGGGATTACAGAAGAAGACCTGGAACTCATTAAAGAGAGGGAGAATGCTATTCAGCAACTGGAGGTATGTTGCTTGTAATAGATAATGCTTGATAAAGTGTTTAATTGTGATGTAATATTTTTATAATTGTATTTTCACTGGATGGCTTGATGGGTGACACTTTTCTGGCACAATATTTCTAATGCTGAGAAATATGTGATGTTGATTGAAACCCTGTATTTAAAAGAAAGTAGTGCTGCAGTAACTCAGCAGGTCAAGTATTTTCCAGCACATTCTATTTTATTTTGTATTGCACCTTAGACTGTGGGCTGAGTATCGAATATGTGTCTAGGATTTAACTTTTGTGACCCATTTATGGGAACTACTTGAAATTTTGCACAGATTTAGATAAATATAATTGAGAAGGGTCATAACTTGTCCGTGCCAAAAGTTGCACATTAATTAATTAATCTTAAATGAGCTTGAAAAAGTAAACACCATCTAGTGTTCAATGCTCATATTGCTCCATGGGGAGCCTAATTCCGTGTTGCTGCCTATTTAAACCATATATTAATATCATATCATATCTATATACTTTTAAAATTCTGTGGGTCATTTTGCCTGTGAAACGTATCTCCTCGAAAACCAGACGCTGAAACGGGGAAACATTTACATATTTCAGAAGAGATTTTCCTCATGATTTTAGAAATCCACTCCTCTGTACATTTGGTACATTATTTTCCCGATTAAATAAATTAAATTAAAATTGTTGACCAATCTGATCTTTTTTTAAAAATCTGACCGCTGCCCAGCTGCTGACGTTATAATAACAGTGAAACTTTTTACATCTTCTGGTAGAAATTTTCCTTATGATTTCAGAAATCCACTCCTCTATAAATTTGGTCAATTACTTCCCGAGATATTTACTAAAATTGATAACCAAACTGACATTTAATACAAATATTAAGGTTGCCCTGCTGCTGACCTCACAATGCCTTTCCTCGTGCCCCCCCCCCCCCTCTGGATTAATGCAGCTGCTGTCAACATGCATTCACAGTTTTCCACGAGGTATGTTAGCCCACCCACCCACAAGAACGGGGGGTTCTTCATAAGGTGCAGAAAGATCGAGAAAGTTCTGCAGCAAAGTTCCTACAGCTCAGCTCCGCTATAGGATCTTTGTTCTGCAGATCGCGAGCTCAGAGGTAAAGATCCTATAGCAAGCTCCGATATAGGATCTTTGGTCAGAGGCGCCCACGCGCTGAAGAAGTTTTCTCGCTGCCCATGCAGCTTGTGAAGCCTCGCCCCTCCCATCCCCTGCCCGCCCGCTCTCTCAGCTGCCGGTTTCCAGAGAGTCAAGCTGGTGCTGTCTCTCCCCGCTGTTCGCAGCCCGGCTCTCCCCCCCCCCCCTTCTCACCTCCTCCCTCCCTACCTCCTCCCTTCCACTCCCTCCCCCTGTCCCTTCTCCTCCCTCCCCTCTCCTCTCTACCTGATCTCCTCTCTGTGTCTGTGTCCGTGTCCGCGGCCCGATTGGCTGGCGGAAGCTTTTGGCAGTTCTCAGCAAAGAGCCTATAGCTCGCTATAGGATCTTTGGTCCTCGGATCGCTCCTGACTCGCTCGGGCCCCCGCAACCTGCCGTCTCGCCCCACTCCTCTCTCTCTCTCCCCTCTCTCTCCCCCTCTCCCTCTCTCTCCCCCCCTCTCCCTCTCTCCCCCCTCTCCCTCTCTCCCCCCTCACCTCTCTCTCCCCCTCACCTCTCTCTCTCTCTCTCTCTCCCCCCTCTCCTCCTCTCCCCCCCTCCTCTCTCCCCCCCCTCTCCTCCCCCCCCTCTCCTCCCCCCCCCTCTCTCCCCCCCCCCCTCTCCTCCCCCCCCCTCCCTCCCCCCCTCTCCTCCCCCCCCTCTCCTCCCCCCTCCCTCTCCCCCCTCCCTCCCCCCCCTCCTCCCCCCCCTCCCCCCCCCCCCCCTCTCCCCCCCCCCCTCTCCCCCCCCCTCTCCTCCCCCCCTCTCCTCCCCCCCCTCTCCTCCCCCCTCTCCTCCCCCCCCCCTCTCCTCCCCCCCCCTCTCCTCCCCCCCCCTCTCCCCCCCCCTCCTCCCCCCCCCCCTCTCCCCCCCCCCCCCTCTCTCCCCCCCCCCTCTCCCCCCCCCCCCCCCTCTCCCCCCCTCCCCCCCCCCCCTCTCCCCCCCCTCTCCCCCCCCCTCTCCCCCCCCCTCCCCCCCCCCTCCCCCCCTCCTCCCCCCCCCCCTCTCCCCCCCCTCTCCCCCCCCCTCTCTCCCCCCCCCTCTCCCCCCCCCTCCCCCCTCTCCCCCCCCCTCTCTCCCCCCCTCCCCCCCCCCTCTCCCCCCCCCTCTCCCCCCCCCTCCCCCCCCCCTCCCCCCCCTCCCCCCCCCCTCCCCCCCCCTCCCCCTCCCCCCCCTCTCCTCCCCCCCCTCTCCTCCCCCCCCCTCTCCTCCCCCCCCCTCTCCTCCCCCCCCTCTCCTCCCCCCCCCTCTCTCCCCCCCTCTCCCCCCCCCCCTCTCCAGTTCACATCATAACTTTACATAGATAAATCAATTGTAAAACAAAATTATCAGCAAGGTTAGCATTACCTATATTCCTTCGAAACAATAGACAATAGGTGCAGGAGTAGGAGAAACCTTGTTATTGTTTTGATGTAATTAGGAGGCAGCCATGATCCCAGGGTGCTTGCGACCATGAAACAAAGCGCCTGATTGGCCAATTGGCGTCCGACTCAATGTCAAACGTGCATTGATTGGACAATTACTACTCGGAAAATTTGAGGCTTTTCTCATATTTTAAAAATATGTGTAGATTTTGTTCTTGACGAGTTTCAGATATGATTTCTATAATATCTTTACACAATATGTTAAAAATTCAGGTGATTTTGGTCACAAACTTAAAACAAAAAAGCACCTCGGCCCACAGCCTATCTGCAGTCTACATACACGTTACTTATTGGTTTACTTGTATGCTAATACTACAACATTGATGTGTTGGTGAGTGGCTCAGTGGCCCCCAGACCAAAATATATTTAATTTTAGTTGTGAGAGAAATCTATGACCCCTTAGGACTTGAATTTACATTTGCATTTATGTTAATGCTAAAATCACATATATAGGTTGTAATTGGAACAGGTATGGAAATACCAGGTCCCCATCTGTCCATTCCTTCTACAGATGCTGCCTACCCTGCTGAGCTACCCCAACACTTTGTATTTTGTTGCAATATTTAATTCCTTGTTTGATTGCCTTATAATCATTCCTTGAAAATGGCTATCAGATTGTACTTGTGCATTTCTGTGCTATCACTCATCTATTTGCTGTAAATGCTATGTGCTTTCGTATAGAGTTTTTAATTTTCTCTTTACTTTTATCTGCTCTTTTGGCTTTATTTACTATTTCAGTTATGCCTCCTTTCTGTCTGTTTCTACCACACTGATGTTTCATTGTGCACAATGCATTCCTACACTATTGCCGTATCATTTAATCTAACTTTCTATATTTCCCCTCTCAACCATACCCCTTCCACCATTTAATTTTAACCTTGTCTACAGCCCTAATTATTCAATTTGACATTTGACATTGAATTAACACTGGTCCTAGACAATTTGAGTGAAGACCACTTAATGGAACAGCTCCTCTTCCCCCAATATTCATGCCATTGCCACAAGAGTTAAAATCCACTTCTCCCACGTAAGTCCTGATCCACACATTCAGCTCTCTAATCTAATTGACCACAGACCAATATACAAATAGCTTGGGTAGTAATTCAATGATTACTACGATGGTTCTATTTTAATTTAGATTTTGCTTGCTCAAACCCATCTGCTGTACTTCCTTTGTTGGTCTATGTGTGCCATTGCAATTGGATCTATCCCCTCCCACACCTTTCCTCTTTAGACTTGAGGAAATTACCTTAATCCCGGTACTCGATAGGCATCACAGCCTACAAGTTTGTGACTAGAGTGAACAGTTTCCATCCAGTATCCATTTCCTGTAACTATATTTTCCCCTATCACAACTGCACTCCTTTTCAATCCACCAACTTGTATGGCTCTCTTCACAATGTTGTGATGGTTAGTTTGCTCATTATGAACCCCTGTTCATATTTACATGGGTTGCAACAAACGTACAACCCATGTGCGGTTAGGCTCTTTCAATTCAACATTCTGGATCCCTATACATGCCTCTTGGCATATTCTCTTATCCTGAATATTGATAGAATTTACAGTACTTAAGAGTCATAAAAATGTATAGTGTAGAAATAGGACCTTTGACCCACTGTGCTAATGCCTATCTTTTTGCCCATCTACATTGATCCCATTTGTCTATATTAACATACCCATCTAAATGCTCTTTAAACATAATAATTGTGTAAGAAAGAACTGCAGATGCTGGTTTGAATTGAAGATAGACACAAAATGTTTCAGGAACTCAGCGGGATAGACAGAATCTCTGGAGAGCATCTCTGAAGAAGGATCTCGACCCGAAACGTCACCCATTCCTTCTCTCCAGAGATACTGCTGAGTTACTCCAGCATTTTATGTCTAACATAATAATTGTATCTGATCCCACTACCACTACTGGCAGAACATTCCAGGTATCAACCACTCTGTGTTTTCAAACAAAACTTACCCTTGAGATCCCTTTTAAAACTCATTCCTCTCACCCAAAACCTATGCCGTCTTGTTTTTATATCCCAACCATGTAGATGATTTTGACCATCTACCCTGTGTATGTTTCTCATGATCTTGTATGTTTCTGTCAAGCCACCCATCAGTCTACTTCATTCCAGGAAAAAACAAATTGAGCCTACCCAATCTCTCTCCATAATAATCTGGTGAATCTTCTGAACTAGAAGATGTTACTGAAGCATTTTTTAATTTTAATAAACTGCTATAAACATAATGCCACTTCATTTCAGTCTGATATCCTGGATATTAATGAAATATTCAAAGACTTGGGAATGATGATTCATGAACAAGGAGACCTAGTCGGTAAGCATCTGGTATTCCAATTGTGTTTTAATTGTGTAGTCTTGTATTATTTTTTATATAGATGCAGCAATGAAAAAATATAGAAAATATTGTTGGTAGCAACAGTATCTTTGATAAATGTTGAGATGGTGTATAATTATTTGTAGTTTGTAGTGTTTCTAGAATTTATTACTTTTAAACTCCCTTTTAAAATTTAACACTAACTTCCCTTCCATACTGACCTTTCTGTCCTGACCACCTCCATTGCCAGAGTGAGGCCACATGCACATTGGTGGAACAGCACCTCATATTTTGCTTGGGAAGTTTACAACCTAGTGGTATAAAATTGGAATTATTTAATTGTAAGTAACTTCTACTAACTCTTCCCCCACCTGTCCTCCCCTTTCCCCTTCCTCCACCCTGGTAATTTAACCAGTTCCACAGCTTGCACAATGTATGCCTTTTGAGATCACACCTTCCCAGGCCAACAATTGGCTTACCAGGGAACTACCCTGCCTGAGGTTATCTGTTGCCAGCCCTGATCTGTCCTGATCATTTCACACCTCCAGTTCAGTTCTCCTCACCTCTTGTTGGAGTTGGCTGCACAGACTTGCATAACCACAGTCTCCTCATCCTCTTGTGCCTTTTAGCAGCTAATTAAAAATTATACGAATAAAAACTACTTGTTGATGTTGCCCTATGTCATTGAACATGGATCATGGAACTGGAATAGTGCCTTCTGGCCACAATATCTGTGCATTCCCTGCTTATCCATGTGCCTATCCCCAAATACCCTAAATGCCATAATTGTATCTGCCTTCACCCACATCCCCAGCAGTGCGTCTAGGCACTCGCCACCCTCTGTGTAAAATAAAACTTGCCCCACACATCTCCTTTAAACTTTACTCCTCTCACTTTAAAGCTATGTCCATCCTGCGCAAAGGTCTCTGATTGTCGTGACTTGTCAGCCAAAATTCTGCATTTATACTAAACTTGATTTTACAGTTAAATCTTAATAAAACGTGTTTGAGTTTTATGTCTGAATCATGTGAAATGGAACAATTCCTGTGGACAGGTTATTAGGGCTAGGTGTTTAAGAGATATGTTCATGGACTATGCAAAGAAATTTAAAAAAGTGAAAGTGAAAAGGTGAGCTCAGGTCAAAGCCAAGGCATATGTGGATTCAAGCCTGAGACTTGTGTGGGGCTGAGTCTTACCACTAGGGGGCTATAATAGGAAACCGTGAAGTACTTTTTTTAATGTGAGCTTTTGGTGACTTAGGTTAAAGTTTATTTCAACGTCACAATATTTAACGTTTTTGTGAAGGAAGCAATTAAAATAATCAGGATAAATAAGGGCAAACTTTAAAAAAGCCAGAGGAGCAAAGTGAAGAAAATTGAGATTCGGTGATATGAATGGCATGCATTTTGAAGTCGATCTTTCTCTAAATTAAAAATCTGGTATTAAAGTCCATAAATTATAGTGCAGTTATATGTATAACTATATGCAATTAAAATATAGGAGTAATGAGTTCCAAATATATGTCTATAACTGTCAAATTCTAACAAGCTTGGTGTGTAATGGAAAAATACAAGATTATACAGAAACAGCAAGCTGCCTGATGTGGGATATGTCAACATACTGCTGCCTTTTTCCTGCATATAAGTAATTACCCAGAATCAGGTCATGGGCTTCAATTCAATGCTATTCAAAACATTTGTACGTAATTCAAGTTGGCATTTCATTTTCTCAATGAAATGCTCTCTCTAAATGAAATGCTAAGCTGAGGTAATAAGATTTATTGCTCCATTTAGAAACAAAAAGGGAACTGTCCGTTTAATAGTAATCCCCCAATTATCTGTCTATATGCATCATAACTGTACTGCAATTAATTACTCACAATTAATATGTATTCACAAGTGACTATACTTTGAAGGGTAACAATACTGTGAGCATTGTGTAATGACAAGATGAATTGAGATATTAATAGTGCAAGTTAATTTTCTGAACATATTCATATTTGTAATTTTTTAGTTTCAATGATTATTTACTCTTTCTGTAGACAGCATTGAAGCCAATGTGGAAACTGCTGAAGTACACGTTCAAGAAGCAAACCAGCAACTCAGTAGGGCAGCTGAATATCAAGTAAGGCAGTTTCTGAATAACAAATGGATTATTGCAAGAAAATTAGGCATTTGCATTCACTATTTTTTATCTAATTCAAAGCAAAATAATCATGTTCTGCTGTGAAACTGAAACTGAAACAAAATAATCATAGCCTGCGTTATGCTAAGTGTATTGTACAGTGCTTAATCTCTCCTGTACATGAGATCCACATACTGATGAATTTGTGTGTTTTTTGGAACACAATGTGAACAAATTAGTTAGGAGCACATTGAGTTCCTTTGGCCTACTCAGCCATTTAATAACATGATAGCCGATCCAATTGAACCACAACACCACAATTTGCCTACACCTCAACGCTTTCAGCTACTTGCTTATCAAGGTACTATTTACCACTACATTTGCCCTATCAACACCTTTCAGGATCTTGTATGTTGCGATCAGGTTATACCTTGCTCATTAAATTCCAATGGATAAAAGCCTAGCTTGCAAAACCTTTCCTCATAAGACATTGCAAATCTTTACCCCTTCACTTAACCTATTAATATTCTGTTTGCATATGTATGTCCTCTTGACAACTTAATTTCTTAACTTCCTTTGTGTCATCAACAACTTTTGCAACCAGATCTTTGGTCCCTTCGTCCAAATCATTTAAAAAAAAAAAATTGTCAAAAAGTTCATACCTTGGCTCCATTCCTTATATTTTTCATCCAACAAATTTTCCCTATATTCAGTTAGGGGGTCATTCACTTATCCATCGCAGAATGTTAGTTCTTATGCAATAAGCTTTTATTTTTTTGCATTAATTTTTTGCTTTATCACTTTCAATTTTATTTAAATATAAATTTACTTGTTATACTTCCCATAGCGCAAATCCCGTAAGAAAATCTGCATCTTAATTATCGTGTTGCTTATCCTTGCTGTGGTGGTGGGACTCATTATCTGGGCAACAGTGAAGAAATGAAGTCAGAAGATCAAGCAAAGTCATTGCACTCGAATGCTGGTTAGCATTAAACATAAAAATTTATTATTTACTGAAGACAAATATTTTATTCAAATACATTTAGGAATTAAATATTCAACATGTGCTTTCTAACAATGTAATCAAAATTGTTTTGTAATTCAAACTGCCATGCTTCATTAATTCAGATGCCACTGTTTAAATGCTCAGGCCAAAACATAATTTGGATTTTTTTTTTTTGTTCTGCCAGGTTGCCATAACTTAAATGATAAGATTTGCTGACTATTGTAGATTTATTTTAGTTTGACCTGAGTAATGGGCAAAAGTCATTCCATTAGGCATAAGAAGATGGACCAATGCCAAAATGGACACTTCAATTTTCCATTAAAATGATGCCACTAATCTTTTATGTTTTGCTCATCGACAGCTTTGATTTCATGGTTGTCCAAACAAATCATTAAATGAAGTAATAATGCACTTAGTCTTTGTCAACGGTGTAACCACAGTAGTCTTACTGAAAGTTAACTCGCAATTACCTAGAGTTTGCAATATTTGCACTGAATACAACCAGTCTGACTTTGTACCATACGCACCACTTTGTATTGTGTGTTAACTTAATGAACAATACAGAATATACTATATTTGTATTCCAAGGGATGTATTAAACATTTTAATACACTCAAAATGACACAACTTCTGTGCTTCTACATAGTTTTGCAATTTTGGATTTAAAATTAGACTGAATGGTATAAAAATCCAAATGCTACTTAAATAAACTTTGTCAATATAATAGTTATTTTTGCTGTCAACGAAGTTTAAACAATGTGGTAATTGAAGAATATTGGAAGCCACAAAATAACTGCAATCTGTCAAGCATTTGCGGATACACTAAATCTTGAATAAGCAAATATTATTAAAAAGGTCTCCACTTCCATGGTTCAGTATAACTCGAATGACATTTGGAACTCAACACCAGATTAAAGGAATGACTGGGACTTCATGTACAAACCAACATATTCCCTCTCCTTCGGTGACAGCAGTGAGCATAATCTATAGTGAGTGCCAGTGACTTGCTGGCCTGCAAACTTGTGACCTCAATCACCACATAATCCATGGGAATGCCACTATTTGTAGCTGTCCATTCAAGTCATACACTAGCATCTTGGAAACATTCCATTGTTCCATCATCATTGAAGTGGTTTTATCCTGATGGACTGCAGTGGTTTAAAAAGGCTTTCATTTAAAACTTGAGCTCAATCATAGAAACATAGAAATTAGGTGCCGGAGTAGGCCATTCGGCCCTTCGAGCCTGCACCGCCATTCAATATGTTCATGGCTGATCATCCAACTCCGTATCCCGTACCTGCCTTCTATCCATACCCTCTGATCCCCTTAGCCACAAGGGCCACATCTAACTCCCTCTTAAATATAGCCAATGAACTGGCCTCAACTACCCTCTGTGGCAGAGAGTTCCAGAGACTCACCACTCTCTGTGTTAAAAAAGTCTTTCTCATCTTGGTCTTAGAGGATTTCCCCCTTATCCTTAAGCTGTGACCCCTTGTCCTGGACTTCCCCAACATCGGGAACAATCTTCCTGCATCTAGCCTGTCCAACCCGTTAAGAATTGTGTAAGTTTCTATAAGATCCCCTCTCAATCTCCTAAATTCTAGAGAGTATAAACTGAGTCTATCCAGTCTTTCTTCATAAGACAGTCCTGACATCCCAGGAATCAGTCTGGTGAACCTTCTCTGCACTCCCTCTATGGCAAGAATGTCCTTCCTCAGATTTGGAGACCAAAACTGTACGCAATACTCCAGGTGTGGTCTCACCAATACCCTGTACAACTGAAGTAGAACGTCCCTGCTCCTATACTCAAATCCTTTTGCTATGAAAGCTAACATACCATTCGCTTTATTCACTGCCTGCTGCACCTGCATGCCTACTTTCAATGACTGGTGTACCATGACACCCAGGTCTCGCTGCATCTCCCCTTTTCCTAATCGGCCACCATTTAAATAGTAGTCTGCTTTCCTCTTTTTGCCAGCAAAGTGGATAACCTCACATTTATCCACATGATACTGCATCTGCCAAACATTTGCCCACTCACCCAGCCTATCCGAGTCACCTTGCAGTCTCCTAGCATCCTCCTCACAGCTAACACTGCCCCCCAGCTTCGTATCATCCGCAAACTTGGAGATATTGCCTTCAATTCCCTCATGCAGATCATTAATATATATTGTAAATAGCTGGGGCCCCAGCACTGAGCCCTGCGGTACCCCACTAGTCACTGCCTGCCATTGTGAAAAGGACCCGTTTACTCCTACTCTTTGCTTCCTGTTTGCCAGCCAGTTCTCTATCCACATCAATACTGAACCCCTAATGCCGTATGCTTTAAGTTTGTATACTAATCTCTTATGTGGGACCTTGTCGAAAGACTTCTGGAAGTCCAGATATACCACATCCACTGGTTCTCCCTTATGCACGATAGTTACATTCTCGAAAAATTCCACAAGATTCGTCAGACATGATTTACCTTTCATAAATCCATGCCGACTTTGTCCAATTATTTCACCACTTTCTAAATGTGCTGCTATCCCATCTTTGATAACTGACTCTAGCAGTTTCCCCACTACCGATGTTAGACTAACTGGTCTGTAATTCCCCGTTTTCTCTCACCCTACCCGCCAATCCTCAGGAACTACTCCAGAATCTAAAGAGCTTTGAAAGAGTATCACTAATGCATCCACTATTTCCTGAGCTACTTCCTTAAGTACTCTGGGATGCAGCCTATCTGGCCCTGGGGATTGGTTAAGGAAGGTTGGTTAAGAAGGTTCAATCTTTGGGTGTTAATGGTGGAGTAGCAAGATGGATTCAACAGTGGCTGAATGGGAGATGTCAGAGAGTAATGGTGGATGGCTGTTTGTCAGGTTGGAAGCCGGTGACCAGTGGGGTGCCTCAGGGATCTGTGTTGGGTCCACTGTTGTTTGTCATGTACATCAATGATCTGGATGATGGGGTGGAAAATTGGATAAGTAAGTATGCAGATGATCTAAGATAGGTGGTGTTGTGGATAATGAAGTAGATTTTCAAAGTCTACAGAGAGATTTGGGCCATTTGGAAAAGTGGGCTGAAAGATGGCAGATGGAGTTTAATGCTGTTAAGTGTGAAGTGCTACATCTTGGCAGGACAAATCAAAATAGGACGTACATGGTAAATGGTAGGGAATTGAGGAATGCTGTGGAACAGAGGGATCTAGGAATAACTGTGCATAGTTCCCTGAAGGTGGAATCGCATGTAGATAGGGTGGTAAAGAAAGTGTTTGGTGTGCTGGCCTTTATGAATCAGAGCATTGAATATAGGAGTAGGGAAGTAATGTTAAAATTGTACAAGGCATTGGTACGACCAATTCTGGAGTATGGTGTACAATTTTGGTCGCCTAATTATAGGAAGGAATGTCAACAAAATAGAGAGAGTACAGAGGAGATTTACTAAAATGTTTGCCAGGGTTCCAGCAACTATGTTACAGAGAAAGGTTGAACAAGTTAGGTCTTTATTCTTTGGAGCACAGAAGGTTAAGGGGGGACTTGATTGAGGTCTTTAAAAATGATGAAAGGGATAGACAGAGTTGACGTGGATACGTTTTTCCCATTGAGGGTAGGGAAGATTCAAACAAGAGGGCATGACATGAGAATTAAGGGACAGAAGTTTAGGGGTAACGTGAGGGGGAACTTCTTTACTCAGAGGGTGGTGGCTGTGTGGAATGAGCTTCCAGCAGAAGTGGTGGAGGCAGGATCGATTTTAACATTTAAGAGTAAAGTGGATAGGTATATGGACGTGAAGGGAATGGAGGGGTATGGTTTGAGTGCAGGTAGATGGGACTAGGGGAAAACAAATTGTCGGCACGGACTGGAAGGGCCGAGAGGGCCTGTTTCCGTGCTGTAATTGTTATATGGTTATATGGTTATTTATCGGCCTTTAATCCATTCAATTTACCCAACACCACTTCCCGACTAACCTGGATTTCACTCAATTCCTCCTTTGACCTGCGGTCGCTTGCTATTTCCGGCAGATTATTTATGTCTTCCTTAGTGAAGAAGGAACCAAAGTAGTTATTCAATTCGTCCGCCATATCCTTGTTCCCCATGATCAACTCACCTGTTTCTGACTGCAAGGGACCTACATTTGTTTTAACTAATCTTGTTCGCTTCACATATCTATAAAAACTTTTGCAATCGATCGATGCCTGTTCTGCCACCTTCCATAGGCCTTAAAAATTGAGACAATTTTTGTTTTTACTGTTCGAAGAGTAAAACACAACAATGTCAAGGGACGTATTAGACGGGATAATCTTCAGCAAAGACTTGTGTGGAAACAAATGTGAATGAGATCCAATCAAATGCAAGCTTATTAATAAGGAAGTTAATCATTAACCATAAGACTTGGGCGTAACCAGTGCGTACAGGATCACTTACGATTTTCCGGCACTCTTGGTTCCAGAGCCTTCCCGGATTTTCTGGTTTGGCTGGACTAACAGAGGTCACGTAATAATGATTTAACAATACACATCTGATCCCATTAATTATATCCCTCCTGTGATTCTAAAGCACCACGGACTGCTAAAAACTTAAATAAAACAAATATCAAATGTAAATTAAATGTACAGCGACACTTGCATTTCTTGCACGGTCAGCCCAGGCAGCATTTGACAAGTTGTCCTCAGATGTCCAGATGAGGGTTAGATTGGTGGCTGCCCACTGGCTGAGGCACTGCTTTCCCTGCAGAACTATCATACTGACCTCTGCCGACCTGAGATTTGCCGAATCTGCCGAAAATGTAATCAGACGTTCATGTCTGCCATCCAACACAGGACTCCGAGAGGAGTTGAACGGTCCACCTAGGCCACTGGGAGACTGAGATACCAGCCCACAAAGTTGGCCTTGGAAGTCGGCTATGGGAACAGATCTGTCGGCTCCGGCCGGGCTGGAGTTCCAGAGGTCTGGCTGCAGGAGGCAAACTTGAGCCGCCAAACAGCCGTAGAAGTCCCAATACTGTCGAGATCAGCCGCTTCGCCCGGCCTATGTACCACATTTCCGAGGGGACTCTGGGGGAGATTTCAAGTACACTCTCATAATTTTGACCGGACCATCAGTTGCCAGAAAATCAAACCAGATTTGACACCAACATCCTGGTATCAACCTCTTATGTGGGCTTCCGTTGGTGTTAATGTCTTTCACTCTGCTGACAACACAAACATCCATAGAGTTCCCTTCATTCAGTTGAGAGTCTATCCACACTGAGCCTGCATGAGATAAAAACCAGCTCAACTATCAAAAATAGTAATCCCATTCAAATGAATGCAAAAAATCGACTAGGAGAAAGGTAAGTAAAACTTTTCAGCTCATGGTTTGTCCAAATATTTTGTTTTTAAATGCTTTGTTTTACAGTGGGCAGTAAAACAAAAATCCCAACTTTTGTTAAGTCCTGTGATTCAGGATTCCCAAACATTTGGTTACTTTTACAGCAGTGAGCTTAAAAGTGTATGGTGGCACAGGTGAGTGCATGTGTGGTGCAATAACTATCAACGCCCATCGGATTTCTTGATTGGGAGCAAGATGACATCTCTAGCTAGATTCTACCATGGTGAAATACCAGTAACCAGGCTTCAAGTGCATCAGGATCACTGGAGGAAATTACTTTGCTCAAAGGTGATCTCAGGGTGGTGGATATCTGCCCCACTCTGTTTCTTGAAGTTGCCTTCATCTACAAAAAATATTTCTAAATGATCTAGATTTCCTGGCACAAAGCCACATAACAGTTCCCAGTGTCTGCTACCTATGTGATATAATTGGAATTGTGCTCAGTAAAACAAAATGTTTAAATATACCTATTAAATAAAAACAGAAACATCTTAAATGATAGATAATAGTCTTTAGTTATAGAAAATGCTGGACTTTGGCAAACATGAGATTGCAACCCAAATGAGAAACAAGTTAATAAACAGAGGGTGTGCATAATTATTTTGTAAGCATCATTATTTAAAATGTACAGTATTGTCTTCTGTTAGATTCACCTAGGAACGTATGTTGCTATCCGATAGACAGTTTAGATCCCTGCCCCTGGAATATATTTCTTTGGTTTAGAAGGTTATGAAATGGAAATACACAAAAGACACCCAAACACTGAATTTTCCCAGGTTGACAAGATGAATTTTCAATTTTGCCAAAGTTCATCCAGACATTTGATAATACTTGGTAGTTTACAAAGCAACTCTGAAAGCAACTCATTGGCTTATGTAGGTGAAGCTCTTGCCTTCACAATAGTAAATGGAACAAAAATGTTCCTCTTAAAACAAAATACCTTTTTTTTGTGGAGTAAACTTGTAATGATTTTAAACCACTTTAGTTGACAAATGTCAATAAGAAATGCAGCTCAAGAATTGTAGACACAGCATTTCAAACAATATAGTGAAAGGTTAATAAATACAATCTTTTGATATGAGCTCGTAAATATATGGAAAGACTCGCCATGGTAAATCAGAGGGTTAAAATAATCCGTTTGCATTAGTTTATCATCTGTAGTAAACTAGTCTCTCATTTGTGATATCTCGAATTGGTGTTAAACTAAGCCATATTTCTCTAAAGTTTGTGTATGTAAAGAATTGTTTTCCCAGAATTGTAATGATCCATGGAATTATGTTGGCAAAAGCAGGAGAAATGCTTAAAAAGCAGCATATTAGCCTTTGTCAATTTGGTAATAAGATCTTTTAAAATATACTGATTATTGTTTGTGAAGTTATTTAGATTTTTTTTTAAATCAAACATATTCAGTAGAATGTAGACACTACAGATGCTGGTATACAAAAAATAAGACTTAAGTGCAGGAATAACTTAACAGGTCAGGCAGCATCCCCGGAGAAGATGGATAGGTGACGTCTTCCGAATGGTGATGTTTTGGGTCGGGACTTTTCAGACTGAAGAACGCTGAATATTGGTCCCAACCTGAAACATCACTTATCTGTGTTCTTCAGAAAAGTTGCTTGATCAGCCGAGTTACTCCAGCAGTTTTTTAAATTTATTCAGTAAAGATCATTGCCACGATGTGTTGATGAGTTCATCTCAAATCACAGGATAAAATGTAATGGTCTTTCTGAAGATGAGCAATCTAATTGAGCAGTGTTTTTGTTTTGAAGGAAACCATAGAAAGGTGTTGAGAAACAGTTTTAATTGTACTGAGTCATTAAGAAAACATAGCTGGCCCACTGCCTGACAATAGAACAAACCAATAATTCTACTGTGCCTTCTCCAGTTTCCCACAGGCCAGAATGAAACAGCCAATGACTTGAACCTGTAATGCATACAGTAGATTATCCTAAACTCACTGTGCAGTTGACTACTTCTGATGTAATTAAAATATGGAACTTTGCACATCTTAAATATGCAATGATTGGGCTATATTGAAGACTTGTTTTCCTGTCATTTAGCATTGTCACTGGGCTAAAGGAGATTCAAGTATGCATGATGAAAAGATCAATCGGTTTTAAGAAAAATGCAAAGCAGGAGACAAAAATAATAATGGCGACAAACAGTGAAAGCCAAGAGAAGGATGGGATAGTAATGGTGAGAATTAGCAGAATATTAATGCTGGACATTATTGATTGGATAATGTTAATAGACAACACATATTATGGATTAGTGAGGTTAATTGATGCGTGGCAGGTTGTGCTAGCAAGATGATCTGTGAGTTTTATTTAACTTGTCTTAGAGGTGTTTACCAGTGAATCTAATGATAAGGGATTGCATCTTATCAGCACTGCAAAGTTCATGTTCTTTAGTGTTGAAGGTTCTGTTGGATATCAATGTTTAATGGGTCTCTTGGGTGAGAGATGTTTTGTCTTGTCTAATTCACCTTTTTTTTAGCACCTTAAATTCTCAGGAGTTATCCTTCATGATGTGGTGTAACTTATTTTCCATTTTAGAGATGCATCACTAAGTTTGAACAACATTTTCTCTTGCTGATCAACAAGGCCAAATGTTTAACAAATCAAAAGTTGGTGGGTTATGTATGAATGTGATTAGTATTTGTTTCAATCCATTTTAGTATTTTATCCCTTAGCTAAGAATTTAGTGCTCTCTTAACATGGTTTGTTTCAAATGATCTAATTTCACGTGACATAGAAGGTAATGATTTCACTACTAAGTCTATGCCAGCTCCTAGATCAATCCCATTACACTACTTATTTCCTGAAACTTGTTCACTCTCGCATGCCCATCAAGTTCACCTTTATTCTCTTAACCATTCCCCCACACAAGTAGTTTAAAGGAGCCAATTAAACTATCTACTAGGATACGTTGGGGTGTGGTGGAAAACACATCAGCTGGAGAAAGCCCACGTGGTCAGTGGGACAGCTTAGGAGACTAGGGTGCTGGGAGCTATGAAGCAGCAGCTCCACCTGCTGAGCTATTGTGCCAGCCAAACACTGGTGCTCATTAGAGAACTCGGTGGAATCCTGTTCTTGCATTAAATATGATATCCCTGTATTTGCACTATACTCCTCAATCCTAAGGGAAGGTTGATTATAGTCCGTAAAAGATTAAAATGTTTTAGAAAAAAATCTTGAGTCAGTGATATACTGATTGTTTTCATTGCACGTTGTACAGTGAATTTATGATTTTACTTCAGAGTAACGTGAGTGATTCCGTGAAGAAGTCCGCCATTCTGCATGCGCGTCATTATGTCTGACGCATGGCGCAACGACGGGCTGGCAGGCGTGTAGCTCCACCAGCGATAAGTTTAAACCTGCAGGTAAGTTTAAAACTTATTTCCAGGTTTTGTTTTTTGTCTTGCAGGAAGCTCTGTTACAGATTTTGCCTGCTGGATTCCATTTCGGGGCGAAGTCCCGGACGGGCCGCGGGGAAATCGGTTATGGCCCGTGGGGAGATCCCGGACCGGACCGTGGAAGCGCGGGTAGCCGGTGGCCATCGGGTTCACTTCCCAAGTCGCTGACAATGTGATCAGCGACACCCAGGAGGGGAGTGCGAGTGGTGGTTCCCCAAGAAAGGGGATAAGACCAAGAGGAAGTTGGTCTCGCCACCCGAGTCGCTGACAATGCGGTCAGCGGCTCCCAGACCGCTATGGTGCCCCAGAAAGGGGGTAAAACCAGGAGTAAGTCGGGCAGGCCTTGGGACTCGGATGAGTCGGGCCAGGAGGGTTACCCTCCTTCAATGGGTAGCGTCTGCGGACGTCTAAACCCACATGGAACACCTGATGGTGAGGTTGCTCCACAATGATACTCCAAAGGAGTGAGTTATTAGCGCGGGCCTCCTCGGGGGCCCACGGCAGCGGCACCTGTTTCAGGGCTGCACAATGTCTCCCACTCTGAGGAGGGGAGCATTCGGGGACAGTTCCTGTCTGACTCAGCAACAATCCTGATATAGGTCCGTAGGAGGGGCCATATCAGCGCAGGTATCCTCAGGGGCCTGCGGCAGCACCTGTTTTCAGGGCTACCTACGAATCTCCCTCTGTGGAGGGGAGTGGGAGTGGTCAGTGTGTAACTGACTTCAAATTTGAAAGTATGTCCGTGGAACATACTGGAGCAGAAGGGGCCTCACGCTACAAGTGCCGGCAGTGAATAGCGCTATCAGGGGTGACATTGGAGGCATGAAATCCAGGAAATGAAACCAGCCGCTGAATCGTTTCTTCAGGTAAGACTTATCCAACAAGTATAACTGGATGAGGAAGCAAAAGCTGTCAGCCTAAACAAGGTAACGACGAACAAAGCTTCATCGTTTCGGCAACGACACACCCCATGCCTCATCGACAGTAAGCAGTTCACTGAAGCTGGTGGCAGCTTGAAAGCTGGGCAAAGGTCTTTCAGGCCAAGGTCCAAGCCGGTCTCAGGAAATATGGAATCCACACACCCTACCAGTCCTACTCTCCAATCAAGGACGGGAATAGAACCCATATCAGGGGCCTTTGGGCTTACCATAAGACCATCGGTAACCATGGAGGTACGTGGGTCTGGTTCTTCCGAAACATGGGGTATGTGGACCATTTACAAGTTGGTGATATTTACACTTGTTTTTGTACAAATGAAAATGATAACATGTGATTGGTTTATTTTGCACAGTATACAAGCGTTCCAAGCATGGGTTGGAATTGGGGCCAGAGTTGTCTTTCGAGGCAGGCTCAGTATTACGGCCAGGATTGCCTACTGAGACAAGCTCGGAAACATGGCCAGAGTTGTCTTTCGAGGCAGGCTCAGAATTATGGCCAGGGTTGTCTTTCGAGGCAGGCTCAATATTATGGCCAGAATTACCTTTTGAGATAGGCTCGGGAATCTGGTCAGAGTGTCATTCTAGGCAGGCACAGAATTATGACAGGCAATTATGACTGTTCATTGTGAACGATGGCGAATGTCGGTTCATCCTTGATTAAATCGCATGTGCAACATAGACTTTCAGAATATGGAATGTCGTTACTGTTAAACAATTGATTTCCATTCTCTGGGATCATTGGAGACATTTGAAATTTATCTGCATGGGACAATGATAACAGTTAAAGGGTTGCAAAAATAGGCTAACTTCAGCTCCCAGGTTACTTACCAAATTACTGCTTGAACTGCCAAAAGCTCAAAAACACTTGTTCTGGCTTATCTGGATGATATTCTAAACGCTGTATTTACTAATATCAACTGTTCCAGCCTCAAACTATAATTGAGAAATTGAGGTTCCTCATCCATCCAGTTAAATTTAAGTTGATACCAACTCGCGTTATTGATTATTGGGATTACCTTTAATTATTCATTTGTACTGTGACTCCGCCCTGGGACAAGAGATTGGAAACAATAGAAGCCTGTAACAGCCTTGTTGTTATGAAACATCATTCTTTGGTGTGCTGGCCTTTATAAATCAGAGCATTGAATATAGGAGTAGGGAAGTAATGTTAAAATTGTACAAGGCATTGGTAAGACCAATTCTGGAGTATGGTGTACAATTTTGGTCGCCTAGTTATAGGAAGGATGTCAACAAAATAGAGAGAGTACAGAGGGGATTTACTAGAATGTTGCCAGGGTTCCAGCAACTATGTTACAGAGAAAGGTTGAACAAGTTAGGTCTTTATTCTTTGGAGCGCAGAAGGTTAAGGGGGGACTTGATTGAGGTCTTTAAAATGATGAAAGGGATAGATAGAGTTGACGTGGATAAGCTTTTCCCATTGAGGGTAAGGAAGATTCAAACAAGAGGACATGACATGAGAATTAAGGGACAGAAGTTTAGGGGTAACGTGAGGGGGAACTTCTTTACTCAGAGGGTGGTGGCTGTGTGGAATGAGCTTCCAGCAGAGGTGGTGGAGGCAGGATCGATTTTAACATTTAAAAGTAAAGTGGATAGGTATATGGACGTGAAGGGAATGGAGGGGTATGGTCTGAGTGCAGGTAGATGGGACTAGGGGAAAACAAATGGTCGGCACGGACTGGAAGGGCCGAGAGGGCCTGTGTCCGTGCTGTAATTGTTATATTATATGGTTATTCTATTCATCAAGTGTAATTGGCAATATAGCAGCTGTGTTTCAGCTGTGCAAATTGGGTCTTTGCATTATCAGAACTTACAACATGCAAATTACTCACGTGACTCTGAAGTAAAATAGTAAGATTAAACGAGAGCTTACTAGTTTGAAGTTTGATCTTTATTTTATGAGGAGTTACGATGAGCAATTACGTGCCCCCCGCTCCCAACCCTCGTATCATAAAGGTCATCTGGTAGTTCTAGTCTTCTCTAAGCTTGCTATGTCACTTCAACTACTGTTATCTGTGATTTCACACCGCTTCTTTGAAGATTGACACGCATACGGACTGGCGGGCTTCTTCACGTAATCGCTCATCGTAACTCGTCATAAAATAAAGATCAAACTTCAAACTGGTAAGTTCTCATTTAATCTTACTATTTTGCAGGTGTAGAAACTAGTCTTTCTTCCATAAAACGTGGGAAAGCAAATGTTATTAGCCTTTAAAAAAAAAAAAAGGTAATTAGAAGTTATTTGTGAATATGCCTGCACACACAGTGGTTGTCTTAAGTGAAAGTTTATTTCCCTTTTATTGTACGCACATTTTGGAAGTGTTGACTCATCAACAGGCTATATTTAGAACATAGTACAGTACAGCACAGGAACAAATCCTTCGGCCCACAATGTATGTGCTAAACATGATGCCTAGTTAAACGGATTTCATCTGCCTGTGTATGAGCCCTATCCGTCTATACCCTGCACTTCCATGTGCCTATTTAAAAGCCACTGAACCCCACTATCATATACAATCCTCCACCACCACCCCAGGCAATGTCTTCCACACCTCCACCACTATGCACAAACTCTTGCCGTACACTTCTATTGAACCTTCCCTCTCTCATCTTACAGCTATGCCCTCATGTTGAACATTTCCAGCCTGAGCAAAAGGTTCCGACTGTCTAACCTATCTATGGCTCTCAATTCTTCCCCCTAATTGAGCGGCACAGTGGTATAGCGCTATAGTTGCTGCCTTACAGCGCCAGAGACCTGGGTTCGACCACGACTACGGGTGCTTGTCTGTATGGAGGTTGTACGTTTTCCTCGTGACCCGCATGGGTTTTCTCTGGTTTCCTCCCACACTCTAAAGACGTACAGGTTTGTAGGCTAATTGGCTTGGTATAATTGTAAATTGGCCATAGTGTGTGTAGGACAGTGTACGTTTGTGGGGATAGCTGGTTGGTGCGGACTCGGTGGACTGAAGGGCCTGTTTCTACACTGTATCTCTAAACTAAACACCAGACATTCCAGATAAAACATTACAAGTCTATCTATAGCTGACACCCTGCAATCCAGGCAGCATTCTGGTAAACTACCTCTGCACCCACTGCAAAGCCTCCACATCTTTCCAGTAATGAGACGACCAGAACTGTATACAATACTCGAAGTGCAGCCTAGTCAAAGTCCTGTAGAACTGCATCATGACTTCCTGACTTTTATATTCAATGCCCCTAGCAATGAAGGAAAACATACCATACGCTTTCTTTACCATCCTATTTTTGTGCGCTGTCACCTTCAGTGAACTTGGAGTCCAAGATCTATCTGCACATCAACTGTATGCCTTCTTACATTCAACCTCCCAAAGTGCAACACCTCACACTTTCACAGGTTAAACTCCATGTGCCATTTCTCTGCCCAGTTCTGCAGCTGATCGATATCCTGTTGTATCTCCAGACAGCATTCCTCAGTGTCCCCCAATTTTGGTGTTGTCAACAAACTTACTCACCAACCCATCTACATTTCCTTCTAGGCCATTTATTTAATGAACAGCAGATGTCCCAGCACAGATCCTTGCAGATCGCCACTGGTTACAGGTCTCCAGCCAGAATATCTATCTTCCACCACAACCATGTGCCTCGATGAATAAGCCAGATCCGAATCCATACGACTAAGTTATTGTGAATCCCGTACATCTTAATCTTCTGGATCAGCCTACCATGAAGGTCCTTATCAAAAGCCTTACTAAAATCCAGGTATACAACATCCACTGCCCTACCTTCATCAATCTCCTTTATAATCTCCTCAAAAAATCGCCATCAAATGAGACATGACCTATTGCATATCAAGCTATCCCTATCCCTATTCTACCAAATAATTCTCTCCAATAGTTTCCTTACCACTGACATGAGTCTCATCAACCTATAGTTCCATGGATTCTCTCTACTTTCTTAAACAGAGGAACACCATTGGCCACTCTCCAGTCATCTGAGACATCGCCTCTGGCTAGAGAAGAAACAATGATCCTCTTTAAGGCCCCTGCAATCTTTCTTGCATCTCTCAATATCCTAGGACAGATCCCATCAGGCCCTGGGGCCATCCACCTTAATGCACTTCAAGATCCTCCACACAGCCTCCTTATTGGTCTCAAACTACCCTAGCATATTTGTATTCTCCACGTTGATCTTGCTGTCCTCCAAGTCCTCAGTGAATAAAGATGCAAAGTACTTGTTGAGTACTTCACCTACATCCTCCGATATATTCCCTCCTTTATCTTTGAGCGATCCTGCCTTCTCTCTGCTTACCTGCTTATTTTTAAGGTACGTAAAAAAACCTTGGGATTTAATATGACTCTCCAATTATATTTCATGACCCCTTCTAGCCCTTCTAATCACCCACTTGAGTTGTTTCCTACCTGCTTTATAATACTCATAAGCCCCATCTTATGCCACCTTCTTAAACCTGACATTAGGTTTGAGTTTCTGGGGTGGAGGGGTGTGAAGGGTTGATATAAAAGGTGTGTAAAATCACGAGGCCAATAGATAAGCTGAATGCACATAATCTTTTTCCCAGGGTAAGGGAAATTGAGAACTAGAGGGCACAGGTTTAAGGTGAAAGATTTAATAGGAACTTGAGGGGCAACCTTTTTACAAAGAGGGTGATGGGTATGTGGAGCAAGTTGCTTAGGAATTCGTTGAGGTACCTTTAAAAGGCATTTGGGCAGGTACATGAAAAGAACAGGTTTAGGGGGATGTGGGCCAAACGTGCAAACGTGACTAGATAACCTGCCAGCCTGGACCTGGAGCAGATTTGGAGAGGAGAGCTCCATTCCAGAGGTGAAGTGAATGTCTACCCTTGACTGAGCGAGACAGAAATATTGGTAAAATTGAACTCAATGGATACCAAGTGGGGGGGGGGGGGGGGGAAGACTCCAAGGGTCAGAATCATACTTGGTACAAAGAAATAGGTTGTGGTTGTTCGAGGTCTGTCATTCCAGCATCATGATTTTCCTGTAGAAGTTCCTGAGGGAAATGTCCCATTTTCTACCATCTTCGGCTGTGTCAATCAATCCTTCAATCACAAGATCAGAAATGGAGACGCCTGCTAATGATTGCATAATTTTCAATTCAAATTGCAGTAGCCCATATGCAGCATAACATAAACAAGATTCACTTGAGATAGATAGTTCAACTCATCTAAGATAGTTTAGTTTATTGTCACGTGTACGGTGAAATGCTTTTGTTGCATGCTATCCAGCCAGCGGAAATGTGACATTTGAGTCTCAAAAGTGAAAAGAGCCAATTGAATGCTACCCCATATAGCACCTTCAACATGCATTCCCTCCATCAATAGTGTAGTGCCTATAATCTACAAAATACCCTGTCATTATTTGCCCCTGGTTACTCACACAGCAGCAACCCTCTACCCCTAAATCTTTACTGGAAAAGGGACAGGAAACAAGTGTATGGAACATCACCACCAGTACTTTGCCCTCCAAGTAACATGCCATCCTCACTTGGAAATATGGTCAGGTCTTCCATATTGGAATTCTTTAGTCAGCATCTTCAGTGTAACCAGAACAGCAGTTGAAAGCTGGATCTCACCACCATCTTCTTGGAGTCAATAACTGTTGGTCTTGAGTGGAGTCAAAATCTCTCAGAATTAATAAACAAATAACATATATAAATGTCTGATGTCTCTCAATAATGTTATGGTTCTGTCAAGCAACATTTAAAATACTGCTGTGGAACACATTGTAATGGTGACTTCCAAGTTAACTGAGAGGATCATGACAGGCAGGATTTGTATCTTGATAGCAGGTACTGCTGCAATCTTTTGCAGGTCATATTTAAATTATTGAGCAAAGTTTTCATAATGTATAAATGTTTTTATTGAAAAGAATGGTCTTGCATGGTGATAGTGCAAATTCATTCCCAGCCAAAAAATTGTTTAAATATGAAAATATCCAATACATTTAAGTTTACATAAATTAATTACATTCCTGTAGTAAATACAGCACATAAAGTTAGTGAAAGAGGTATAGAGAGTGGATCAAGAAACTGACAAGTTGTCCGACAGGTGACTGACTGTGATTCCAATTTTGGTTCCCAAGGCTTTAACGCTGGTGGTAATACTGGTATGCCGTTTACCTGTTAATGGAAAGTATTCTTTTCAGATTTTTGATCATGGAAAAGTATCATGCTCAATTTATCAGCAATATTTTGGCCACAAAGAAGAGGCAATTATTTCTGCAAGGTCCACTAAGAAGGTACATCAATATTAAGGGTATTGATTAAACCGGATTCCATGAATCATCTTCCACGTTTGCCTGCTCCGATGGCAGAAAATGTTTATGAAAATCAAACATTTGCATGATAATTCCTGGATGCTGTCGCATCTGGTTAGTGGTAGCAATGTTTGCTCATACTCATATTTTATCACTGAGTTCTATTGCTTTGATGTTGTTAGAATACTCAAACCATGGTAATCAATTCATTTTCATTCATTTAGGTTTACTGAATGATACAAAACTGGAATAACCAAAGCATTATTAATACAAGATGCTACTGTTGGTTTCAAAATTTTGAATTTGAACTGGCAGTGTAAAACTGAATTCATTTTACATTATTTGCTCTAAATGAACAAGGAACCAAACAATACAGATAATGCCAAAATTCAACATTCTGACTAAACTGCAAACTACAATTCATGTACAGAAACTTATGTTTTCCTCTTGCTCACATTGCTTAACATGTTTTCAATACAAAAGAATAGCTAGGGGTACACTGAGGATCAGCCATGTTTTAATGAGAGTATGGTCCTCCGAGTAGGTGCTGGTTTCTGCTTGAACTGTTACATTCTCAATGCTGCAGTAATAGGGATGATGGTATTCCTATTGTGGCTTTGAAATTGGATTTCAGAATTCTGTATCACTATCATGCTAATACTGGAATACCAGTAACAGCTGTCATCAAAGCAGATCCACAGATAAACAAATCGATCATTTCATGCTATCCTGCCGAATCTCCCTTTCTAAATACATGTTTGCATTATCTCTCTATGACCAAGTGGATTTCTGCCATTTGATGCAGTTTCCTTCCATATCTCAAAGATGTACTGGGAGGTTAAGCAGCTACAATAAATTTGTTTTGTCAATGCAATTGGCAAAATAATCAAAATGGATGAGTATGTGAGAGAGAATACATTGCAGGGAAAATGTACAAATGGTGGAATGAGCCTGATAGGATTGCTTTGCTGGAAAGCTGTCAAAGACCTGTTTGGCTGATTGGCTATCACTTGTATTGTATTAAGTGTTCTCACTGAAATATATGATAAATTGAGAGTTGATTTGTTTCCATGGCTGCAGTGCAAGATCAGAAGTTCGAAACAGCGATAAGCCTGTCGGAACAGATGAGCAGAAATGTCTCCATCCAAAATGTCTGGATGAATCTTTAGAATTCATTATCCCAGAGGGCTACGGAGGTTACGTCACCAAGAATATTCAAGACTGAAAATATTAATATGTTTTATTAATATATATTTAGAGAATAATGTAAAGGGTATGGCGTTAGTGTAGGAAAGTAACATCAAGGAAAGAGATCAACCATGATCTTATGATATGGTAGAACAGGAATAAGGGTGACCCAACATGTCAATAGCAGATGCTCCTGAATCAAATATATCCCTCTCAAACTCTTGTTGAAAAGTAAGAAAGACCCAATGCTAAAGTGGGTCTTCCATTTCCATAAAGATGGGTAAAGTCTCTGAACTTGATACTCCACAACCAAATCGTCATTTGTGTCAAATAGTTCCCATTCTTTCCTTTCCAACCTCTTACCCCCCCCCCCCCCCTCCCCCCACTCCACTTATAGAACAGATCTAGGTTTTCTTCTGTTTTGTCTGTCAATATTTATTCATATGCATTGTTTGCTAATGTACATTTTAAATATCTTTGCACCTATTATATTTTAAACCTTCTGCTGTTGAACTCTTCATAATTATCACAGGCTTCTATGTTTGACTTTATGCTGCCACACCTATTCCTAATGTACATGGAGATCCAGAGATGGGAGATTCCTCTGGAAAGATTGGACATTGATTTACCTTCAAATAGCTGCTTCCAGTCCACATTTACTAAATTCTAAATTCAATTAAAGTGATAATTAAAATTTAATAATGCGTACTCACCTGCCATTCTCGTTGATCATGTTTTGCACATCGAATGTTCATCTCAATTCCATGTACTAGGTTGTTGAATTCCCTTCCTTTCTTCCTCGACCATCTAAATTTATTCATGGCTTCAGTGAAGGAAAGATTCTTGTACTTCTTTGGACTTTTTATGATAAATGGCCAAGTCCTTAATGTAAGAAAAAAAACTGAATATGACCACAGTGCAAAGGCAATTTTTCTTTTAATTCTCTATCTAGTTACACCATAATTCATATGATGCATAACTTATTTATACCGAACATGTTGATGTTAATTATCTATTTTATTAATTTGATAGGTAAAATTAGCTTAGTTTAGTGATACAGCATGAGAACAGGCATTTGAGTCCTTGTTAACCAACAATCACCTGCAGACTAGTTCTATGTTATCTCCCATTAGCATCCTACACACTAAGGAAAATTACAGAGGCCTATTAACTTATAAACCTGCAAGTCTTTGGAATGTTGAGAAAACCAGAGCACCTGGAGAAAACCCACTTGGCCACTAGGAGAATGTGCAATCTCTGCACAGACAGCACCCATAGTTAGAATCGGACCCAGGTTTCTCGCATTGTGAGGCAGCAACTCTTCTGCACCAACCACCAGGCACCCATTTACAATAATCCCATTTTGTTGTATTCTCCCAAATTCCCATTAACTTTCACAAAGTTTTTCCACGCACTGGGGGTACAATGGTCAATTACCCTACCAGCCTGCATGTCTTTGAGATGGGGAAGGAAATCCCCCAAACTCCACATAAGCAGTGCTTGAGTTACAAGATCAAACCCATGTTCTATCTGAATTCCAATATGTTTCAATTCAAAGAGGAATCTTCTACGTGCAAGGTCAAACGTTTTCCAATGTTCCAAATGAACGTTCATGAATAGTGAAAAAAGTTTGTCAGGCAACATCTTCACCTTCTAACTGCATCTTCTTTGTTTAGTTTTTGTTAAGTCATTTTCTTTGTTAAGTTACTCCTCAACTTAGGTGACTTACGTAAACTCACACTTACATAAACAATTCTGGCAGTTTATAATTTCAACAACACTGTACAAGCACTTAAGTTTAGATCAGAAGCAAGCTGGCAATGGCAGCGGTGATTACTCAGAAGGCTACGCACTGCAGTAAGTGCCATAACAGCAAGATGGAACTCAAGCTGACAATGCTTACCCAGAAGGCCTCGGGTGTAAGGCCGCAAAAGTGCCCAACTGGACGCCACTGAGACAGTAAATACTCTCAATGGCTGACACGGAGTAGCTCAGTGGGCCAGGCAGCATATCTGGAGAACATGGAGAGGTGATGTTTTGGGTCGAGAACCTTCTTCAACTTTGAGTTATTGTGGGCAAGGATGGCGATCGTTATTCCGACTTGCAAAAATCTGACTTGCATTAGGATTCACGGAACGTAACTCTTACCTAAGTCAGGGAGTGCCTATACACACATTCCTTTAGTTTATTCCTCAAAACATTGTTTTCTATTTAAAATTAGTAATATCATTTCAATGCTGTTCCTTACCAAAGATTTAATGGGCAGAAAATGTTTGATACAATTAGCAATTAATAATGACATATTTATGCACTGTAGAATGATGGAAATACATTTACATGATTGGATGATAAATTTCTTTCACTCCAATAAATTTCAACTGTGGAGCTATTTCAGGAAGACTTTCACATCGGGAAAGATCTATTTTTGGGTAGTATAGTAAGTAAGACAAGCACATTTCATCTCTTGTACTTAGGCCACCCTGTAAAAGAACAAGAACATGTTTATTTACTCCTTTGCCTCTTTTGAAAGGTACCCATGATAAACATTCTTATTAGAATTACTGCACTATTTAACAAATACAGCACAACAGACAAGATTTAATTTGCACCACTCTATATTTACACATTAGCAATGTGCAACGTAGGGTATTAACTCTCCATAATTAAAAACTTGCTCTTCCAGTAATTTAAGTTATTGAACAATAGAGGCTAAAATTAAAATGAAGTGGATGTTGAATTCAGTGACATTAATCTCCCTAAAATATGCCACAGGTGTTCTAAAAAAAGTTGGACAAGTTAAGAAAATTCTGGCTGTGTTCCTTCTGCGTAAAAAGCCCTGCAAAAATTGCAAATGTATGGGTATCAGATGTAATTGAAGTAACTTGCAATTTTCTATGGATGTTTTAAAGTCCAGTGTTGGCAGCAACTTCAGTAGTGGCAGCTTTTGGCCCTGCAATGCTTCTTCCCACAGAATCTACAGGGACAGCATAGACTTCCAATTTAAACTCTAAAGATCAATTAAATATGAAGTAAATATTTTTAAAATGATTTCAATGTTAGTTTAACCTGGGTTCTGCAGGTGATTCTACCACTCACCTACACATGAAGGGCAACAGACCTCTCAGCACTCAGGCTGGGAAACCTGACCCAGCAGTCCCATCCAAATGAGAGGAAGAAATGCCATGTCTGATAGATAAACAGTTGAACTGATCTCAGATATAAATTTCCATCTCTCATGGACTGCTGGAAGGAATGTAAATGGCAGGAAGTGGTAAGAAACAAGGCTCTTGCGTTGCCAGTGAACAAATATTTGCTAAACTTCACATTTAAACTGTGATCTGGAAGTTCTTATCAGACAACTATTCAAATAGAGCAAAGCATTGGAGAAATTGCGAGATGATATGGAATCCAAAAAATAAATAAAATGTTGGAAAATCTGAGCAGACAGCGTTCTTGGATAGAGAAACAGAGTGAACATTTCAATCCTGAAAGGTCATTCATCCAAAGCTCCTTGCAACTGTGATGTGATGTTAAGTTGCCAGTGTAATTATGGCAACAGATCGTCTTTATAAAATGGTCTACTTGACCATCATTGGTACTGATAATAGCTGTTGGTTTGTCACCAAACAGACACCACTATCACCAATTACACCAGTTAGAAAAAGGTGACAATGAAATTTCAGTGAGAGTTTTCCGAAAATAAAAGCCATTAATAAAATGTGGCATTGTTTGGTTAGCAGTCTAATTCACACACATTCACACTCTCTCACAATATTGAATGACTTAAACATATACAATATTGGTTGGACAATTTTCAAACAGAAAACTAACATTATCTTCTTGTAAAACATTCATAACCAATCATCAATTTCAAAATGAATTGGTACACTAAAAGACAAAACTCTGTCCCATGGAAACCGAAGATTGCATGGTTTTAAAATGTTATCTATTTTCCTACCCATGTCATATTCCTGCGTGATCTGGTGTTATATTCGCATTCAGTTACCAAACTATCACCCTGCAAGACATTTTAAGCACACTCAAGGTTAAGAGTTATAACAGATTAAAACACGCTTGAAAAAATGTACATTTGATGCAAATCCATAATTTCCAAGTAAGATAGCTACATATTTTAAACTTTAAAGTATCCTTAGGCAAAAATAAAAACAAAGGTAGAGCTTATATTCCTTTTAGATGTGTTGCACTACATTTTGGGCAATATGTAATAGAGATACTGTATATGACATAATCATCAGTTGATCTGAAGTGAAACCAAAGGGAAAGGCTGAATAGGGAAATTATAAAGATGATGTCTGGAATGTGGCTAGTTTGTTTTGGTCGGCTTGCGAATCAATGATAAATCTTTGAAAAAAAAATTCTCATTCTTCATTGATACATTTTGGATATTCAGATTTAGTCACTTAGATACACAATTGGCAGTGTACCTGTTAATTTTGATTAATTTTTGTCTTTCTGTAAATCACTAATCTTTTTGTTCAACAGATACAGTATGTGACATTAAAGTGTTAGTTACATAAGACTGCAGTCTCTGATGTACTGCCATGGTGGCATGTGCATTGGACCCAAAATGTTTCATTTTAATCACAAAAACACATTTTGTATCTCCTTCCTGAACACTAATAATACCAACTACTCAGGCAGAACCTTCAGACAAGAGGCTCTTTGTTCACATTAATTACTTCTCTGTGTGGTTATAAATATTTGGAGAATAATTCCATCAGCTCATTGCAATATGAAACAATGCCTGTACAGTGAAATATCTTTTTGAAAGTGCAAATGTACCGGCAGAAGAACTCTTTCCTCTTTCATGTAGTGGAATTCTTGAAAATTGAAGTCAAACTCATCATCGTATGCAAGGAGAGGTTGCTCTACACTTTTTCTGAAATGCCGTATTCTCAGGGCTCGTCCTGCAAGATGCGAATGGAGAAGAACAGCAAATACATGGATCCCAGATGGCTTTTCCTCAGACAATGCCTGTGATTAAAAATATTTTTCCTTCAACAGGGAAAGTACCAACATCGAAAAATAAATGTGATTATCTGTATAAACTTCATGCCAATTTGTGCATTTTAATGCCCTGAATTTGCTACGATGACATTAACGAAACTCAAAGTATTCATAACAACTATTTTTGTGGAGGCAACAATTATTGCCTCTAAATGATAACAATGTTGATGAGCAAGTCTCCACTTGCACAATAAAAAATGGAGCTTTCAGTAAGTAAGAGTGATGCGACTTCACAGAATCACAAACCAAACACTAATTATCTGGCTATTGTTATTTTTTCTTCCCTTGCATATAGCAAAAATGCCAGAAGCAGACATTGCAAGCAAGAAGTACTACTCTTCTAAAGCTATTGATAGATCACACCAGAAAATATATTGTAGTATAACAAAAATAATCAAATTACATTACAAAAAAAAACCTTAATTCCAATTTAGACAACCAAATGAATATAATTTAATTACTTTTTTCATTTTTGTGTGTTTTTTGGGAAATAATTTTATTATTTGGTGACAGTTACAATTTTGAACAAATAATTGGTATAACATGCTGGGTCTGACAATAAGTCAAACAGTGAAATGGTGTCTTGGCCTTCAAAAATGTTATAATTATGATCAAATACCTTTCTCAAAGAAGCTTTTTTTTAAATTTTGTTTTGAGATACAGTACATATGGTTTTGTGGCAATTTCAGTTTACAGTTGATTTATGAACAATTTTCCACCAACCAAAATTATTTTACTCAGGTTCATTAGCAAATCCTGAGAGAGAAATATATTTTGTACTAACCTAAATGTAATGTCAAAATATCAAAATATATTTTGTACTAATTCAATATCACAAATATCACATCGCACCATCACGTTGGTACAACAAAACATTATTTCATCCCAATTATTTTATTAGGACAGAAAATCTGCCACTAAAAACACAGCTACATATCTCTTTAATGTCAGTGGCTACAAAAAGAAAAATTGCATGATACAAATATAACATTTTTTTGGAAGAATGATCCCAACCCAAAACATCACCTATCCATGACCTCCACAAATGATACCTGACGTGCTGAGTTACTCCAGCTCTGCAAGGGGCCATTTTGATTCGAGAACAGTTTGGAAATAAAGGAGAGAACTTATAAAACAATATAGCAACTTACTTCTTGTAGGCATTCCATGCTGCAATGACCTTGTGAAATATAGTTTGGCATGTCAGGTGGTATCATGTGGTAAAGGCTAACCCAGACACCAGTTTCAATAATTCCAGCATCATACTTCCTCAGTGTTGGTGTGTAGATCAGCTTTAAACCAGAGCTGTCTACGTATCCTGCAGAGGTACAGAGCGGTTAATCAGAGACTAAAATCCCAAAACTAATCTTATGAAAAAGCGATCCACAATGGATATTATAAGGTTTCAACAAAAGATTAATCTATTTTACACAGATACATATTGCTTATTAAATAACCTCACCCTTGATATCTACATATAGTTTATATACAAACTAATGTTCTAGAGCATCATGGTGCAAGGTCACAATGCATTCTTCTTGGTGACTTTCTTAGGATAGAGGATAATTTACTTTCCATCCATTTCTGAAGATTAGAAGATCACCACGTGCAAATTATTTTAATATGTAGCGTTCATTGCATTCACCATGGACACACAGGTACACACTTAAGCACACACGATCCCATGGACATAGCCACATGAACCAACCCACCCCATGTCCTTAAGTGCCACAACCCAATCTGATCCTCCCCCTCTTTCAGACGCTTATCTCCCTCTGTCTCACATCGATCTCCCTTCACTCTCCATTCTCCCTCCAGGTTCCCCCACTCACCAGCTGCTCACTGTCTCCAACAGTGAGGTCATCCACAGATTGCCATCACTTTCTCTCTATAAAACTGCCACCCATCAGTTCAATTTGGTTTATTGTCATGTGCACCGAGGTAAATGAAAAGCTTTTTGCTAACCAGTCAGGGGATTTTCTGTCCTAATAAAATAATTGGGGTGAAATAATGTTTTGTTGTACCAACGTGATGGTGCGATGTGATCTTTTTGATATTGAATTAGTACAAAATATATCGGAGAATGTCCGTAGCGGGTCTGTAGAAGTTTGTAGATGTCTCGTAGCGGCTCGTAATGCTATTGGTAGGTACTTGGGACATCTGCTAACTCGTGCCGTTTTTTCATCCATGTAAAAAAATGTCCACGAGTAAAAAAAATACTCGTGATGAAAAAAAGTTACTTTTTATACCCACCGTTAACATTACGAGCCGCTACGAGACATCCACGAACTTCTACGGACCCGCTACGGACATTCTCTGAGTTCGAATCGGGAAAACTCGGGAGAACTCGTGAATTACCTCGTACAGTGGGACAGGGGCTTAAGTATGTTCAAGGCCAAGCTTTCCCATTAAATAAAACTCCTATGCATGCCTGGTACTCCCGCGCATGCGTGGACTTTATTAAGTCGTTAAAGGCACATTACACATATCATAACATCCCCCCTTTTTCCAAAAGAGAAAAACATACAGATGTACAATGTATGTTCATTTTCTAAATTAAAGTTTCCTTTCCTTCTCATTATTTTATTTACATAAATTTGTTTTTTCATACTTGCAACTCCATAAAGACATAACAATTGATAAGAACGAAATCAATGGGTCACATAGTCTCCAAAATACTTAGGCGGTCTCACAACTCGACCTGAGCGAGTTTTCACTGTTTCGTTTATGTCCATGTCCTTGTTTTTGTCAGTTCGCTCAGTAGCTGTTTTCTTTACAGTAGGCGCTGGCTGCTGTTTCAACGCCTGTGACGCGTTAGTTGTGGTCAGTGTAGTAGATTCGCCCTGGTCTTTGATGTTCTGGCAATGCTTCACGTGTTGACGTGTGACTAGCTCGTGTGGTGGATTTTCGCAGGTCTTGCGGAGATGTACGCGATATGACAGAACCACATACGAACTCTGAACCACATACGAACACTCATCAAGCTAGCGAGAAACGATGGCTTTCTCCCAATTCTTCTTTCCTTGTACGAGGGGTTGCATTCGCACTGTCGCCCTCGTGAAGTGGGGAAAGGTCTTTAGCTGACTTATTGTAATTGTCAGCTTGCTGCTGAACGCACTGCTTCATGCGTTCGTGCTCGTACACAACTCTGGGTTCAAGTAGTCTCGCTGTCGTCGGCAAAAGTGTACGCGTGCGACGATTCATGAGGTGCTGAGCGGGACTTGTGCTCAGCCCTTGCGAAGGCGTATTATGATGATCCAACATCGCTTTGTTGGGGTCGGATCGTGATTTGCTGCTCTTCGTCGTTTTGACGGCTGATTCTGCCTTCCCGTTTGGTTTGCTATTACCGGGACTGCTGCACAGGTGCTCAAAATCCCATTCCCTCGTGAACTGGCGAAATGCAACCGATGTGTACTGCGGCCCATTATCGCTCACAAATTGTGTCGGGCTGCCGTATCTCACAAAATGAGCTTTCAACTTGTGAATCACAGTTGGACTGCTCGTGTCTTTCAGCCGGTCTACTTTGACAAAGTTGCAATGGTAGTCCACAGTGACGAAATAATCTTTACCATCCCATGTAAAGAGATCTGTGCTGACTTACTCCTATGGCCTTGTCGGTAGCTCATGACTCATGAGTGTCTCTTTTTGCTGACTCACCTCATAGGTGGCACACATGTAGCAATAAACTGCTTGATGTCTCTACTCATGCCAGGCCAGAACAGGCATTCGTGTGCTCGTTGCAGGCAGCCTTCGACGCCGAGATGTGATGAGCGTATCTTTTCTTTCATGTCTCTTCACAAGCTTATCGGTATGATCATTCGCTCGCCCTTGAAGATCAAATCATCTTGGACTGTGAGCTCATCCCTATAGCTGTAATAAGGCGTGAGCTGTTCTGGTAGCCTATCTCGTTCACTATGCCAACCACTGATGATGACACGTTTCAGCATCTGTAGCGTCTCCTTTCGCTGTTTCATCGCGAATTTGCTGGAGACGCTCATCTCGAATTGGCAAGTGTGATACCATGTTGACCTCCTCGAATGCTTGCTCTCTGCTCGGAGTACCACTAACTGCACGCGACAGTGTATCCGCAAGGGACATGAGCTTCCCCTGACAGTAGCTGATGTCGAAATCATAGTTCTGTAGGCAGAGTAGCATTCCTTGAAGACGCTTTGGCGCTTTCACTAGCGGGTTCTTTGCTATCATTTCCAGCGACTCGTGATCGCTGATCACGCTGGTGAAACAACCAAATGTATACTGAAGGAAACGCTCCATTGCAAATACCACGGCGAGCATCTCCTTCTCAATTGAGGCATATAGCGATTCGGTGTTGGTTATTGCTCTGCTCGCATACGCGATGGGACGTCCCTTTTGGAGCAAGACTGCCCCAAAAGTCTTGCTGTCCCTTGTTGCTTGCGTCACACTGAATCGTCAGCTCCTCCTTGGGATTGCAGTATGCTAAGATCAGTGCTTCAGATACCATCTGTCTGATCTTGGACATCGCTTTGTCCTGCTCGGCAGACCATTCCCATGCTGTGTCTGGTCTCGTCAGCTGTCTGATGGGCTCCATGGTATCAGACAGGCTGGGTAGAAATCGGCTCAGGTAGTTGACAAATCTAACTAGCCTCTGCACACCCTGTACGTCTGTGGGTGCTGGCATATTGACGACATCTGCGACCTTTTTGGGGTTGGGTTGCAATCCTGTGTCAGTGATCACATGTCCTAAAAAGGGTATCTCAGTTGCTCTGGAGACAGACTTGTCCTTGTTAAGTTTGATGTGTTGCTGTACACATCGCTGAAGCAACTGTTTGAGCTTTGAGTCGTGGTCGATGACCGCGTCTTCCATCACCTCTCCCTTACCATAGATGAGAATGTCGTCGGCAACGCAGATCACTCCAAGTAGCCCTTCGAGCGCTTGATGTAATCTTCGTTGGAAGATTTCAGAAGATACACTTAAACTGAATGGCAATCGGCACCACCGGTAACGCCCGGAAAGTGTGTTGAACATCGTCAGATTGCACAATTCTTCATCAAGTTTCACCTGCCAGAAAGCTGAGCTCATGTCTAGCTTACTGAAGATCTTCGTATGGTCGAGATCTGGCAAGATTTCCTCAATAACTGGGAGCGGATAGTGTTCTTGCTTCAGCGCTTTGTTTCGTGGTCGTGGATCGATGCACACCCGGAGATCGCCATTCACTTTATCCGCGACCAAGAGCTGGCTGACCCAACTCGTCGGCTCGTGAACTGGTGCGATCATGTGATGCTCTACTATGCGCTCTAGCTCCGTCTTCACCTTCTGCTTTATCGCTTGAGGTAAACGTCGTGGCGGCAAGACTGTGGGTTGCACTTCCTCGTCAATCTGCAGGTGTGCTTCACCACGCAGCTCTCCTAGTTTACCGCCGAACACCTCTGCATAGCGTTCTTCAGTCTTACCCGCTTTCTCTTTTACGACCGTCAACGTGTGTACACGGTGAAAGTAGTCGTCATTTACAGTGATTCGCTGCCTAGCTTTGCTTCCTAGCAGTGGGGTGAAGTCATCACTGACCACAATGAACTCCATAGAATACTTGCGGTTTGCCTTGGGGTTGAACAGCTTAACCCGGCAAACTCCTTCCGCGTCCATTGTAGTCTTATTCCACATCATGAGCTTCTTTTGACATGGGGCTAGTAAATATCTGCGTGGCATGATGTTCACGCTCGCTCCGCTGTCCACTTGGAAGTCGACCTGCTTCTCATTGACAAGCATCGATCATCTCTAGGCTGCACCGTGTTAATTGTGGGCTTGATACTATCAATGTACTCAGTGTCACTTCCGGCCTGGTCGTCCACTTTGTGCACTTTCTTCTTTCTGCACACTTTGGCAAAGTGGTTGCGACTGCCACATGCCCTACATGTCTATCCGTAGGCTGGACATTGCTGTTTGTCCATTGCATGCTCTTTGCCACAATAATTGCACACTTTCACTTCTTGATTGTGCTTGCCTTGGCTTTTCTTAAGGTTAGCCCACTTGCTTTGCTGTGTGGGTATTGCACAGCCGCACCTCTCTTGCTGCTCTGTTGTCTGATTTTGTGGACTGCAGCAGTAGACCTGCTACTTCCAGTGAAAGCTTGGAGATGTGACTCAGCAGTCTCAGCACACTTGCAAATGTTGATACATCCGTTGAGAGTGAGCTTCCTTTCCTGCAGCAAACGTCTCCTCGTCTACGAGTCACTAATGTCCAACACAATCTTGTCAAGGAGCAAGCTGTCCGTCATGCACTGGCAGAAATTACAGGACTTTGCTAGTGTTCTCAGGCTCGTGAGGAATGATTCAAAGTTCTCATCTACTTTTTGTTGTCTCTTCTTGTTGAAGAGGTATCGCTCATACGTCTCATTCTTCTTGCCAATGACGTAGCTCTCGAACATGCGAATGATCTCGGCCAGTTCTCGGCTCTCCTCGCCATTGGCAAACATGAAACTGTCGTAAATCTCCAGTCCTGATGGGCCAATTGTATGGAGAAACAATGCCGTCTGGTATGCTGGTGTTTGCCTGTCTAGCTGTGCGACCATACTGTAATTTGCCCACATCCGAAGCCATGTTTTCCAACCTTCAATCACTCAGCGGTTAACGGTTAATGGGGTTGGTGGTCGTATACCGCTCACGGGAGGTGGACCGGCAGTGTGCTGTGTAGTGCTACCGGTGGCCCGTCTGCATAGACCGCTGGTCGCCCGTCTCCTCATCTACACTCAACTCGGCTTGCTGATGAGCGGCCGTCTGCCCCACCCTTTGGGTAGCCATGTCGTATTCCGGCAGTTTTAATATTTTCCGTGCCTTAAATGCAGCTCACTCACCAATCCTATGGCGCTTGACAGTTTCACTAGTCCTTAGCTGCTAACCGTTCCAGCCGGGAGCTTCAGGTTGTGGCAAAAAAATGATTCTTTAAGGCACCACCGCTTGCCACCATATTCAAGGACAAGCTTTTCCAGTAAATAAAAGTCCTACGCATGCCTGGAACCCCCGTGCATTTGTGCAATTTATTAAGTCGTTAAAGGCACATTACACATATCATAACAAAGTGCACATATGCACCCCAGATGCAAAGTCATCCAAATGAGATTCTTTATACACTGCAATTCTTTTCAAACTGTGTTAACCAAAGCTACACACTAAATTTAGGCTACTGTGAAAGATAGCGTGTCGTCTTTTTCAAAGGACGAATTGAAGGTTCCTGATATAACCTGTCAAATAGCAACGAACTTGTGTGAAATTATCCAAAAACATATTCAAATGTTACAAAGTGTGAGCATAGCAATGCAAACATGCATGCAAAAAGTCATATATAAATGAGTCTGGAACATATATAGTTTGTACTTGTTGCTGATGTAAACATGTTGCACAACTACTATACTACTGTGTTTACAACTCTGTTATTCTGCTGCAAATAAGAAATTAATTGTTCAGTTTTGGTACACATGACAATTAAACATTCTTGGCACCCACACGTACTTACTTACAGTAGATACAGACACACACACACACAAATATATGCTACAGCACAGGAATGGGCCCTTCTGCCCACTATGTATGTGCTGAACATGATGCCAAGTTAAACTATTTTCTCTCCCCTGTGCCCCACCTAGATTTGCACCTCCCCCCCCTTCTCCTTTCACCTACATTCCTTCCTCTAACTTCATAATTCACAACTCTTCGATCCTTTTGTCTCACAGCTTCTGTTACTTCATCTCTGGCTTATGTCCAACCTTTCAAAATTCCCCCTGACCTGTATCCACCTCCTCTCTTCCAGCTTCCTCTCACCACCCCCCCCCCCCCCCCCTCCCCCCAATCAGTCTGAAGAAAAGTCCCAATCCAAATTGTCACCTATCCATGTTTTCCAGGGATACTGCCTGCCCCGCCGAGTTACTTCTTTTTAAACCAGCATCAGTGGTTCCTTATTCTTCAATTTAACCTGGTCACCATATTCATCTCAAAAATATTTTAAATGCCAATGGTTCTTTTTCATAAAGAATTGAATTCAAGATTTTTGTCACCATCAAACTTTATTTTGGCTGGTGCAAGGCTATAGGAGAGTCACCCATAGACGACAGAAATTAATACAGATCTGGTAATTGTTTAACATTTTGAGGAGACAACAAGGATAGTTGATGAGGTTTACTAATCAATGTCTTTTTGGAACTTGACAAATTTTCACACAAGATAATGTTTAACCAATGCAATAATTTATTGATAGCTAACCTTCTGTCACCTGTTAATAATTCACTGGAAGTTGGAAGACAGAATCAGAGATGAAGGGAACGGTGTTTGATCGCAGATTTGCACTACTGCTGACCCCCCCCCCCGTTATCAACTGGGTCCTTAGTTTTTCTTCATATGAATCCAACCTGTAAATGGCACCCAAAAGTCAATTCGCCACGAGAATTTAAGAGCAACAGGCAATGTAGATAGCAATTTTAATCTGAATAGAACATAGAACAGTTCAGCACAGGAACAGGCCTTTCAGCACACAATGTCTGTGTCAAGCATGATGTAAAGACTGACTCTTACTTGCCTGCACATAATCCATATCCCTCCTTCCTGCATTCAAAAGTCTCTTAAGTGCTACCATTATAACTGTCTCGACCACCATCCCCAGAAGTACATTCTATGCACTCACCACCTTCTGCGTAAAAAATGTGCCATGCATATCCCCTTTAAACTTCACCTCTCACCTTAAAGCTACGCTTTTCCTTCCTGGGATAAAGGTTCCGACTGTCTGCCTTATCTATGCCTCTTATAATTTAAAAAAAAACATCAATCAGGTCTCCCCGTACCTTCTGGCGTTTCAGAGAAAACAATCCAAGTCTGTCCAGCCTCTCCTGTAGCTAATACCCCCAAATCCAGGCACCTAGTAAACCTCCTCTACACCCCTTCCAAAGCCTCCACATCTTTCTTGTATTGGGGTGCCCAAAACTGCATGCAATGCTCCAAATGTGGCCTAACCAAAGTCCTATGAAATATAGGATGTAGTTTTAGAAACATAGAAAATAGGTGCAGGTGTAGGCCATTCAGCCCCATGAGCTGGCACCGCCATTCAATATGATCATGGCTGATCATCCAAAATCAATACCCCGTAACTGCTTTCCCCCCCATAAAGCTTGATTCCGATATCCTTGATTTTCTATATGGCTTTGAGTAGGAGGTACCATGAGGCACAATAGGGTAAGCAGGAAGATACATAGATAGTAACGAGGTGAAAATACCACAGTCACTGGAGTGGACGAAAAGTTAATTGACAGGGTAGATCTTGATGGGCAGGATGTTCCTCAGTAAGTGAACCTAGGGGTTATTATTTAAAATTGATCAATTTATAGATAAGATAATCTTTTTGTGTTTCCTGATCCAAGGTCAATGAACAATTTACATGGTAGACACAAAATGCTGGAATAACTCAACTTCACAAGGACAGAAAGCTCACTGCGGGAATGGGAGGGGTAGTTAAAGTGTTTAGCAATCAGGAGATAGGGCAGGTTTAGGCAGACTGAGCGGAGGTGTTTCTGAGTAGGGGCAGTGAAGAAAGCGAATGGCATGTTGGCCTTAATAACAAGAGGAATTGAATATAGAGGTCCTTCTGCAGTTGTACAAAGCCCTAGTGAGACCACACCTGGAGTATTGTGTGCAATTTTGGTTCCCTAATTTGAGGAAGGACATTCTTGATATTGAGGGAGTGCAGCGTAGGTTTACAAGGTTAATTCACGGTATGGCGGGACTGTCGTAAGCTGGGAGAATGGAGCAGTTAGGCTTGTACACTCTGGAGTTTAGAAGGATGAGAGGGAATCTCATTGAAACATATAAGATTGTTAAGGGCTTGGACATGCTAGAGGCAGGAAACATGTTCCCGATGTTGGGGGAGTCCAGAACCAGGGGCCACAGTTTAAGAATAAGGAGTAAGCCATTTAGAACAGAGACGAGGAAAGACATTTTCTCACAGAGAGTGGTGAGTCTGTGGAATTCTCTGCCTCAGAGGGCAGTGGAAACAGGTTCTCTTGATGCTTTCAAGAGAGAGCTAGATAGGGCTCTTAAAAATAGCAGAGTCAGGGATATGGGGAGAAGACAGGAACGGGGTACTGTTTGGGGATGATCAGCCATGGCTCGAAGGGCCAAATGGCCTACTCCTGCACCTATTGTCTATTGTTCAGCGAAACGATCGCTGATCCTGCGCCTGGTGTTGCCACAACAGGGACAGAGTCCCCCTAGTTCTCACCTTTCATCACATCAACTTTCGCATACAGCACATTTTTGCCAACGGGATCCCATCACTAGCCACATCTTCCCATCTCCACCCCTTTCCGCTTTCCGCAAAGATCGTCCCCACCGCAACTCCCTGGTCAACTCGTTTCTTCGCACCCAAACCACCTTTCCCCGGGTATTTTCCCCTGCAACCGCAGGAGATGCAACACCTGTCCCTATACCTTCCCCATCGACTCCATCCAAGGACCCCCAGTCTTTTCACGTGAGACAGAGGTTCACTTGCACCTCCTCCAACCTCATCGACTGTATCCGCTGTTCCAGGTGTGGACTCCTATATATCTGCGAGACCAAGCGCAGGCTCAGCGATCATTTCGCTGAACATATCTGCTCAGTCCGCCTAAACTTGCCTTAAACATTTTAAATCCCCCTCCCATTCCCACAGTGATTTTTCTGTCCTGGGCCTCCTCCATTGTCAGAGTGAGGCCCAGCACAAATTGGAGGAACATCACATATTTCGCTTGGGCAGGTTATACCCCTTTGGTATGAATATTGACTTCTCTAACTTCAAGTAACCCTTCCTCTCTCCCATCCCCTCCCCCTTCCCAGTTCTGGCTGTCCTCGATTACATTTTATCTGTTTGCTTTATTATCTTCTCCTAACTAACAATGATCTATTCTACATTCTCCTTGATTTCCATCCCCTTTATCTCGATTTTCACACCTCACACTTCTTTATCTCTGTATCTCCCTCTCGCCCTGACGATCAGTCAGAATAAGGGTCTCGACCCGAAACGTCACCCTGTCCAGAGATGCTGGCTGTCCCGCTGAGTTACTCCAGCATTTTGTGTCTATCATGTAAATGTTCTTTGACTTTGGATCAGGAAAGACAAACCATTTTCTTGAAATATGTGCAATCAAAGATATACATGCACAAAAAAAATTACTAAATACTAACACACAGTCAGAAATAAATCAAATCAAATCAAAAGCATTCTTGTGTGCCAGTGTGGCCTTTGCCAAAGAACTGAAAGACAGCCCAGAAGAGAGACACAAAATGTTGGAGTAACTCAGGGGGTCAGGCAGCATCTCAGCAGAAAAGGAGAAACAGCCCAAGTTTAATTGGAACAAAATGCACAATTCTGAAAGGCAAGGAGCGATGATATGGGGATTAAGTTCCGAGATTGACAAATAACTAGTGAGCAAGGTCATTTAGTAACCAATTATATATATGGAGCAGGACTTGTACTAGCCACTGCACAGCATTGTGCTGTGTGCAAAACATAAGTTATCTGCATGTCTAAAATTCAAGCCACAATGCCCAGAAAAAATGATAAAAACATCAGAATTTTCTGTTTATGTGGTTTACAAACAACAATTTTCCCCTTTGGTAATAAATCACACAACTGCCAGAAACCGTTGAATTCACTTTGCCCACAAAAATGAATAAAGAAGGCTTGGCCAGGTTATGACTCATTAGGTTTTTATAAACTATAGATATTGTTTCTTTAATTCAAAGCATATGCTGCTCAGACTGAGGAACATTGCGAGCATATGCAAGGTGCACAATGGGAGAGAAAAGCAGCATTAAAATAAGCGAGTTCGATATTATGAAAAATGAAAGGAATCATCGGATTTATCAAAGGTCATTCGCGATAAAGAAAATGCGAACAAAGCGCTGGCTGTATAAACTGTGTATAAATTAGACAATAGGTGCAGGAGTAGGCCATTCAGCCCGAGCCAGCACGGCCATTCAATGTGATCATGGCTGATCATCCCCAATCAGTACCCCGTTCCTGCCTTCTCCCCATATCCCTAACTCCGCTATCTTTAAGAGCCCTATCTAGTTCTCTCTTGAAAGTATCCAGAGAACCGCCTCCACCACCCTCTGAGGCAGAGAATTTCACAATCTCACAACTATCTGTGAGAAAAAGTGTTTCTAAATGGCTTACCCCTTATTCTTAAACTGTGGCCCATGGTTCTGGACTCCCCCAACATCGGGAACATATTTCATAGAAACATAGAAAATAGGTGCAGGAGTAGGCCATTCGGCCCTTCGAGCCTGCACCGCCATTCAATATGATCATGGCTGATCATCCAACTCGGTATCCTGTACCTGCCTTCTCTCCATACCCCCTGATCCCTTTAGCCACAAGGGCCACATCTAACTCCCTCTTAAATATAGCCAATGAACTGGCCTCAACTACCTTGTGGAAGATAATTCCAGAGACTCACCACTCTCTGTGTGAAAAATATTTTCTTCATCTCGGTCCTAAAGGAATTCCCCCTTATCCTTAGACTGTGACCCCTTGTTCTGGACCTCCCAACGTCGGGAACAATCTTCCTGCATCTAGCCTATCCAACCCCTTAAGAATTTTGTAAGTTTCTATGAGATCCCCCCCTCAGTCTTCTAAATTCTAGCGAGTACAAGCCAAGTCTATCCAGTCTTTCCTCATATGAAAGTCCTGACATCCCAGGAATCAGTCTGGTGAACCTTCTCTGTACCCCCTCTATGACAGGAATGTATTTTCTCAGATTTGGAGACCAAAACTGTACGCAATACTCCAGGTGTGGTCTCATCAAAGCCCTGTACAACTGCAGTAGAACCTCCCTGCACCTACACTCAAATCCTTTCGCTATGAATGCTAACATACCATTTGCTTTCTTCACTGCCTGCTGCACCTGCATGCCTACTTTCAATGATTGGTGTACCATGACACCCAGGTCTCGTTGCATCTCCCCTTTTCCTAATTTACCACCGTTAAGATAATAGTGTACCCTCCTGTTTTTGCCACCAAAGTGGATAACCTCACATTTATCCACATTAGATTGCATCTGCCATGCATTTGCCAACTCACCCAGCCTCTAGCGTGTCCAAACCCTTAATAATCTTATATCTTTCAATAAGATCCCCTCTCATCCTTCTAAACTCTAGAGTATACAAGCCCAGCCGCTGCATTCTCTCAGCATATGACAGTCCCACCATTCCGGGAATTAACCTTGTAAACCTACGCTGCATTCCCTCAATAGCAAGAATGTCCTTCCTCAAATTAGGGGACCAAAACTGCACACAATACTCTAGGTGTGGTCTCACTAGCGCCCTATACAATTGCAGAAGGACCTCTTTACTCCTATACTCAACTCATCTTGTTATGAAGGCCAACATGCCATTCGCTTTCTTCACTGCCTGCTGTACCTGCATGCTTACTTTCATTAACTGGTGAACAAGGACCCCCCAGATCCTGTTGTACTTCCATTTTTCCCAATGTGACACCATTTAGATAATAATCTGCCTTCCTGTTTTTGCTACCAGAGTGAACAACCTCACATTTATCCACATTAAACTGCATCTGCCATGCATCTGCCCACTCACCCAACCTGTCCAAGTCACCCTGCATTCTCGTAGCATCCTCCTCACAGTTCATACTGCCACCCAGCTTTGTTTCATGGGCAAATTTGCTAATGTTACTTTGAATCCCTTCACCTAAATCATTGATGTATAGTGTAAATAGCTGCGGTCCCAGCACCGAGCCTTGCGGTACCCTATTAGTCACTGACTGCCATTCTGAAAGAGACCCGTTAATCCCTACTCTTTGTTTCCTGTCTGCCAACTAATTTTCTATCCATGTCAGCACTCTACCCCAAAAACTACGTGCCCTAATTTTGCCCACTAATCTCCTCTGTGGGACGTTATCAAATGCTTTCTGAAAATCCAGGTACACTACATCCACTGGTTCTCCCTTGTCCATTTTCCTAGTTACATCCTCAAAAAATTCCAGAAGAATAGTCAAGCATGATTTCTCCTTCGTAAATCCATGCTGACTCGGACCGATCCTGTTACTGCTATCCAAATGTTTGGCTATCTCATCTTTTATAATTGACTCCAGCATCTTCCCCACCACTGATGTCAGGCTTACTGGTCTATAATTCCCTGTTTTCTCTCTCCAGCCTTTCTTAAAAAGTGGGATAACATTAGTTACCCTCCAATCCACAGGAACTGATCCTGAATCTATAGAACATTGGAAAATTATCACCAATGCATCCACGATTTCTAGATACACTTCCTTAAATACTCGGGGATGCAGACCATCAGGCCCTGGGGATTTATCAGCCTTAGTCCCATCAGTCTATCCAACACCATTTCCTGCCTAATGTGGATATCCTTCAGTTCCTCCGTCATCCCAGATCCTCTGGCCACTACTATATCAGGAAGATTGATTGTGTCTTCCTTAGATCCAAAGTACCTGTTCATCTGCCATTTCCTTGTTCCCCACTATAAATTCACCTTTTTCGGTCTTCAAGGGTCCAACTTTGGTCTTAACTAATTTTTTCCTCTTCACATAGAAACATAGAAACATAGAAAATAGTAGAAAATAATAGAAAAGTAGGCCATTCGGCCCTTCGAGCCTGCACCGCCATTCAATATGATCATGGCTGATCATCCAACTCAGTATCCTGTACCTGCCTTCTCTCCATACACCCTGATCCCTCTAGCCACAAGGGCCACATCTAACTCCCTCTTAAATATAGCCAATGAACTGGCCTCAACTACCTTCTCTGACAGAGAATTCCAGACTCACCACTCTCTGTATGAAAAAGATTTTTACATCTCGGTCCTAAAAGATTGCCCCTTTATCCTTAAACTGTGACCTCTTGTTCTGGACTTACCCAACATCGGGAACAATCTTCCTGCATCTAGCCTGTCCAACCCCTTAAGAATTTTGTACGTTTCTATAAGATCCCCCCTCAAACATCTAAATTCTAGCGAGTACAAGCCGAGTCTATCCAGTCTTTCTTCATATGAAAGTCCTGACATCCCAGGAATTAGACTGGTGAACCTTCTCTGTACTCCCTCTATGGCAAGAATGTCTTTCCTCAGATTTGGAGACCAAAACTGTATGCAATACTCCAGGTGTGGTCTCACCAAGACCGTGTACAACTGCTGTAGAACCTCCCTGCTCCTATACTCAAATCCTTGTGCTAAGAATGCTGACACTTCTTCACAGCCTGCTGCACCTGCATGCCTACTTTCAATGACTGGTGTACCATGACACACAGGTCTCGTTGCATCTCCCCTTTTCCTAATCGGCCACCATTCAGATAATAGTCTACTTTCATGTTTTTGCCACCAAAATGGATAACCTCACATTTATCCACATTAGATTGCATCTGCTATGCATTTTCCCACTCACCCAGCCGATCCAAGTCACCTTGCAGCCTCCTAGCATCCTCCTCACAGTTAACACTGCCACCCAGCATCGTGTCATCCGCAAACTTGGAGATGTTGCATTCAATTCCCTCATCCAAATCATTAATATATATTGTAAATAGCTGGGGTCCCAGCTCTGAGCCTTGCGGTACCCCACTAGTCACTGCCTGCTATTCTGAAAAGGACCCGTTTACTCCTACTCTTTGGTTCCTGTCTGCCAGCCAGTTCTTTTATCCACATCATTACTGAACCCCCAATACCGTGTGCTTTAAGTTTGTATACTAATCTCTTATGTGGAACCTTGTCAAAAGTCTTCTGAAAGTCCAGATATAACACATCCACTGGTTCTCCCTTATCCACTCTACTAGTTACATCCTCGAAAAATTCTATATAATTCATGACATGAATTACCTAACAGACATGATTTACCTTTCATAAATCCATGCTGTCCTTGTCCAATAGTTTCACCACTTTCCAAATGTGCTGTTATCCCATCTTTAATAACTGACTCTAGCAGTTTCCCCACTAACCGTTGTTAGACTAACTGGTCTGTAATTCCCCGTTTTCTCTCTCCCTCCCTTTTAAAAAAGTGGGGTTACATTAGCTACCCTCCAATCTTCAGGAACTACTCCAGAATCTAAAGAGTTTTGAAAAATTATCACTAATGCATCCACTATTTCTGGGGCTACTTTCTTACGTACTCTGGGATGCAGCCTATCTGGCCCTGGGGATTTATCGCCCTTTAATCCATTCAATTTACCTAACCCCAATTCCCGGCTAACCTGGATTTCACTCAGTTCCTCCATCTCACTTGACCCCCGGTCCCCTGCTATTCCGGCAAATTATTTATGTCTTCCTTAGTGAAGACAGAACCAAAGTAGTTATTCAATTGGTCTACCATGTCCTTCTTCCCCATGATCAATTCACCTGTTTCTGACTGCAAGGGATCTACATTTGTTTTAGCTAATCTTTTTCTGTTCACATATCTATAAAAACATTTGCAGTCAGTTTTTATGTTCCCTGCCAGTTTTCTTTCATAATCTATTTTCCTTTCCTAATTAAGCCCTTTGTCCTCCTCTGCTGGACTCTGAATTTCTCCCAGTCCTCTGGTAGGCTAATTTTTCTGGCTAGTTTGTATGCTTCATCTTTTGTTTTGATACTATCCCTGATTTCCCTTGTTATCCACGGATGCACTACCTTCCCTGATTTATTCTTTTGCCAAACTGGGATGAACAATTGTTGTAGTTCATCAATGCGGTCTTTAAATGCCTTCCATTGCACATCGACCGTCAACCCTTTAAGAATCAATTGCCAGTCTATCTTGGCCAATTCACGTCTTATACCCTCAAAGTTACCTTTCTTTAAGTTCAGAACCCTTGTGTCCGAATTAATTATTTCACTCTCCATCCTAATGAAGAACTCAACCATATTATGGTCATTCTTGCCCAAGGGGCCACACACAGCAAGACTGCTAACTAACCCTACCTCAGTTCTCAATACCCAGTCTAGAATAGCCTGCTTTCTCGTTGGTTCCTCTACATGTTGGTTTAGAAAACTATCCCACATACATTCCAAGAAATCCTCTTCCTCAGCACCCCTGCCAATTTGATTCACCCAATCTATATGTAGATTGAAGTCACCCATTATAACTGTTTTACCTTTGTTGCACGCATTTCTAATTTCATGTTTGATGCCATCCCCAACTCCACTACTACTGTTGCGTTATTGCGCTAATCTCCTCTCTAACCAGCAACGCTACCCTACCTCCTTTTCCTTTCTGTCTATCCCTCCCGAATATTGAATATCCCTGGATGTTCAGCTCCCAGCCTTGGTCACCCTGGAGCCATGTCTCCATGATCCCAACTATATCATAGTCATTAATAGCTATCTGCACATTCAACTCATCCACCTTATTACGAATGCTGAATAAGGTGCCTTATTACAAATGCTAAATTAAGATACCTAAAGAAGCTTTTACTATCCTGCTAGCATACCTTCGTACCTAACCTTTTCTCCCCGTATTGTCTTTTTGGTTATCTTCTGTTGTTCTTTAAACATTACCCAATCCTCTTGCTTCCCACTCATTTTTTCTACGTTGCATGTCTTCCCTTTAATTTTCATACTCTCCCTGACGTCCCTTGTCAGCCATGGTCATCCCTTCCTCCCCTTGGAATCTTTCTTCCTCCTAGGAATGAACTGATCCTGCACCTTCTGTATTATTCTTAGAAGCACCTGCCATTTTTGTTCCACTGTCATCCCTGCTAGTGTATCTTTCCAGTCAACTTTGGCCAGCTCCTCCCTCATGGCCCCATAGTCCCCTTTATTCAACTGCAACACTGACACCTCCTACCTACTCTTCTCCCTCTCCAATTGTAGATTAAACCTGACCATGTTATGGTCATTGTAGTTGGGTTATTGCATGTGAACCAATCAGAGTAATGTACTACCACTAACTCCACCTTACTGTACACTTTATATTAACACTCACTTCAAGTTTATGATCAAGTAATTACGCGGTGGTATGAGATGCTAACCAACGTTCCTCTCCCGTTACTGCACCAACCATGAATGATATGAATAAAGATGATTAAACATCTCCAGACTGTGTCTTTGTTACAGCTGCGCGGCATTTACTATGGTGATATGACAACAAAGGGAAAATTACCCATTGCGTCCGACTATCGGTTTTTTATTTGCATTTTATTAGTCTTTGCTGGATCTTTTTTACTACAATGGCTTACTCGTGTCGCAACAGCAGACAACCCACACTCATCTTTGTTGCAGGCATAGGTGAGCGATGGAGGCTCTTTGTGATTGACTATGTGCGTTACATCAATATCATCACAACGATCCGGAGAGAGGTACACACAGGCATGGCGCCACTTCCTGCTCGGTGACCTTTGGCGTGGACCCGACAGTCTATGATTCGCCACGCAAACCTTCGAGGAAGGAAGCTTTTTGAGCGGCCACCTGTACACACAGATAGACAGAGAGAGACGGAGAATGAGAGAGAGAGGAGAGAGATACCACAGTGGCCCCACTGCTGAGACAATGTGCAACCCTAATGTGCTGCTGCGTAAATTCCGTGAGCTATGTGACCTGCCATCGAACCGCATTCTGGAAAGAGCAAAGTTCTTCGCACACCAACAGCTTCCTGATGAACCTGTGGAACGTTTCATTTGTGATTTGATATGGCCCTGAGATGTCGCTTTGGTGAGATACGAATGGGTTAACACGCGACAAACTCATTAGCGGCATGTCTGATCAGAAGCTCAAAACAGAGCTACTCCGAAATGCTGTCCTGACTCTTGAACAGGCTGTGCATGCCTGCCGTATGTCGGAGGTTGTAGCCCCACTGAGTGATCAGCCATTCTGAAAGGGACCCGTTAATCCCTACTCTTTGTTTCCTGTCTGCCAACCACTTCTCTATCCATGTCAGCACCCTAACCCCAATACCATGTGCCCATGGGTCCAACTTTGGTCTCAACTAATTTTTTCCGCTTCACATACCTACTATCCTTCTTTATATTCTTGGCTAGCTTACCTTTGTACCTCATCTTTTCTCCCTGTATTGCCATTTTAGTTATCTTCTGTTGCTCTTTAAATATTACCCAATCATCCTGCTTCCCGCTCATCTTTGCTATGTTGTACTTCTTCTCTTTTATTTTTATACTTTCCCTGACGTCCCTTGTCAGCCACGGTCGCCCCTTACTCCCCTTGGAATCTTTCTTCCTCTTTGGAATGAACTGATCCTGCACCTTCTGTATTATTCCCAGAAACACCCGCCATTGTTGTTCCTCTGTATCCCTGCTAGTGTATCTTTCCAATCAACTTTGGCCAGCTCTTCTCATGGCCCCATAGTCCCTTTTATTCAACTGTAACACTGACACCTCCGATTTACCCTTCTCCCTCTCCAATTGTAGATACAACTTGACCATTTTATGGTCACTACCTAATGGCTCCTTAACCTCAAGTTCCTTTATCAAACCCAGTTCATTACATAACATTAAATCCAGAATTGCCTTTCCCTGGTAGGCTCCAATACAAGCTGCTCTAAGAATCCATCGTGGAGGCACTCCACAAACTCCCTTTCTTGGGGTCCAGCACCAACCTGATTTTCCCATTCTACCTGCACGTTGAAATCTCCCATAAAAACCGTAGCATTGCCTTTACGACATGCCAATTTTAACTCCTGATTCAACTTGCACCCTATATCCAGGCTACTGTTTGGGGGCCTGTAGATAAATCCCATTAGGGTCTTTTTACCCTTACAATTCCTTAGTTCTATCGATACTGACTCTACATCTCCTGGTTCAATGTCACCCCTTGCAAGGGACTGGATTTCATTCCTCACCAACAGAGTTACCCTACCCCCTTTTCCCATCTGTCTGTCTTTTCGATAGGAGGTATACCCTTGAATATTCAGTTCCCAGCCCTGGCCCTCTTGCAGCCACGTCTCTGTAATTCCCACAACATCATAACTACCAATCTCTGACGGATCCCCAAGCTCATCCACTTTATTTATTATACTTCGCGCATTCATATATAACACTAATTCGATATTCACCTCCCCTATTTCACCTGACCTTACTCTCTTATCCCTTCTTGAACTTTCCGTCCCATTAATTCGGGTCCCATTAATAAATAAAGTCCCATTAATTAATGTTACAATTCTTCAAGGAGACCAAGTATATCTTTGAACTATTTTCCCCTGTCAACCTGGTAACATCTTTCCAGGACAGAACTAACAATGTCTATTTCAAGGTAGGCACAAAATGCTGGAGTAACTCAGCAGGACAGGGAGCATCTCTAGAGACAAGGAATGGGCGACGTTTCAGGTCGAGACCCTTCTTCAGACTGATGTCAGGGGAGGGGGCGGGACAAAGATAGAATGTAGGCGGAGACAGTAAGACTCGTGGGAGAACTGGGAAGGGGAAGGGGATGGAGAGAGAAAGCAAGGACTATCTGAAGTTAGAGAAGTCAATGTTCACACCGTTGGAGTGTAAACTACCCAAGCGAAATACGAGGTGCTGTTCTTCCAATTTGCGCTGGCCCGCACTCTGACAATGGAGGAGACCCAGGACAGAAAAGTCAGATTGGGAATGGGAGGGGGAGTTGAAGTGTTGAGCCACCGGGAGATCAGGTAGGTTAAGACGGACTAAGCGGAGGTGTTCAGTGAAACAATTGCCGAGCCTGCACTTGGTCTCGCCAATGTAGAAAAGTTGACACCTGGAACAGCGGATACAGTAGATGAGGTTGGAGGAGATGCAAGTGAACCTCTGCCGCACCTGGAAAGACTGTTTGGATCCTTGGTAGATTTCTAACTGAGCCTCAAGCTTGTCCACTTTATTTCTTATAAAGGGGCGGCTGGAGATGTCCGGGGTGACCCTGGACCGACGGGACACCGGCCTGAAGCAGTGGCGGCCCCAGGCATACAGCCAGCATGGGCCGTCAGTCCAGGGCTGTCAGTTAACCCGGCGGGACAAGCAGAGTTGAGCTGGAGTTAGGGCTTCTTCTCAGTGCTGGCTGTAAGCTTGGGGCCGCCACTGCTCCAGGCTGGTGTACTTTCAGTCCAGGGCTGTCCGTTAACACGGCGGGCCAGGCAGAGTTGAGCTGGAGTTAAAGCCTCTTCTCTATGCTGGTTGTAAGCCTGGGGCCGCCACTGCTCCGGGCCGGTGTCCTGTCGGTCCAGGGTCACCCCGGACATCTCCAGCCGCCCCCGGACAGGGATGGGACACTCAGGAGAGGACAGGGACAGTCCAGTAGCAATTCAACAGCGCTCGCAGTGCCGGAGACCCGGGTTTGATCCTGACTACGGATGAAACGGAGGTCTGTATACACGCAGCAGCTGAGCTACCGAGAATTTTTATCGCGAATATGACCTGGGCATGCGAAGTCGGAATACCAAACTCGTTATAAAGAGTGGTTTAAGAAAATGTAGGTTTCAACTGGAGATAAATGCAAGGCAGTATGTGATAGGTCTGAATGGACCCAACCTGAAACCACAAGTCCATTTCCTCCACAGATGCTGCCTGACCTGCTGAGTTCCTCCACCGTTTTGAGTTTAGCTCAAGATTCCAACATCTACAGTTTGTGTCCCGATGATGGGTTCAAAGTGTTTGCATGCATTGCCTGCTGCATTTGAATCAAAGGCTGGCTGGCACATGAAGTATAAGTACTTTCAAATGAGACGTTGGCCTTGTCTGGTGTAGACAAGGCCAAAATTCACAAAAGAAAAACTATTAGACTGGAGACAAGTGTCTGCCAGGATAGTTATAACACCATTGCTCTTTTTGATAAATATTACTAATCTGGAAAAGCATTGGGCATAATTTCAAAGCCAAATAACTGAAATATCAAATAATGTGAGGAAGATAGTAAAAGATGTCAATATAACATAAAATGGTGAAATATAGGACGGATTAAATTTAGCACAGAAAAACACGGAGTGATTCGTTTTGCTAAGAGCAATGATTAGAGCCAATGAAATTTAAATTGTACAACTTTAAAGTGGGTGCAGGAACAGAGTTCTGAGAATGCACGTCAAATCTCTGACAACTGCAGGATAGGTTATGTAGGCACAGAGAATCCTTAGATTCATAAATAGAGACATCAAGTACAAAGTCAAGGGAGATATGCAAAATCTTCATCTTCCATGAAGCTTCTTCTGTTCCCAAAATGTAGAAGGTGCTGCAAAAGGCTGATATTCACAGAAAATTCAACAGATATGGATACATTTCAACACCATAACAAACCACATCTTAGTTTTGAAGGTATGTCCACAAGAATGGGGTTTGCATTTTGTTAACAATATAATTTGCCACAGGCAAGTGTGGAAAATTATATTTGTACAACACCACTGTTGCCACGGTTGCCTAGCCAGAGGCAACTAAATTTAAAGTGGAACCTTCTTCCCAATAACCCTCTCTGGCTTGACCCCTCCCATCACCACCTCCAGTTTAAATTCCAGTAGGAATATTTTGGAATTGGAGAACCAAGTAACAAAAGAATCTTGTCTGCAAATGTGAGATTTTATGAGAAACGATTGCTTTGTATTTGACTTTCTTTGTTATAAGAAAAAGGGTAGCATGACGATGACACTTTTGTTGGGGTGAATGGTTTTCGCAAGTTTTAAACCATTCATAAATTTGGGGATATTTTTATTTGATTAGGTCCATTGTGATTTTATTTATTGTTACCAGTGATGAAGAAGGGATTGTTTTGTGGGTATTGAAAAATATTTTAACCTTGAAGTTAAAAGTTAATGAATTGGCAATCTATTTTTGATTGTTGCAGCAAATTATGATCAGTAGATTGCTCAGATTTTGTAAAATAATTATACAATTATATTGGCATACAAGCTATCTGAGTACTTAATATTTTTAAGTGTACCTGACTACAGGTAGTTAATGGGAGGTGGAGAGTAATGGGAGGTGGAAGTGGAGGTGGGAGGTGGTTTTGCGGTATTTGTTCAGACTGGCTGCAGTTTCAAATTTCGGGGGCTAATCAGACTTGTCTCTGAATTACATGTTAAAGAATAATCAGTTTTTGCCTTGGCAATAAATAAATAACCAAATTATATTGTTTTGCTGTTATTGGGGGATTTAAAATGAGTTATTAGTTGAATTAGAAAATATAGGACTCACTATTACTTATCAAAAATTATAATCTTAACCTTAACCTTTTGAAAAATAGCTCAGATATTTTAATATATGTTTTTTTACCAGAAAATATCATAAATTATGAATGGTTATTCAGAATATTAATATTGTACCTAAAACATTGTTTTAAATTAGAGACATATTTAATCAGGGTCTTATGTCTTTGAAATCACTTTGATCTGTAACAAATGGAAACAGGAACACACGAAGAGTAAAACAATCTATGCAACATACAATTGACAATTCAACCCCACATTCTTTGGTGAAAGTGCTCCCACCTTGTTGAAAGCCTGGGTTATCATAATGCATTTCCATCAACACATATGTGGGATCATCTGTGGTTCCAAGCGAAAGTCCAACGTCAGGAGGAAAGGAAAATCCCTGTAGTCATTAGACAGGAAAACAAAATCTAAAACTTATGGTTAATTGAGGACAGTATTATTGTACATAAATGTAAAAATACAATTTATGGAACTCGGTTTTTATTATGCTAAAACCACTTTAAATGAGAGGAAAGGTTGGGAAAACATTACAAAGAAACTGGTCAATAACTTCCTCTAGCACTGTAAATTCCTCACGTAAAAAGTAACATACTAACCTGGTACAAAATCTTGCATACAGTTCTTGAACTATTTGGCAAATACATTGGGGTATTTTTAGACTTTTTGAGATACAGCATGGAAACAGGCCTTTCGGATCCCACCTAGACCATGCCGATCAGCATACACTAGCACCAGCCTACACACTAGGGACAATTTACAATTTTTACCAAAGCCAATTAACTTACCAACCTGCAAGTCATTGGAGTGTGGGAGGACAAAGGACAAAGGATATTTATTGTCACACACACAAATTGGTGTAGTGAAATTTGCCTTGCCATGCAGCACATAGATAAAGATAAGACATAACATTAAAGAATTTAACATAAAACATAAAAAACATCCCCCCACAATGGTTCCCATTATGAGGGAAGGCACAAAGTCCCCACCCCATCCCCATTTCACCCATAGTCGGGCCTATTGAGGCCTCCACAGTCGCCGCTATGTGGGTCGATGTTCCAGGCCCTTCTTCGCCGGATGATGGTGCTCCGGCAACGGGAGAACCCTCTCAGCGGCTCGGGGTGCCTGTAACGGCCACTTCCTTGCTGGAGACCGCGGCTTCCGACGCCAACAGGCCGCGCTGAATGGAGCTCCACAACCGGCGATCTTGCTGAGAGATCCCAGGCTCCCGATGTTAAAGTTCAGCACCGCCACCTGCGGCTGGTTGCTCTACAGTCCCACAGCTCAGCGATGTTCTCCTGCGGTCTTCAGCTCACCGGAGCTCCAGCGCGGCGACCCAGGCAAGGGATCGCCCGCTCTGCTCCGCGATGGCGCTCCAGCACTGCGCCGCTGCAGAAGCCGTGGTTCTGGGCAGTCCCCCCAGGAAATGCCGCTCCAGGCCTGCTGGTAGGCCGCGAGGACGGGTCGACGTCGCAGCCTGGAGAAAGCTGCCTCTCCGACCAGGTAGGTACCCTAGAATGCAGTTTCCCCCTTCCCCTCCCCCACCCCCACATAAAAAAGGCTAGGATTCCGAAAAACAGAAAAACTCAACTAATTAAAAATAAATTAAAAAAAGAGAAAAAACGGACAGCTGCAGGCTGGGCAGCCATACACATACAGGAAACCAGAGCACCCACAAAAAAAACATGCGGTCACAGGGAGAATGGACAAACACCGTACAGACAGCACCCGTGGTCAGGATTGAACCTGGGTCTCTGGCACTGTAAGGCAACAACTCTACCACTGCTTTTATACATCTATTTAAAGAACACTATATGTTTGTAGTATAATAAGTATAGCTATTTACCAAAAGCTTTAGTAATGTGTAATATCTTTGATTATACATTGAGCTTGCCCAACAAGTTAGACATAAGCTGACACAATGTCACCAATGTACAAAACTGGAAACTGTTATTGTTGAAATCTGCTTTGTTATATTACCTTATCAAAATAAACTCAGCTTTAAGTTTTCCATTTAGAATCGATTGCATACTGAGGACTCATCAGCTTAGAATAGTTGTGGCTGTTCATTTGGCTATAACAATGGAGATTTGTAGCTATGATGTCTCCTGTTCCTTTGTAACATGGAAAAAGGTAATTCTATCAATGCTTAGATGGAGAAATCTCTTTTAATTTCTGAACATCATATTAGGCATGACTTGAGAGTTAGTGAAAATGTTTTGGATTTTAGTTGAAGGGAGAAGGAGGAATTCTTCAGATCTGTTGCAGCATTTGGGAAAAGAGCTCACAGAAAAGTCAGAATTTACTTAGAGTTTAAATATGATCACCTTGGTCTTGCTAGAAATGATGCTGCACATATTTTTTGTGTAATAGCAATAGTTTCTGCATTTATGGTGTTTGAGCATTTACATAATAAATGCTCGTCTTAACCACGAAGAAACATTTGATTAACTCAATTTTTTAATGATTTTTATCATTGACTTGATTGTGGGGAATATATACCAGTTCAGGAGACCATGGTATGTATGACCAATTAAGAGCAACTTTTACGTCGCATACTATAGCAAGGTAAGCAAAACCTGACCAGGTTTTGAGTGCCATGAAAATCGAAGTCTGGAAAGTCTCTTCTGATGAAGAAATCGGTTCACAAGGCAAACATTTTGTTGCTAGAGTAACTTTACTAAAAAACTGGTCAACAAATGTGAAGATGGAAGGTTTCATTGCATCTTTGCAGTAATTTGAGTAATAAACCTAGTGCATCTTTATATGCTAGGTTTGTTGCTACTTCATTTTATACCAACTATGGGTGCATTATCATATACTTATTAAAAGTGTGATCTTGTACGTGTGTACATGTGTGTGTGTATATATGTGTGTATATGTGGTTGTCTTTACATCTTTGCAAAAACACTATGCTGTAACAATAACATTTTTACATATTCTGATTGACATTTTACCCCTCGAGGCCGAGATCACCTTCACTGAACATTTTATGCTTTATTTCTCGACTTATTACTGATTAAAAGTAAGAAGTTTAAAAACACCAAAAGACTTTAAATTTAAAACAACCAGCTTTCACTGATGACGTCACAATGGGTCGGCTAGCAGTGATCAGCTTTACTGAAGATTTCATCCTATATTTGACACATTATTCGTGATTAAGATTTATAAAATGCCAACTTTAACAAGGTTTTTACATATTCTGATTCACATTTTTCCGCTCTAGGCAGAGATCATTTTCACGACATTTTATGTTTTATTTCTCGACTTATTACTGATTAAAGTTAAAAAAAATCAAAAGACTTTGAATTAAAAATGACCAGCTGCAACTGATGACGTCACAATGGGTCGGCTAGCAGTGACGACACAGTGACGACACAGGAACACTCTGAACTTTTCACCTCACAAGAGGGGGAGGGCGAATTGCTATTGCAACACGCAGGGGAAGTACAATTGGAATTTTTTTTTAAAGCCCACTGCTCAGGGAGGCAGGGGAGTGCTGGAATCTTACATTCGGGAATGGTTTGCGTTGGAGGACCACACCTCCCGTGGGGGCTACGGGTAGGCAACGGGTCTGCACTTGGTCTAGTTATTATAAAAAACTGCACCAAAATTAAACAATTTCAAATGAGCTAGAATTATTCACATTTGTTCTATTTTTCACCTCTTAGAATTTGTGAAAATTTAATAAAAATACTGTATTGCAGAGACTACGCAGTTTTCAATAAATATGAAGCTTTGATTTCACACATTTGAAGAATTTACAATTATATAAATGAACATGCCACAACAATGAGGACCTACCTTTCCTCCGATTGCCCATGCCATAATGATACTTTCACAATATAAAAAATCATCTGGCATATTGGAATGGTAGCATTCATGTCCAATGTCAAGGGCACTGTCATTCAAGCTGTTGTGGCACTGATAAAGGAGAATATGATGTACCAAATGTTCATGCCCTTTCTGAATTATAGGATCAACCTGTAAATATATGCATTAAAGCAAACAGAAGACAGTAAGTAGTCTTATAACAATGCAGAAGTAAACTTCCTTTCCCTTGATAACCTTATTATGTAATTATTTATGAGACCAATCAGAGTGCAATGTTTACATTGCTATTGACCCCCAACAAATTAACATATATTGTTACTCAATAATCTATGAAAAAAATCTATAAACAATAATGAAGATAAGATCCAATGGACATCAGCAAAAACTGTCCATTGTAGGTCTTGCACTTTGGATAAGCCACAATTTGCTCAATTTCATTGTTAATTGGTAACATTTTAAATCATGAACCAACACACTCCCATCTCAAGATTTTGGCCCATTATTCTGATCGTAAATTTGATGAACGATTATTCATATTGGAGCACTAATTGCAAATCGTTAATCAGAAAAGTCTGTGAAATAGAAATTGAGCCACATAAAAGTTTTCTTTAAAAGAGCCTTGATGCAGAAAATCAATTCCATAAGAATGGAAATAATACATGTACCTCGTTATCAAAAAGGGAAACACAAAGCAGGAAACTATAGACCCCAATTAGCTTAACAGCTTACAAAGGGAAAATGTTAAAATATATTGTTAAATGCATTATAAAATACAACTGAAAACAGGAGTTCCTTAACACATTTCCATCATTTAATAAGCTCTTGCTTGATCTAAACTCAGAGAACTGATTCTCTGCTCGTCCATAAGCAAAGGATCCTCGATTTCCTCATCAGAAGAGCATGATCAGTACAAATTGGCAACTATTCTTACTCCTCAATAACCATCAACACAGGAGCACCTCAAAGCTGCGTGCTTACTTCCTTAATTAGATAATGCTCCAACACTATTAAATTCACAGCCAATCCCACCGTTGTTGGATGAGTAATGGATAATGATGAATACAGGAGTGATATTGATAATCCGATTGAATGTGCCATAACAATAATCTTGATCTCTATGTGAGCTGATTGTTGACTTCAAAAAGGAAAAGACAGGGTTCTACGGACCTGTGTTCATCCATAGGACGGTGGAGGGTGTCAACAGCTTTCAGGTTTCTGGGAGTACATATCTCTGAAGAGCTGTTTTGAGAACACATTGATGCAATCATAAAGAAAGCTCATCAACACATCAACTTCCTTAGAAGGTTACACAAAAAGCTGGAGAAACTCAGCGGGTGCAGCAGCATCTAAGGAGCGAAGGAGATAGGCGACGTTTCGGGTCGAGACCCTTCTTCAGACTGGTCAGGGATCAGGGAAACGAGCGATATAGACGGTGATGTGGAGAGAAAGAACAATTAATGAAAGATATGCAAAAAAGTATCGATGATAAAGGGAACAAGCCATTGTAAGCTGTTTGTGGTGTGAAAATGAGAAGCTAGTGCGACTAGGGTGGGGGAGGGAGATAGAGATAGAGGGAATGCACCTTCAAGTTCAAGAACAGCTTCTTCCTAGCAATCATCTGGCCTTTGAGCACTGCACAACACTAATCATAACCCCACCTCAGCGGCTACAATTCTTTTGGTTGCTTTACAGACTTCAGTTTTGCACTATTATGGTCTGTTTACTTTGTATTACTGATTATTAATTTATTGTATCATTGATTATTCAACATTTGTTTCTGTGTTATTGCATTAATGTGCATGGAAGTCTTCAGCAAGTAAGAATATTTTTCTGTCCTATTGATGGTACATATGACAATTAAACACTCTTGATTGTGTGTGCCCCCTAGAGTGTACAATACAAATGCAAGGAACAACCCACATCTTCTATCTAGGAATACGGCAGCTGCAGAACTTAATACTAAATTGTCCGACTTGGGATAACTTAGTTTATTATAGTCACGTGTACAGAAATACAGTGAAAAGCTTTTTTGTTGTGTGCTAGTCAGCGGAATGACTATATATGATTACAATCAAGCCATCCACAGTGTACACATACAGGATAAAGATAATAATGTTTAGTGCAAGATAAAGTCCAATTAAAAGTAGTCTGAGGGTCTCCAATATGAGGTAGATTGTAGGTCAGCACCGCTCTCCAGTTGGTGATACGGAGGTTCCTTTGCCAGATAACAGCTGGAAAGAAGCGGCCCTGAATCTGAAGGTTGGGGTTTTCACATTTCTGTACCTCTTGCCTAGTGGGAGATGGGTGAAGAGGGAGTCGCTGGGGTGAGACTGGTCCTTGATTATGATGGTGGTCTTGCTGTGCCGGTGTGAAGTGTAGATGGAGTCAATGGTTTGCATGATGGTCTGGGCTGCATTCACAATTCTCTGCAATTTTTTGTGGTCTTGGGTGGACCTGTTTCCAAACCATATGGTGATGCATCCCAATAAAATGCTTTCTACAGCACAACTGTAGAAGTAGGTGAGAGTTATTGGGGATATGCCAAACTTTCTAAGCATTCGAAGGAAGTTGAGGTGTTGATCTTATTTCTTGGCCATTGCTTTGATATGGCTCGTCCAGAACAAGTTGTTTGTTTACTCCTAAATAACTTGAAGCTTTCAACCATCTAAACTTCGGCACCATCAATGTTTTCCTGGCTTTGCTTCATGAAGTCGATCACAATCTCCTTTGTCTTCCTGACATTAAGGGAAAGGATGTTGCCTTGGCACCAGGTTACGAGATTCTCAGTCACCTTCCTGTGATCCATCTCATCACTATTTGATATCCGGCCCACTATGGTTGATATCATCTGCAAATTTGTAATTGAGTTGAATTTGTACTTGGTTGCACAATTGTGGGTTTATAAGGAGTAAAAGAGAGGGGGGTGAGAATGCATCTTTGCAGGTCACCAATGTTGAGGATTATCATAGAGGGTGATTTGTCACCTATCCTTCATGTTGCTCATGAAGTGGAGGATCCAGTTGCAGAGGTGAGTGCTAACTCCAAGTTCCACGTGTTTGGACATGTTTAGATGGGATGATGGTATTGAAAGCAGAGCTGTAGTCTATGAATAAAAGTCTGACATAGGCGTCTCTCTTATCCAGGTGTTCGATGGATGTAGGGCCAGGGAGACTGCATCAGCCTTGGACCTGATGTGGTGGTAGGTGAACTGCAGTGGATCAAAGTTGCTTGATAGATTGGATTCTATAACCAATTGTGTTCCATAGCCAGCCTCTAAAAGCACTTCATGATGGTGGATGTTAAGGCTGCTAGACAGTTGTTGATAAGGCACGAATTCTTGCTTTTCTGGTACCAGGATGATAGTGGTCTTCCTGAAACAGGTGGGTACCTCAGAACGAAGTAAGGAGAGATTAAAGGCAAACACTCCCGCTACTTGTTCTGCGCAGTTCCTATGGATGCGGCCAAGGACTCCATCCGGGACAGTTGCTTTCTGTGGGTCCACCCTCAGGAAGGCCGATCTAACTTCTGTAACAGTGACCCTGGGAAGAGGTACACTTGAGTCTGATGGCACGGATGTCGTCACCCCATTGGCCTTCTGCTCAAACCTAGCATCGAAGTTCATCAGGTATGGCCGAACTATCACCAGCGATGCCTGACTTTGCTTTGCAATCAGTTAGTTTGCAATCAGTTATGCCTTGCCACAGTTGGCAGGTGTCCCAATGATTATACTGGGACTCATGTTTGTCCCAGTATTGTCTCTTGGTATTCTTGATGGCCTTGAGAAGATCATAGCGAGCTTCCTTGTACCACTCGGAATCGTTTAACTTGCATGCTGTGGACCAGGCCTTCACCCAGGAAAGCACCTCTTGGTTCATAAATAGTTAGGCAACAACTGGATTGTCCTCTTTGGCACGTACTCCTTCGCACTTGCTGATGATGAAGTCAGATACGGCAGTGGCACACTCATTCAGGTTAATTGCAGTATCGTTGAATATGGACCAATCCACTGACTTAAAGCAGTGTCTTAAGATGTCATTCGTGTCCGCTAACTAGCATTGAACAACTTTCTGCATCGGATCAGCTTTCCCAAAATGTGGCTGAGGTATGGATATGTAGCAGTGGTCGAAGTAGTTCTGGCCCCAGGTGGAACAAGAGACATGCTGATAGTACTTTGGTAGTATGCCCTTGAGGTTGGCTTGATTGAAGTCTCCATCTACAATGACCAGGACTTCGGGGTGTTTTGTCTCAAAGCTGTTGATAGCAGAGTACAGTTTATTTAGATCATGGTGGCATCCACATGGGGAGGGATGTAGACTGTTGTCAAGATAGCGGAGTAGGTAGTAGGGATGGCATCGCAGTCAGATATTCCAGATCCAGGGAGCAAGCACTCTGAGCACAGCAAGGTACAGATTAGAAAGCAGACCCCACCACCTCTAACCTTGTCCAAATATGCCATAAGGTCCATCCGGTGAAATATTTATTTCTGTACACTTGCTAACAAACTGAGCAAAACTCCTGTTTGTTTAGCTCATGCAACAACATATAATCAGTCGGCAAAATTGAAATAACAACAGAAGCCAAGGAACTGAACACCTGAGTCCCTATTTCCCCCCCATTTAATAGATCCATGCCAACGATACCTATGGGTTGTTTTCTACTTTATCATTATCCGCATAGATAGATTTTATTAGTTATGTGGTTAACCTTAGTTTTAGTTTCTGGGGGGGGGGGGGGGGGGGGGGGGGGGGGGGGGGGGGGGGGGAGGGGGAAGTACCTTAAAACCTGCATTTTGACCATTTTACTTTAAGGTCTACTTTGAAAGGTTCTCTCCAAGTCACACATAATCTTGACTTGGAAATAAATCACTGTTGCTCAGTCTAAATCCTGGAACTTTATATCTAACAGCAATGTTGGGTTACTTTCACCAGAAGGTTTTTAAGTATTTAAAAAAATGTCTGACTGTCTGAAGGTAAATTAAGAATGGGCCATACAAGAATAAATAAGGACAAAAAAGGTAAAATAGGGTTAGGGTGCTAAACACTGGAAAAATGTGAGATTGAAAAAGAGAGCAGAAATAATGCAGAAGTGGAAAATAACACAGCAGGGGCAACCAGGAACAGTGGAGCAGGGAATAATATCAAGATGGGAACAAGAAAAGGCAGGGGCAAAGGGAATGAAGTGGGGCGGGGTGGGGGGTGGGGGAGGAGAGAGACATTGAAATAGGTCAGGAAATAGGAAGAATAGTTGCAATATTCTAAAATTCTAACTATGTGACTGAAGTATAATCAAGATATCTATCAAAATTATTGGATATGTGTGCAGTGCACACTTGCCACAAGCTGGCTTTGGGGCCCTGGAAGTGAATCAGTACTCACTAAAATGAATTAAAATATCTTCAAAAGGAATGTCCTGGCAGGATATAGAAAACAAGTTGCTCTGTCTGGAGCCTTAGCTCAGCAGGAAGAGGACCAAAGATGGAATAAGACCTGCACATTAACACTTCCAAAGGCAGCAGACACATTGGCAAAAGGGAAGGCGGAAAATGCAATTGTTAACAGTTTATGAGAAGGAGTGGCAAAAACTTTGAATGCAGAAGAGCACCTCAGATGGCGTCCATGATTTAACACAGAGGAATGCCATCAAGAAAGTGATAAGAGAGAGCTCCCTCATAAAGAGTACTAATGTCTCAAAAATCTGCAGAGACAAATCTCAGGATATACACTTTATTAAAAAAGTCAGATCATATTTATAAACTCTAAAGATAGTTGTTTATTTTAACATTAAAATGATTAATATTTAAATAGGTTTGCGAATGACTAAACATGTAGAAATGAAGTAGGAAAGCTCAAGAATCACTAAAATGAAACAACTCAATCAAAAGTGAAAAATCCTAAAATAATGTATACTGCTTAAACTACAATTGAAAAGTGATTAAAGAGCACCAGGTTTTTTACATCACAACAACATTGTATGGTAGCAATTAGTGAAAAGAAGAAACAGATTAGACACAAAATACTAGAGTAACTCAGGTCAGGCAGCATCTCTGGAGAAAAAGAATAGGTGACATTTTGGGTCAAAACCCTTCTTCAGACTGAGAGTCAGGGTTGAGGAAAACTAGACACTAGACCGATGACCAATGAAAGGTGGAGAACCAAATTGCTCCATTGTTGGCCGCGGAAGAGATGATAAAAGGATATATGGATGTGAACTGTGGCACTGGCTGGAAAAGTAGGGTGGGGGAGGGGCAGAGAGAGAGGGTTACTTGAAATAAGAGAAATCAATATTCATACTGTTGGGTTGTAAACCAGCCAAATGAAATATGAGGTGCTGCTCCTCCAATTTGATATTACATTGCAGCTCAAGTCTCCAATTGCTTGCAGACTGAAAACAGCTCTCCAACAGCATAATTTCAACTGCAATTCCCTCTCAGTTTGCCAGGCAATGATATTCAGCACTAATGTTCAGGCAACATTTTGGGTTTAGCAACCATCACAAGTCAACCTGATGTCAACAAGTCAACAACATTGATCGTTGGTACAATATTTGGTAACCAATGGGAACAGCACTGACATTTAATGGCACTAACATGAGATTCCTGAAGTTTCTAACTTTTGCAGTACGACCTGCAAAGTTTGGCAGAAAAGTTAATGAAATAAAAATCAAACAGTTATAAACAGTCCACAACAATGGTTTGATGCAGAAATGGCGAATTGAACATGTTTTATACTATTCATCTTGGAGGGCTGCTTTAAAATTTTATAAGGGATTGCTCAAAATATTAAATTTGATGCTTCAGGGTATCACAACGTTTAAGTGCAGTGTGTAATTACCTGACTCGTACACGGGTAAAAGTATAAGCACCTTTAATAGACTTCTCAGTGTCAGATATGCAGTACATTATATGTTTAGTCTGCTGCATCTACTAAATGTAATAAACGAGTTCTTAACACAATAAAGCATGCACTAGGCGGAGTTATTACCAGTAAGCATTCTGATTGGCTAACATGCAATAGCCAATCTACATCTCTTCTCATAGAAAGTGAAAAGCAACTACGGCGCTTGAAGGAATATAGTAGAGTTAAACAAAATCGCCGTATCTAGTGGGTGGCCTACTAACCCGCCCAGCCCTCGTGCTGGTAGGAAGCCGCCTCACCCCCCTTTTCTTCCGAAAAGATGGGGACTGGGATTAGTGATACCGCTGGCGACCCGATGGGCTCGTAGGGAGAGCCTGCCACGGGGGAACCGGGAGTAGACCGACGCGGGGAGCCCGGGGCTCCGGTTACAACGGAAGACGTGGGGGCGGACCGACGCGGGGAGTGTGTGGTATTATTCGCAACAGGTGATGGGATGGCTGCAACAGGCGTTGGTGTAAACATGAATGGTGGGGCTTCGGGACCCACAGGCGCCAGACGTGGTCCTTCACTGGAAGGAGATGTTGACGCTCGCGTCTGTTGAGGACACCATCCACTTCGACCAGGTAGGAGCGTGGTTCGTTTGAGGGGCCATGAATGTGCCCTAGTGTGCTATGTCCCTTGTTGGTTTGTAGGCGTACTACTTGTCCTTGTACTAGTGGTTTAAGCGGCTTTCTGGTCTTGTCATAAAACCGCTTTTGCGTGTCGCGTTTAAACTGCACTTGCTTTTGTATCGCGGTGGGAGGGTGGATGTGCGGCTGCAGCTGTTGATGGGAAACAGGCAGTGGTGGACGCGTCTGGCGAGACATTAGCCGCTGGGCGGGGGAGCCGAGAACGCTGTCCCTTGAAATGTCCCGTAAGTTGAGTAGGTCCAGGTAGACATCGGATTTTGCTAGTTAAGAGCACTCCATGAGTTGTTTAGCATTCAGAACAGCACGCTCGGCAAGTCCATTGGACTGCGGGTACTCTGGGCTGCTGGTGACATGTGGAAAGTTCCACCGTTTGGCAAAGTTCTTAAATGCCTGGCTGGTGAATTGCCTTCCATTGTCGGTTTGAAGGCGGACAGGTGGTCCATGCACGGACAGGTGGCATTGTAGTTTCTGGATCACTGTCTCAGAGGAGATCGTTGGAAGCAGGTCTATTTCTAACCAGCCTGAGTAGGAGCCCACCAAGACAAGGTAGTGTTTCCCATATCATTCAAAGATGTCGGCGGCCAGTGAAGACCACGGAAGGGAGTGAGCTGGCTGAGGCAGGAGGGGCTGCTTCTGCTAGTTAGGCTGTTGCAGATAGCGCACAATTTGGTCTTTATACGTATGAACCTTGTCATCCCGGGCCAGTAGAATATGTTTTGGGCCCGTTTTAGAGTGGCCTCCGTGCCGGGGTGGCCTCTGTGAATGTCGTCATAGTACTCACCCCGTAGAGTGGGATGGATGAACTGCTTTGTGGCCTTTGACGATTATCCCGTCCTGTAGCACTAGTTCGTCACGAACCAGGAGTAGGGTCGTATTTCGAGCGGGGTGTTTGACTGTTTGTGGGGCCATCCGTTCCTTATGACGGTGGTTAGCAGTTGTGAAGTCTTGTCCGCAGCTGTGTGTTCAGCAGGGCGACGTAAACGATCAGTGGGCACGAACGTGACCTTCAGGACTGAGAATTTGTCTTGTTCGATGGGGTGCCGTTCGCTGGTAGTGCGCGAGGCTCTGGAAAGCGTGTCTGCTATGTGCATGCCTTTACCTTTCTTGTATACGATGCAGAAGTCGAAATGCTGCAGCTGCATCATCATGCGTTGTAGACGAGCTGGGGCAGCGTGGATGGGCTGATTTTCAATCGTGACCAGTGGCTGATGGTCAGTCTCAAGAGTGATAGTTTTGCCAAAAATGAAGTCCTGGAATTTCGAACGGGCAAAAACTACAGCGAGCTGTTCCTTTTCAATTTGTGCATAGCGTTGTTCAGTGTCTGTTAGGGTTTGTGATGCATAGGAGACAGCATCACATCGCCGTCAGTGGTTGTCTGTAGGCACGCTGCGCCTAGCCCGTACTGGAATGCATCGCAGGTGATGGTGATCGGCAGCTTGAGGTTTAAGTATGCCAGTGTTGGTGCGCTGGCTAGCTGGAGGTTGAGTGTGTCGAAGACCGGTTGGTGCTGTGGGTACCAGGACCATGCTGTGTCTTTGCGAGTCAGTTGTTGCAGGGAGGCAGACAGATCGCTGAGGTTGGGAATAGATTTGCCCAGATAGTTCACCATACCGAGGAATCATTGCAAGCTGGTGACGTCGGTGGGAACTGGCAGTTCGTTGATGGCTGCAGTCTTTAGCGGATCAGGTTTCAAACCATTACTGGTGTCCTCCGGAACCCGTAATCTGCACTTCAGTGGGTTGAGTTTAAGGTTAATGTCTCTGGCACGGTTTAGTATCTTCTTTAAATTGGCGTCATGCTCAGCTAAGTCACGGCTGTAGACGAGGATATCATCAACAATGATGGCACATGGGTATTCTGCAAACAATTGTTCCATCGAGCATTGGAAAACTTAGCTGGCTGAGCTGATGCCGAATGGCATTCTTAAAAATTTGTAACGGCCAAATGGTGTTGCAAAAGTCGTCAGAGCAGATGATGCGCGGTCCAATGGTATTTGCCAGAAAGAGCTTTTAGCATCTAGAATCAAGAATACCACTGCATTTCCAATCTCTGTAGCCACGTTCTCTGTGATTCTCATCGGGTAGTGCGGGCATTTGATTTCAGTGTTTAGGTCTCTGGGGTTGATGCAGACCCGTATCTCATCTTTGTTTATCTTGGTGGCTTCAACCATAGTGGAGACCCAGTCAGAGGGGTCTCCACTATGACCTCGGCAATAACTCCGATGGAGACCATTAGTTTGAGTTCAGTGAGTATTCTTTCCCACATGGCATGGGGAACTTGGTGTGGTGTGCGGACCACTGGTGTAGGTGTTGGATCCACAGCGATCCAGTACGTCATGGGTAGCTCGCCAAGATTGTCGTCAAACTGGTCTTTGTACTGGGACAGCAGCTGCCGTATTGGCTCTTCTGTTAAACAGAGTTTGTGGGCAGCATGTCCAAAATATACCAGCCCCAGGCCATGGCGTGCACTGACGCCAAGCAGGGTTTCAGAGTTGGGTTGAACAGTATAAAACATCAGGTTTCTTGTTTGGTTGTCTACAGTGCACTTTAAATCAGCTTCCCCAAGTGGTGCAGGACTTCGCCTCCGTAAGCATGTAGTGTGGAGGAGTCCTTTTTCATTCGCTCTGTGCTCCTGATCTTGTTGAACTCCCTTAATGACATAACGTTTACCTTTGCACCCATGTCGACTTTCGCGGTCAGGGTCTTGCTGTTTATCACCATGGTCACTGCTGGGTCAAGCAGTTTGCTGGAGGAGCGTAGGAGAGAAAGCACTGCTGAGTTGTCGGTGTTATCGGAATCATTCTCGTGGGAAGCATTGTGGTGTTCTTGGGACTCAGAGTCAGACAGTTCTTGTTGTAACAGGTGCAGATTTGTCCCTGAGGTAGCGTTCCCATGAGATCAACAACACATCGTAAAATGATTAAGCTTCTTGCAGTGGTGACAAATTTTTCCGTGGGCTACGCAGAACTGGCGCCCTCTAGAGTGGAAATAGTTGCAGTTGGGGCATCATGTGGCAGGCACATTAGAACTTTTCCGAGGCACATTTGAAACGTTGCAGGGAGAGTAGTTAGCAAGATTAACATTGTGTTGCTGATGTGGGCTGGTAGGAGCAGTCTGCGAGCGGGGCAACGACTTCTGCCATGTGACATGAATGAATAGCTTGATCTAAAGTCAGTTCTGGGTTATGAAGGAGCTCAGCCCTTAGCTTGTGATCACTCATTCCCCCCACAATCTTATCGCGTACCAATTCATTAGTCACCTACTTCTGACACCATGTAATTACCTGACTCGTACACGAGTATAAGCATCTTTAAAGACTTCTCAGTGTCAGATATGCAGTACATTATACGCTCATTCTGCTGCATCTACTAAATGTAATAAACAAGTTCTTAATACTGTAAAGCATGCACTGGGCAGAGTTATTACTGTAAGCATTCTGATTGGCTAACATGCAATAGCCGACCTAGCAGTGAAAGTATGCTACATTGACAAATTACATGTTAAACTGAAGACCCATCTGCCTGTTCAGATGATCATTTACGACCCCATTACAAGAATAAGAGTCAAACTATTCAAATAAGTGATTCACATTTAAAAATCAGAGTTATTGGAGAGTACATAACCAAGTGTAGCACAAGAATTGCTATTTTTGAAAAAATCTTACTTTGTTTTCTCTGGTTGAGAAAACCCACTGGCAACGCTTGCATTTATTGCTTTAATATATTGTGTTTGGTCTTCAATTGAAGCGTTCTTTTAAATTTTTGCTTCAACAGTATTTGGTTGCAGCTAATCTTTAGTTCCTTTATCAATCGTACAATATCATAGTTATTAGAGTAAAGCTTTAATCTAATCACAGCCCATAGACAGCCTGAAAAAATGTTGATCTATTAGCAGCCATTCCCCAAGTGGTCAACAATCTTGCTATATGCTCTCATGCACAATGACCTCTTTATAAATTATATCCTTCCCCCAAATTATGCTCTTAATCAATCAATCTAGTCCTTGTGTAACAGTGCATGAAACAATGAGGAAGCTATTTGTCAGAGTATGCAGGCATTAATTTATGAATGATTATTCATTTCCGAAACTCCCCATTAATCATTGCTGGAATTAAGTACACACCATCCTGAAACAAAGTGGAATTATTAAAATTAACATATATTGGGCAAGTATTACAAAAGATCAGTGTTGTTAATCTTACATGATTAATCAGTTATCCTCTTCCCAAATTCCCCAAAATACTAATCCTGTCCTTGCAACATGCAGTCAAAAAACATCTTGGACTGAGACTGTGTTCTACTTCTAGATTTTTGAAAAAATTAACTGCTAGAAAAAAATCAGCGGTCCAATAGTCGAGTTGCTATCAGCAACCAGATATGTAAGTTTTAATCCAGTATTATGTGGTCACATTAAGGCTGCTAATGCTTGAAACTGGAGGTTCTAACCGTTAGCTCTCAGTGTTTACTTTTGTTATCCATGACAGTTAGTGTTAAGGGCAATCACGAATATGCCATTAATAAAAACAAATATACCTTCTGAATTTGAATGCCAAGTCCCATAATCAAACCTATTGTACTTCTCTGAAAAGAGGGCTAATGTATAAAAGAAGCTTACAGAAGCTGAACTTTCCCAAGATAACATGCCTGAATACTTAGGGGAGAAAGATGATTTGTATTTTGTGAACCCTCGGAGTCTTATGAACTGCACAAGTAATGAACATATTTTTTCTGTTGACCAGCCGATGGCACACAATGATTGCTGTGATGCCCATCTCAACGTGCACTTTAAGGATTCATAATTCCTCATCCACGGACTCGTTAGGCCATCTGTTTACTAGTGTGATAGTCTGGGTCCTATCACCAACTTAGTTTAGTGTAGTTTTGAGATACTGCGTGAAAACAGGCCCTTCGGCCCATCGAGTCAGAGCCGACCAGCGATCCCCGCACATTAACACTATCCTATACACAATAGGGATAATTTACAATTTTACCAAGCCAATTAGCGAACAAACCTGTACATCTTTGGAATTTGGGAGGGAATTGGAGCTCCCGGAGAAAACTCACACATGTCACGGGGAGAACGTACAAACTCTGTACAGATGGCACTCGTAGTCAGGATCAAAGCAGCGTCTATTGCGTTGTAAGGCAGCATCTTTACTGCTGTGCCTACTTGTCAAGCAATGGAATTGTGGAATACCTACAGGTCTGCTCGAAATACCAGGGCTAAACTGTGGCATTTGTGATTGCCAAGCAGAACGGAAGCAAATCTTCTGCAATATGAATTGCAGAAAAGAATGTCCACACTAATGGCGTGCAGTTTAATGGGCTATTCTATCTTTGCATGTGCCCACGTTTCCCCTAACATCAAATAATGTATGCTGTTGCATCTCATACTGAACGCTGTTACCCATTGCCCTGGGTGACCACCAGAAGCAGGCACCTCACAATCTGGTGTCTATCTCTTAGAGTGATCCAAAGTTCACCAGTAAACATTGAGTAGCTTGCCTTGCTGCACAGTGTCACTACCTCTACTGTAGCAGCTCTCCAGCACGCTGGCCCAGGTCTCAAAGTACAAGTAGACTATGCCATGCAAAACTAAGATGACATCCTCCAGCTGCCTTACTTCAATTAAAAAAAAATGTTTTTCGCTTATGTCCAGTCTCCGCAAACAAAAGATTCACATGCCACAATATTATTATTTTTTCCTTTTCATAGTATCCTTTTCAAGTCAACAGTCAAGAGTGTTTTATTGTCATATATCCCAGATAGGACAATGAAACTTTTGCTTGCTGCAGCACAATAGAATATGTAAACATAGTACATAACGGGAGAAGAAAAAAAGTTCAGTGTGTGTATACACATGCACACACTCAATAAATAACAAATATAGTGCAATAATAGTGATAGTCTGAGTAAATTAAATTACTTTAGTAATTGCCAGATGCTGTCACCATGTTATTAGAGCCATGTGACAATTCAAAAAAGCATAATTTTACTCCATCAATAATTTTAATCTTATCAATGAACATGGTATAAAATGAAATTCCACCCAACCCTTCACCATCTGTATTCAGTATTATTTTACAAGCATATACTTTACTGAAGCCTACATAGTTGGTACTACTAAATGCAGACTAAACACATTGAAGTAGCATTACTTTGTCTAGTAATTAAACACATGGTATCAGTTAAATCAATATTCCATTAACAATATTACATCAATATTCCGCTAAATACAGAGATTGCTACATGTTCTGCAAATGCATGAAGTCCATTGAAAAACCTATATGAAGCATTCTGCTATCGTATGATCGATTCACTCAATTGAGCCCTTGAAAGACCACTATTGACATTATTGATTGCGCTTGGTAAATAAAACACAAATTGGTCTTGATTTCTCTTGCTGCTAGCTACTATTTTACCTCTCCCATTGCTACCTACCATATGACATTTTATTAACCTTGCCTTCGTTGACATTTTATTTGCCTTGTAGGCACACTGTTAAAATATTTTGAAATATTAAGGATTTCAAAAATTGTAATCCCTGAGAAATATGCTCATAATTCAGAATATAACAGTGGCAAAGAAGCATCTTGTTACAATTCATCTTTATAGAATTTCTGATCAACGAAATCTCAAGTCAAGAGTGATTTATTATCATATGTCCCAAAACAACAATTAAATTCTTATTTGCAAAGCACAACAGATATGTAAATATAGTATTCTGTAAATCCCATAAGAAACCCCCAACAAAACAGTTTAGAATATATATATATTCTATATATATATATATATATATATATATATATATAAAATACAAACAGGATGATTCCTGGACCCGTTATCAATCGGGTGAACAACGTCCACAGTCAAGGACAGATGGCAAATGAACATTTGTTCTGACATCGTAAACTTGGTCCGGAGGGATTTCTGGATCAATCTCCTGGCTAATCCTGGGTGTGTACAACCTTCCTTCCTCACAAATTCTTATCATTTTTCTCGATCTCTACCTTATTCCAGCTGTTTCAATGCATGAGGAATTCCACAGGAATTTTAGATCTATCCTCAAATTGGAAAAGGTTAAAAAGAGAATGTAAAACAAAATTTAAAGTAGGGCAAAGCAGATGAAAAATGCAAACAAACAGAGCTGAAACAAACCAAAACCAATTTAAAGCTTTTGTGACCAAACTGGTGGAGAGATGGTTTTAAGATGGCTAGGAATAAACAATCTTGGTTCTGGTCTGCTGTCAGCTATTTAAGCACAAATATATTAATGATTTGTACTGGCAGGATAAGTTACCAACAAATTCAAGGAAGAAAAGTCATTCATAGATCATTTTTAAAGACTCAATTTAGATCCATTCATCCCAAGAGGAAACTGTGACAGTTGAACATTTGTACTGATGTAACCAATGCATTTATTCCACTGTAATTCAAACCCCCTGTTATTTTTGGTTGCAGGAAAGGTACTTTCCACGGTCATTATTTTGACATTAAAGTCCATTAATATCACTCTGAACTTGGTCAAATTACTACAAATTGAACAGAGGCATAAATACGACTGGATAGGTTGAACCATAAGCCTAGTTACATTTCATTTTGTTTAATGTTTCATTGTTTAAAAGTTAAAAAGAATATATATATTTTTGTTTGACTTGGTTCCAAAAGGCTTTGCAGCCAGGGAAATATATTTTAACATGTAGATGCTGTTGTAATATGGGAAACAACAGCTAATTTGCCAGAGCACAGTCCCATAAATACAATTGTAATTAATACATCATCTGTTTTAATCCTGGAGATTGAGTAGGAAATATCAGGACATTAACCTCCCTTCTATGAAATTGTAACATAGCATATTTTACAGTGTACTTAAATCTGAGGGGCATCAGTCACACTATTTAAAGTCTCATCCGAAAGATGATGCCTCTGACTGAGCAGCACTTCCTCCATAATGGACTGGAGCACCTGCTTAAATTGAATTCATCTTTTGGTCTTCACTGTTCTACGATGCTAGCCAGGAACTCTACACAATTTATGTATTGCAACTTGCAACATTTTGAATCCGGAGAACAAAATATAAATTCAACTCCCAACAGCAAACCTACTCCAAAGGATTGTTTAAGAAGGAACTGCAGATGCTGGAAAATCGAAGGTAGACAAAAATGCTGGAGAAACTCAGCGGGTGAGACAGCATCTATGGAGCGAATAAAATAGGCAACGTTTCGGGTCTGAAGAAGGGATTCGACCCGAAACGTTGCCTATTTCCTTCGCTCCATAGATGCTGTCTCACCCGCTGAGTTTCTCCAGCATTTTTGTCTACCTACTCCAAAGGATAATCAGCCAACAGGACAGTTCTATAGAAAGCCACATGCTTCTTCCATTCAGTATCCTGAATTGCACACAAATAATTTAAGGCAAGTCCTTAATTTGGTTAGAAACATGGAACAGATTTGAACAGTACCTATTGAATGTCAGGTGGAAAGAAATAGTAAATATAAACAGATTAAATCAACTCTCTTGGATTCAACCCCCACATCAAGTTGCTGAATTATCACTTCTAATTTTAACAATCTGGAAATAAAGAAGGTGCATTACTCACTTTTATTACATGATGTTTTTTAGTCAAGGTTGGCAGCTTAAAGATTTGACACCAGTAAGTTGTGTCTTTTTCAGGTATCAGGACCTGTCTTAAACAAAAATCAACTATTAAAAGTATTCTTATATTAATAAGGTATATGTTTCATGGGAAGAGAAAGCAGAACATTTAATTATAATATTTATAAGTGAATTAGTCCTAAAGTGGATGCTATTAAATCTATTATCTGTACTTACGTTTTGATGTCTTATGTTGAAAGTTAGTACATCACTAGGAATTGAAGTTTCCATTTCAGGGTTTAGCAAATGAATACTTTTTCTTCCACAGTTTGACGAGTGATATTGTGGACCATCTTGCCCCACATCATCTGGATGATAGGCCCAAATGACCCTAACTGTATTCTCCTAAACACAAGGAATAAACAAAGTTAAACTTTAGATTATTCAATGGTACACTAAATGTAATGGTATACTCCGTGTCATGTGATTGCTTCTGGTATTTTAAAATTATTCATTAATCCCTTTTCAAATTTTGACTACTCATTTGGAAGATTGATCAAGTTATTGGGATGCGGGGTTCATACTAGAATGACAGAATATGTTTTATAAGGGCATGCCGCAAAATCACAGTCGCTCAAAATGTGATCCAAGTATCAAACCTAACCCTAACCCCAGAGCATAAGTGGACTGAAAAGATGATATACAGAAATCTACCATTTTCTAAATTGAAAGATGAGTAAAGTGAACTTCAAATATATGATGCATCAAATTCAAAATCCAGCGAGATTTATCACGTCATGATTACATCATCCAAAATTAAGCATATCATTAGATATTAGTGGAAGTTAGAAAAGCTATAAAAAATGTATTTCTTCAAATAGAATAATACATGGCAGCAAAAGGCCAGCAGAAAGAGGCAACAATATTTGGTTTATTTCCAATAGAATTATGTCATGACAAGATGACTAAAATTGTTTGCAATGGTAAATCAATCTCTGAATCAGTTAAAATGGATGTTAAAAAAATCTTTAGACTTCCGGTGGTGCCATGTTATCTTAACAGACGCTGCACATAGCTCCACTCCCTAAAATTCGTGATTTTTCGCATTAAAATCGGATCTAAAGGTCGGGGCCAATTTAAAAGACTTTAATCGGAGTCTCTGCTCGACTTGCTGATAACATTATCAGTAACAGCTGTGAATTTAACAGAGGCTTAAAGCACGTTAAATGAAAAATTCTTCCCTGGGTAAGAGCACTCAGAGGACAATTACAAAACTCTATTGGGGAAGCCAGACGAAGCTTACAGATTTATTTTTGAAGTGGCTTCCGAAGAAAAGGTGCTTTTCGATATGGCTACAAGACTCAAAGCAGACTTGGCCAAGGACAAAGAATTTGAAGAATTAAAGCTTTCGGTAAGTGAACTGAAAGATGTAAAGGTGGATGGAAAAAGGATGGAACACATGTTGGGAGTGATGATGGAAAAGATAGAAAAGCTGATGCCAAATATGACTTCTTGTAATCAGAATGTTATTGAGTCTGTGAAGGATTCGATTGGCACTATTAATAAAAGAATTGACGATGTGAGAGATGAACTATCGGAGAGAATTGATAAGGGTGAAGAAAGACACCACAAAGACACCACAGACAGCACGCTGTGCTGGACACTGTATCAACCTGTATGTTAACAAAGCACGAGATGGAGGATGAGATGGCAAGAATGGTGGAGGAGATGAAGAAGGTGAGGTCAGAACAAGACCTTGCTACACGACGGATGGCAACTCAGCTGGCTAAAGTTTCAGACAAATGTCTGGACCCCGAGGCTCGTTCGAGACGTCATAACCTAAGATTAGTTGGCGTACCCGAGGGAGCCGAGAGAGGTAACACTTGCGAGTTCGTTGCGGGATTAATTAAAGAGTCTCTTAAGCTCCCTAACCTACCAAAAATTGAAGCAGCACACCGGGTTCCTAGATTCAAACACAAATCTCAGGATGGCTCAGAACGTACACGACAGTTTATTGTGAAATTCCGGGACATTGCTGATGTGGAAGAGGTTATGAGGAATATCAAATATGGCATGCCTCTGATGTATGGTGTAACTACTTTTAAATTCTTCAGAGACTACCCTAAGGAAATTATGCAAAAACAAAATAAATTCTCCAAGGCAAAGCAGGCTCTCCAAGGATATAAGGAGGTCAGATATGGTGTTTACTTCCCAGCTAGAATGCGCATTTCCTACAAAGAACAGCAAAAATCGTTCACAAATCCCGAGGAGGCATACAAATATGCTCTAACCATCGTGGAGCAGAAGGACTAGCTGGAAAGGTTGGACATTTTGGACACTCTCTCTCTTTACTATTGCAACCAGAATGGTGGCACACTGCCCAAAGAAGGAACTTTGTTTAGACGTCTTATCGGCGGAATGCTAACTCAAGGACACACTCTGTTCCAAGAGAAGATGAAAAAAGATAATCATCGAAAGCAGAGCTCAACAACAGACTATATGAGATTGAATGAATAACCTAAATGATATAGCATTAACTTCCTTAACAAAATTAATATAGAATATTAACATAGAAATAGTAATGAATGCTAATCAGAAATGCAGAAATAGGGATTTTCAAATTAACACTTTAATTTAACCTAATAATTCTTAAGTAGATTTATAACCGGGGCGTGAGAGGATGAGGCGAGCTACTGGCTTAGTTCCAGAGCCAGAAATAGGTTAACCTCTTCATCTAATAGTCGATGATCTTTGAGGTTAAAATATACGCTTAACACTCAGTAGACAAAAATTATAGTTATATCCGGAAATGCCTAAAAAATGGACATATATTCTGTAAATGGGTACTATACATTTGATTTTTTTAAACTGGTCCCATGCCAATATGTTATGATTAATTGAGGGAGCGGAGCTATTTGTTTGTTTTATATCGACACAGAAGTCAATAAAATGTTTTTTCCCACCTACAGGTGGGTCACTTGTTACAGTGCCGACAAGCTCGGACACTGTATTCTCACTTGTATTAGGTTTTTTTTTAAATCATTTTCACAATTAATCACATGTGTGTTTTTTTTTATTCAAGGACTATCACAAAGGGAATCTACTAACTGAACATTGTAGGGTAAATGATCCCCCTATATCCAAAGACCTGAGGTACGAATGCACCGCAAGACACATAGGTATTAAATCTATTCAAAATGCAAGACGATAACCAAAATAAACCGGGAGGAATCTCATTTTGTAGTTGGAACGTTAGGGGTGTTAACGAACGCATTAAAAGGGGTAAGATTCTAGCGCAGCTGAAAGCATACAACACAGATATTGCCTTTTTACAAGAGACACATCTTAAACTTCAAGACCAAGCTAGATTGAGGGCGAACTGGATAGGACAAACTTTTCACTCGTCATATACGTCGAAATCTAGAGGTACGTCTATTATTATTCGCAAAGGCATTCCATTTAAACCCAAAAATACCCTAACAGATAAGGACGGGAGACATTTGATAGTTACCGGGGAGATCCACGCTGCCCCAATTACCTTGGTAAATATATATGCGCCCAACTTTGACAACCCGCACTTTTTCAATAAAATCTTGAATATAATTGCAGAATATAACTACCAAAATGTCATAATCGGCGGAGACTTTAACTGTGTCTTAGACACTTACTGAGATAAATCCAATCAAAAACAAAGAGGTATTACGAAATCCAAAACTAGCGAACTTCTAAACACATACATAAAAAACACAAACATAACAGATGTCTGGAGGATTGCAAATCCGACCGGCAGGGATTACTCATTCTATTCTATGGTACACAAGACATATTCACGAATAGATTATTTTTTGGTGGATACAAAACTAATACCCCACACTTCTAAACCAAAATACCACACAAATACGATCTCAGATCACTCCCCAATAACTTTTTTTTTAAATGGAAGGAATGACTAAGAACAAACCGTTTTGGAGGTACAATCCACAAATTTTAAAAGACCCGCAAGGGAGTACATATTTAAAAGAGCAAATGCACCTTTTCTTCGTAATAAACGACACGACAGACATATCACCTACATTATTATGGGAATCTTTTAAAGCATTTATTCGAGACGTGATAATTTCTTGGATAATTGTAACCTTCCTAAATTAGAGTTACAGGAACAAGAGGAATTGTGAGCACAAATCTCAAATAAGGAAATAGAAGAAACAATAATCTCATTAAAAATTGGAAAAACACCAGGTCCCGACGGATTTAGTAACGAATTATATAAAAGTTTTTATGACATATTTACCCCCCCGCCTACAGAAAATGTATACTTATGCCTTCAAAGAACAAATACTACCTGAAACACTAGCAGAATCCACGATCACCTAATACCCAAGAAAGATAAAGATGTGGAAGAACCTGGATCATACAGAGCTATTGCGTTGCTAAATACAGATAAAAAAATATTAGCGAAAATACTAGCTAGAAGACTAAGTAAATATGCTAGTAAATTACTACATCCGGATCAAACGGGGTCTATCCCTAAGAGACAATCATTTAATAATTTGAGACGTCTGTTCAATATAATACATTCATACCAAACTGAAGATCAAAAACTATCAATCATATCGTCGGATGCAGAGAAAGCATTCAATCAGGTCGAATGGGATTATATGCTCAGGGTATTGCAAGAATTTCAACTGGGAGAGAATTTTATTCTATGGATTAAATTACTATATAATAAGCCAACGGGCAGAATATTAACGAACAATAATTTATCTACGAAATTTCATTTGTCAAGGGGAAACAGACAAGGATGTTCATTGTCACCATTGTTATTTGCCCTCATAATTGAACCCCTAGCGGAAAGAATCAGAACTCATCCGAACATCCATGGATATAAAACAAAATATTCCAATAATAAAATATCACTATACGCTGACGACGTACTATTGTACATCACAAAACCTCATATTACTATACCAAATATTTTAAAATTAATAGAGGACTTCGGATCATTTTCAGGATATAGAATAAATTGGAATAAAAGTGAAATCATGTCAATAAAACCGAAAGACTCTACGTATCTTTTACAGTTTCCTTTCAAAATAGCTACGGAAAAATTTAAATACTTGGGCATCGAAATTACTAGAAGATATCAAGATATGTTTGACGAAAATTATAACCCTCTACTTAAGAAACTATGTATTCAATTTTGGAAAACGCTTCCGATATCCGTAATAGGCCGAATAAATGCCATAAAAATGATTTTTCTGCCACAAATTTTATACCTGTTCCAATCTATCCCAATATATTTACCCAAAAAGTTTTTTAAAAAACTGGACTCAGATATCACAAATTTTATTTGGGATTATAAATCCGACAGAATACAAAGAGCTCATCTGAAAAAACCCAAAGTAGTAGGGGGATTAGCACTCCCCAACTTTATGTATTACTACTGGCCTGTAAATATCAGAAACATGATCCAATTGCTGGATAACTCTCCCCAACAATCGGATTGGACGATTATGGAGAGAGAGGATTGCTCTCCTTATAATATTGGAGCAATCCTTCTCTCTCTCCAATATCGATGAATAATATAAATTACAACAATAATCCAATTATATACAGTACAATCAGAATTTGGAAAGAAATAAAACACAATCTAAAATTAAGAAATTTATCTCTCTTATCTCCTATCGGTAAAAAACCCTCATTTAAACCTTCAACTATAGATAAAGCATTTATACAATGGGAAAGAGCTGGAATTAAAATTTTCGGAGATGTGTATGAATCGGGAAAACTATTATAATTTAAACAAATACAACTAAAATACAATTTGGGAAACAATCAGTATTTTAAATATTTCCAAATCTGTGACTATCTGAAAAAATACGCATAAGATTATCACAATATGTCTCCAGATTTACTAGAAGAGGTAATGAATACAAAGGCAGAATCAGCAAACCTAATATCATATATATATAATATTATTCTAAATGCAGAAATACCAACAACAGATGGTATCAGGGGAGACTGGGAAAAAGAATTAAGTATAAAAATTCCCAAAGAAAGGTGGGAAGAATATTTATTAAACGTGCATAAATGTTCAATTAATGTAAGACACACCTTAATACAATTTAAAATCCTACACAGATTATACTATTCAAAAACTAAAATAAGTAAACTTTTTCCCAACGTCTCACCTATATGTGATAAATGTCAATGTCAAGAAGCTAATATAGCACACTCATTTGTCTTTTGTACAAAAATTCAAACATTTTGGACTGAAATTTTTGAAATTTTCACAAAAATATTTAAAATAAAACTGACCCCGGAAGCAGACTGGATAATCTTTGGGATATCGAAAGATTGCCCCGAATTAAATGTGTTTCAAAAGACTCTACTTGAATATGGCTTAATAACTGGAAAAAAGCTAATCTTAAAATTCTGGAAAAATTCTCCGGTACCAACAGCCAATATGTGGATCTCAACTATGTTCGAAACACTACATTTGGAAGATATGAGACTCCGACTAGCAGGAAAATCAGACTGTTTTTATAAGACGTGGTCTGCATTTATAAATCTATTACAAAGATAAGGTGCAAGAATACCTCGAAAAAGTACCGGTGTCGGGTCTTGGTAAAAGGGGAAGAAAAACTGTTGAGTTGGTAGATTCCTTTTGCGAGATGTTTATAATAAAGTAACTCGCTTTTCTTTTTTCTTTCTCTATTTTTCCCTTTTTCTTTTTTTCCTCTCCAGTGTCTATCTCTTAATTCCCGTTTCTAACTCTTCAAGGTTTTCCTTTTCCTCTGTCACGCTTTTGCACTTTCACATCTCTTTTTCACTTTTCTACTATCTATGCTGCTATTTTTCTCTCTATTCTCTCTTTTCTAAAGCCTTAAAATAAAAATATAAAAATTAAGGGGTACAATGACTGTAATACAATACAAGGGATGTACACGGATGTAACTGACAGTACCGCTAATAAATAAAGATATTAAAAAAAAAAAAATCTTTAAAGTACAGGAAATAACCTGGTAGCCACCTCTTTACAAATCATTTTGCCAACAAAATCTTTCGCCAAAACAGGCCACCAAGCCTTTTATTTAACTCCATGATGTGCAGATACTGGGAGTCATACCTACTCAACATAACCAATAAACTACTTTGTAAATCTATGTAGCGTTTTGTATCATTACAGGAGTACAGAGAAGGTTCACCAGACTGATTCCTGGGATGGCATGACTTCCACATGAAGAAAGACTGGATAGACTTGGCTTGTACTCGCTGGAATTTAGAAGATTGAGGGGTGATCTCATAGAGACTTACAAAATTCTTAAGGGGTTGGACAGGCTAGATGCAGGAAGATTGTTCCCGATGTTGGGGAAGTCCAGGACAAGGGGTCACAGTTTAAGGATAAGGGGGAAGTCTTTAAGGACCGAGATGAGAAAATCGTTTTTCACACAGAGAGTGGTGAATCTGTGGAATTCTCTGCCACAGAAGGTAGTTGAGGCCAGTTTGTTGGCCATATTTAAGAGGGAGTTGGAAGTGGCCCTTGTGGCTGAAGGGATCAGGGGGTATGGAGAGAAGGCAGGTACAGGATACTGAGTTGGATGATCAGCCATGATCATATCGAATGGCCTGCTCCTGCACCTAATTTCTATGTTTCTATGTTTCTATAACACAAGCCATATAATGGTACTTTATCCATAGCTTTCTAATGAGAGTATTTGGCCTATTCTTTGATTATTTTTTATCTTGCGCTGTTACACTTTCCATTATCCTTCCCCAAAAGACATTATTTTATTATAATACATTTTTAACATGAGGCCAAGTAAGGTACTTTATGGCCAATTTACCATTTAGTGATGGAAGGAAGCATGCAATGGGTAGAATCGATTTGGGTTTGCGAAAGACGAATCATATTCAACGATTCAGTTGGAATTTTTAACCAACAGAACAGATAAAGGCAAACCAATTGATGTGATGTATTTGATTTTTCAGAAGTCCTTTGATGGGTTGCTACAACAGAGACTATTAAACAAAATTAGATATACTGATGTACACTGAAGATTAAAATCTAATAAAACAAAAAAAGAGATAAGGAATAAAAGGGTCATTTTTGTATTTACAGTCTGTAACACTTGAGTGCAGAAGTTTATTCATAAGCTATAAACAAAGATTTGGATAAAGGGAAATTGCTGAAAACACTCATCAGGTCTGGCAGCATGGAAAGAGAAAAAAAGTTAACATTTCAATTCAGAGACATTACATCAGAATGTTCCACTTTTGATGAAAGACCTTTTCCAGCCACTGGAAATAAATGACATATTAATGGCTCATTCTTCTTTGCACCCACCATACAATTGTTTCTACATGTAGTTATAGTAAAATAAGTCTTATTAGTTGCTGTTGAGTATTGTTGTGTGTTGCCAAATGTTAAATTGTTGGCAGCAAAATATATTTTGCAAGAGTACTTGGTTGTTCTGGCTTGTTTGAGTCCGTGCGAGATTAAATGAACAGAGCTGAAAGGTTCAAGAAGGATGGTTTGAGCTAAGATCATGAGGAAGAGACTCTGACTCTGACTCCTCTGACTCTGACCTTTCAACTTCAAGAATGCATTTCAATTTAAAAAAAGTAGCCAACACAAGGCTTAAAGCTTTAAATGACCCAAGGATTTGTTGGAATTGCTACTCTGTACAATTCATTTGCAGTTTAAATCTAGCAAAAATGACCTTTTTCCAAAGATCCAATACCTCAGGAGAAAGATTTTTGGGGCAGATGATATGTATGTTTCTGTATATGTTAGCACTACAATTAATAATAATATGTGGTTGCATACAAATAAGTCAGAAAGCATGGTATTCATGAACAAAGGGATATGGTATGTGGAAAGATATGGGTGACAATTTTAGATGATGTCTAGTGCATGAAAAGCTGCTCACGTACCTCCATTATTTTTATATAGAAAAATAGAAACATAGAAAATAGGTGCAGGAGGAGGCCATTCGGCCCTTCGAGCCAGCGCCGGCATTCATTGTGATCATGGCTGATCGTCCGCTATCAATAACCCGTGCCTGCCTTCTCCCCATATCCCTTGACTCCACTAGCCCCTAGAGCTCTATCTAACTCTCTCTTAAATCCGTCCAGTGATTTGGCCTCCACTGCCCTCTGTGGCAGGGAATTCCATAAATTCACAACTCTCTGGGTAAAAAAGTTTTATCTCACCTCAGTCTTAAATGACCTCCCCTTTATTCTAAGACTGTGGCCCCTGGTTCTGGACTCACCCAACATTGGGAACATTTTTTCTGCATTTGTTCTTCTTTGCTACTTAATAGTAATGGCTTTATTTCCAAGTCTGCAACTTGTTTTAGATCTCCAACTTTGAAAATAGCAAAGAGGCAGTTAATTTTTTCCATGGTGCTTAAATGCCTACATACCATACCCTTGGGATGGTGTAATGCAGAATAGATCCTCCTGTTTCACCATCCTACAGTCTGCTACAACCTCTATGTCCTTGCTAATTGAACAAGCTATTCTGTATTAACAGTGAGCCATTGCTGAAAATGATTGAAGAATCCACAGCTGGAAGAAGTGTTTCTCATTTATAAAGTTAATGACTCATTTGAAACTTGAGAAGTATGAAAGGAGCATTATTGCAGCAGCATCATGAGTGACAGAATTGTTTCCTTCCAAAGGAGAGTGTGGGAAGAGTTAAGTATAAAGGAAATAGCACTCAATTGATATTTTGATCATCAAAATTGACTAAAACAAAGGACATTTTCAAATCAGAAAAAAGTTCATGATACGTTAGGTCAATTATAGTTTTTTTTTAAATGGATTTTCAGGAAAGCTTACGAATAATAACAAGACTTTAAATCATTCCCTTGTTTATAAAACTTGAATGATTGTTAAATTGTTGGTCCGCACCAGCCTTTTATCAAATTTGTGGTGTAAAAGACAACATGCTGCACAGATCTCTAATAGTTTCTTGTATCTAGCATCAGCCATAGCATTTCATTCTGGTGGCAAAGAATCATTCTGGTTCAAAAGAGCAGAGGGATCTAGGAGGGCAGGTACATAGTTCCTTGAAAGTTGTGTCGCAGATAGATAGGGTGGTCAAATAGGCTTTTGGCACTTTGGTCTTCATCAAGCTGAGTATTGAGTATGGTGCGGGGGGGGGGGGGGGGGGGGGGTCATGTTTTAGTTATATAAGGCCACATTTAAAGTATTGCATTCGGTTTTGGGAAATATTTTAAAGGAAAGACGTTGTCAAGCTAGAAAGGGTGCAGAGTAGATTTACGAGGGTGTTGCCAGGACTCAAGGGCCTGAGCTGTAGGGAGTGGTTGATCAGACCATGATTCTACTCCTTGGAGCGCAGGAGAACGAGGGGTGATCTTACTGAAGTGTACAAGATCATGAAAGGAATAGATCGGGTAAATGCATAGAGTTTCTTGCCCAGAGTAACGGAATCAAGAACAAGAGGACAGAGGTTTAAAGTGAGGGGGGATAGATTTAATAGAAATCCGACGGTTGGTCGGTATATGAAACGAGCTGCCGGTGCAGGTAGTTGAGGCAGGTACTATTGTAACATTTAAGAAACATTTAGATAGGTGGATGGATAGGACGGGTTTAGAGGGATATGGGCCAAACACAGGCAGGTGGGACTATGGAACATGTTGGTCGGTGTGGGCAAGTTGGGCTGACGTTTCCACGCTGCATGACTATGACCCTGCTGTCTGCAAGAAGGAAAGTCATTGCCAGGGTTCTCCACCATCTCCTCCTGCCCATGGTTGAACAGGTGCTCACAGAATCACAGCAATGATCCATCTCAAGGCACAATAAATACTGTGTCAACTCCAAGAGAAATGCAGAGAGCAGCAGCATATGGCATGTTTGACCTCACAGGAACTTTTTATTCTACCTATCCAGTGATATTACAGAGCATACTCCTGGCAGACAGCGGTGCTGCACCTTTCCCCCGCAGTAGGCCTGGCTTGCTGCGGCAGAGATGGGAAGCCCATCCTCGAGAGGGAAACCGCCGAATCCAAACCATGCTAGTCCCAGAGGACCGGAAAATCGGAGGGTAGGGCAGAGAGTCAAGATGGCAGCTGCGCCAGACGACGCAAAGAACAATGGGCCGGCAAGTGGAACGAGAGTTTTACCTTCTGAATCCCCAAAGTCAGCTGTGGGAGGTGCCCCTGGGGAACAAAGGCTGAAATAATTGGCAGGAGAGGGACGACAGTTCGCTGGTTGACGTGAGGAACTGGGCCGAAGTGACTACTGGAGGCCCTGCAGCAGCCCGAGGCTCGACTGGATCAGGCACCGCTCCAGAGACCGAGCGCACAGACGGGACACGGCCTGCATTGGCACAGAATAGTGCAGCATGCCTACAACTTCACTTGGCCAGGCATGGCCAACTCTGCGACTCAAGTATATTGTCTCAATGTACTATTTTTATACACATTGTACTTAATCTAAGATTGTGCTATGTGTAATAACTTTACTGAACTATATGCAACAAATATTTTCAATGTACCTCATTATGTGACAATAAAGAATCATTGATGGAACTTGGCTGCCCTATAGAGTTGACCTCCATCCTATGATCTTAATCAATGTGTCCAAAACAGGCCTATTCTCAGGCAACACTATCACCCCAGTACCTTTCTGAATAACGCATGCTGCTATAATGTACCTTGTCTCCAACAAGCCTCTCGCTAGAGTGAAGCCAATCTACAGGACATCCGAGAGAATGTTCAGCTTTCGTCAACGCCACTTCAGTAGCAAGGCCACATCAAACTCAGTCATTGAGCTGCAGTATACAGACATGTGCCTATCCATATCCTTCTCCTCAAATCCTGTCTGGTCTAAGTATTTCTAGCATTTTCAGTTTTTATTTCAAATTCCAAGCATTTTTTCTCATTATAATACCTGCCAATCTCAATTGTGACCTTGGAAATAGAGTTCAACATTAAATGGAAGTGGAGACAAAAGAATTGCAGATGCTGCAATTTGGAGCAACATATCATCTGCTACGGGAACTCGGGTTGCATCTGTGTAATGGATAAACAACTTTTTGGTGTACATATTACACATAAAAAATGGAATAAATGAGTCCCAGGTTCGAGGTGAAAATAATCTTATTTTCAATAGACAATAGGTGCAGGAGTAGGCCATTCGGCCCTTCGAGCCAACACCACCATTCAATGCGATCATAGCTGATCATCCACAATCAGTACCCCGTTCCTGCCTTCTCCCCAGTTCCCCTGACTCCTCTATCTTTAAGAGCCCCATCTAGCTATCTCTTGAATGTATCCAGAGAACCAGCCCCCACCACCCTCTGAGGCAGAGAATTCCATAGACTCGCAACTGTGTGAAAAGGTGTTTCCTAATCTCCGTTCTAAATGGCTTACCCCTTAAACTGTGGCCCCTGGTTTCTGGACTATCCCAACATCGGGAACATGTTTCCTGCCTCTAGCATGTCCAAACCCTTAATAATCTTATATGTTTCAATAAGATCCCCTCTCATCCTTCTAAATTCCAGAGTATACAAGCCCAGCCGCTCCATTCTCTCAGCATATGATAGTCCCGCCTTCCCGGGAATTAACCTATGCTGAACTCCCTCAATAGAATGTCCTTCCTCAAATTTGGAGACCAAAACTGCACGCAATACTTCAGGTGTGGTCTCACAAGGGTCCTGTACAACTGCAGGACCACTTTGCTCCTATACGAGGGGAAGCTGGCCAGGAATATAAAGAGGGACAGTAAAAGCTTCTTTAGATAAGTTTTTTTTTAAATTTAAATATATATTTTTATTAGAGTAGGTAAGCAGTTAATTAGCAAACACATATTATAGCAATATTTTGTGTACAACAATCATACATTATTAATATTATCAAATGAATCATTTTGTCTCTAATTTTTTTTTAATAAAAAGAGAGAAAAAACAGACAGAAAAATAAAATAAAAATCAAAAAGAAATCATAAAGAATGGAATAATTTACCATTAATACATCATTGGAGATAAGATCAAGAAATATAGAATATAACTTTTCATCTAATCCTGAGTCAGTTTCAGTTAGGGTTCCCTGCCGAACCGATCTACCCTTTTAAGTAATCAATGAAAGAAGACCATATTCTAACAAAAACTTCTTGTTTGTCCATTAGGGCAAATCTGATTCTTTCCAGGTGTAGGGTCTCCGACATTTCCGTAATCCACATTTTAATTGTGGGGATATAGGGCCTTTCCAAAATTTTCATATTAATTTCTTCCCAATTATTAAACTGTAATCTAGGACATTTCTTTGACTTGTTGTAGGTGTTAAACTTTGTTCTGATATTCCAAGTATTATTAATTTTGAGTCCGGATCCAATTTAGTATTAATAACTTCAGAAGTTATTCTAAAAATCTCAGTCCAGAAATTCTTAATTTTTATGCAAAAGTATGTGTTAAATTAGCCTCTGGATGCTGACATTTATCACAAATAGAGGAGACCTGTGGGAAGATTCTATTCAATTTAACTTTTGAGTAATGTAATCTATGTAATACTTTAAATTGTATTAAAGCATGTCTGGTATTTAACGAGCATTGGTGTATATATTGTAAACTTTTGTCCCTTATATCTTTCGTTATGGGTTGGTTTATTTCATTTTCCCATATATGTCTATATGATTCCGTCGATGGTATCTCGCTATCTAAAAGGGTATTATAAATATAAGTTGTTAGTTTTTCTGTATTAGGATGCTTATTCAAACATTCATCAAGGATTTCTAGTTCCTTATTCTAGTTCCTTATTCCTATAATCTTGTGTATTTGATTTAACATAATCTCTGAGTTGTAGATATCAAAAAAAAATATTTGAGTGTAATCCATAAATCTGTTGTAATTCCTGAAATAAAAGTTAAGGGAAAAAGAATAGCAAAGTCAAATGTGGGTCCCTTGAAGGCAGACACAGGTGAAATTATCATGGGGAACAAGGAAATGGCAGAAGAGTTGAACAGGTACTTCGGATCTGTCGTCACTAAGGAAGACACAAACAATCTCCCAGAAGTACTGGAGGACAGAGAATCTAAGGGGGTAGAGGAGCTGAAAGAAAGTTTAATTTGGCGAGAAATAGTATTGGGTAGGCTAATGGGACTGAAGGATGACCCTGGGCCTGATGGTCTGCATCCCAGGGTCCTCAGGAAGGTGGCTCTAGAAACACGAGGACGCATTGGAGATCATTTTCCAATGTACAATAGATTCAGGATCAGTTCCTGTGGATTGAAGGATAGCTAATGTTATCCCACTATTCAAGAAAGGAGTGAGGGAGAACCAGTTAGCCTGACTTCGGTGGTGGGAAAGACGCTGGAGTCAATTATTAAACAGGAAATAATGGGGCATTTGGACAGCAGTAAAATGATTAGTCCAAGTCAGCATGGATTTATGAAAGGAAAATCATGCTTGACGAATCTTCTGGAATTTTTTGAGGACGTGACAAGTAAAATGGATGAAGGGGATCCAGTGGATGTAGTGTATCTAGACTTTCAGAAAGCCTTTGATAAGGTCCCACACAGGAGACTGGTGACTAAAATTAGAGCACATGGTATTGTGGGTAGGGTGCTGACGTGGATAGAAAATTGGTTGGAAGACAGGAAGCAAAGAGTAGGAATGAACGGGTCCTTTTCAGAATGGCAGGCAGTGGCGAGTGGAGTGTCGCAAGGCTCGGTGCTGGGGCCGCAACTGTTTACCATATACATATATATGATTTGGAAGAGGGAATTAGGAGCAACACTAGCAAGTTTGCGGATGACACAAAGCTGGGTGGTAGTGTGAACTGTGAAGAGGATGTTAGGAGGTTGCAGGGTGAACTGGACAGGTTGAGTGAGTGGGCAGATGTGTGGCAGATGCAGTATATCTTATAGAAACATATAAAATTATAAAAGGACTGGACAATCTAGATGCAGGAAAAATGTTCCCAATGTTGGGTGAGTCCAGAATCAGGGGCTGCAGTCTTAGAATAAAGGGGAGGCCATTTAAGACTGAGGTGAGAATTGTGGAACTCACCCAGAGAGTTGTGAATTTGTGGAATTCCCTGCCACAGAGGGCAGTGGAGGCCAAATCACTGGATGGATTTAAGAGAGAGTTAGATAGAGCTCTAGTGGCTAGTGGAATCAAGGGATATGGGGAGAAGGCAGGTGATTGAGGATGATCAGCCATGATCACAATGAATGGTGGTGCTGGCTCGAAGGGCTGAATGGTCTCCTCCTGCAGCTATTTTCTATGTTACTATGTTTCTCCTCTTGTTATAAAGGCCAACATGCCATTCGCTTTAAACGTAACAATGATTGAGAAAGCTAGTTTTTGGAGCTCTTACAACGGGAAATATTCTCACAAGAATGTTCCTCCAAAGTACAAAATACAACACAAATTGGTATACGATGCAGTAAATTGGTATACAATGCAGTAAATCCATGTATCATATGCCTCATGCAATTATTCTAGTTTTGTTCACTACTGTAAGATCACATAAAGTAAAATGGAGAGATTAACGTACCGTTATGATCTTATCTTCATTGTCACAAGTATTCAAATCTCTTGAGAAGGCAATGATTGTATGTGTATCATTTTCCATGCCATATTCAAGGTGATAATCTTGTTGATAATCCTTATTCAATTTTCCATCAATGTTCAAGGTATTATAATCCTATTAATAAACAAATAATGACAAATTTCAATATTGTGGTGAAATGATATGGAATTCTACAGAATTACACAATTAGAGAAAAAAAAACATTATGCCAAGTTAACGAGTTAACATTAGAATAATTCATTGATACTTCCACTGCATAAGGACTTTTGGCTGCCTGATACATTATTTGCCATTCACTTGAATTATCAGATAGAAAATCATGGCACACATTCAAAAAATATTCTTTAAGCAAATGTCATTCGATCATGGAATATAAATTAATGGTCTGCTGGCAAGTGGAAAAAATCAAATGCACAAAAATGGGAAATAGAAAGGTGCGAATTATACAGAGCTAAAATAATTGTCCATTACTTTTCCAATTGTTTAAACTTCGAGGTCTGCAATTGCTCAACCCACGCTCGAAGGTGAACTCCCAAACTTAAATTGCTTCAAGAATGAACATGTGTGTGCATATAAACATTTTTCTTCTTGCATTGTCAACTTGATTTCCCTTCTTCGCCTCGTTAATGAGGCAATAACTATGCTGAATTTGAGAACATTACCGATTCAAAAGAAGGATATGAAATAGAATCATAATAAAATATAGGCTGCTGAGTAAAATACTTTTGTCTATGAGACAGCTGTAGTTTCACCATATAAACCATATAACCATATAACAATTACAGCACGGAAACAGGCCCTCTCGGCCCTTCCAGTCCGTGCCGACCATTTGTTTTCCCCTAGTCCCATCTACCTGCACTCAGACCATACCCTTCCATTCCCTTCACGTCCATATACCTATCCACTTTACTCTTAAATGTTAAAATCGATCCTGCCTCCACCACTTCTGCTGGAAGCTCATTCCACACAGCCACCACCCTCTGAGTAAAGAAGTTCCCCCTCACGTTACCCCGAAACCTCTGTCCCTTAATTCTCATGTCATGCCCTCTTGTTTGAATCTTCCCTACCCTCAATGGGAAAAACGTATCCACGTCAACTCTGTCTATCCCTTTCATCATTTTAAAGACCTCAATCAAGTCCCCCCTTAACCTTCTGCGCTCCAAAGAATAATGACCTAGCTTGTTCAACCTTTCTCTGTAACATAGTTGCTGGAACCCTGGCAACATTCTAGTAAATCTCCTCTGTACTCTCTCTATTTTGTTGACATCCTTCCTATAACTAGGCGACCAAAATTGTACACCATACTCCAGAATTGGTCTTACCAATGCCTTGTACAATTTTAACATTACTTCCCTACTCCTATATTCAATGCTCTGATTTATAAAGGCCAGCACACCAAAGGCTTTCTTTACCACCCTATCTACATGCGATTCCACCTTCAGGGAACTATGCACAGTTATTCCTAGATCCCTCTGTTCCACAGCATTCCTCAATGCTGTGGAAGTTTAAGAAAAAATCTTCACTAAATAAGCGAGTTCGGTATTCCGACTGCACATGCCCAGGCCACTAGCTATAAAGTCTGAGCAACAGTGGTGCTGCATTGTGTGCAGGCTCTGGGGTAGGGTTGGTCGTTGTTGCTGAGCTGTCCCCGTCCACTCCCCGGTGCCCCGTCCCTGTCCGGAGGAGGCTCTGGGCTGGAAGGGCGGCTCTGGACTTGCAGCCGCTGGTTCCAGCATGGCTCTGCTGGGCAGCCCCCACCTCCCTCCCTTCAGTCTGACACCGAGATCCTGCTGAAGATGGGCAGCTGCCGGCTGGATGAAGTGGAAGCAGGTACCGTGGGGGCAGAGCGCAGCTGGACCAGGCTGTGGGCGGTGGAGCGTGAGGGGGGGAGGTCGGCCCAAGCTCGACACTGCCTGTCCTGCCAGAGCAGCAGCCCAGGCCCGCAGGCGGCACTGAAAGGAAGCACCGAGTCCAGCTCAACCCCACCCATCCCTCCGGTGGGACAGGCAGTGTCAAGCTGGGGCGGACGCCTCCCTTCCCCGCTGCCTACGGGCCTCGACCAACACTCCCGTCCATGAGCCTTTGGATAGAAGACCCTCCTTCAGACTTCCTACACATTAGACTATTGCGCCGTGGTTGGGATGGATGGGAGCGGGGATTTCCACGTGCGCAAGGAAAAAATGACCTAAAGTTTGCATTGAGTGAACTGGGTGTCCTTAACGTCCTCGCTGTACACCGGCGTTTTGTGAGAGTGGTTGGATCCCAGCTTCAGCTCAACCAACATCGGTCACATTATCCGGATAGGCAACGGGGGATCAGGAACTGATGTGAGGCATCAGCGATGCTCTGGAATCCTAGCCGGCCGCCGCCGAGCAGCGGGGTCGAGGAGGCAACACTTGACCCGGGGAGTAGAGGTGTCAGTTCTCCCAGAGGCACCAGCTACCACGGGCCGCTCACATGTCGGACGCTGACTCCTCGAGATCGGGGTCCAACCACTTTCACAAAATCGCCGGTGTACGACGAGGACGGTAAGAACACTCAGTTCACTCAACGGAAACCTTAGGTCATTTGTTCCTTGCGCCCGCGGAAATCTCCAGCGCGGTCAAGATGAGGGGGTTCTGAAGTTGCATTCTCTCGATTGAGAACATTTTCTCGACTCTCCTAGAAGCAACAAGCCATGGCTTTACCAGTGGGTGTCTGTCTAACTGAAACTTCTCTCCCCCACCTCTCACCGTCTCTCCCTGTCTCCCACTCTCATCTGCCCCCTCGTTATTACACCTCGCTCTCCCTGCTTCCAGGCACCCCGTTTGCTTTTTTAAAAATTCTCTAATTACCTTTGACAAACCCCATGATTCCTTGTGTTTTTCAGAATACAGAACCGGCTTATTGATCTTTCCTGACCTTTTTTCGATTGTTCCCTTCACTGATTTAGTTTGATTTGATGCTCACACATTTTTATAAGCATGTCTATTTCTTGATAAATCCGTTAAGTTACAAAGTGATTTCAGCTGTCTGTTTAGTTATTTTACCTTCTTCCAAAAAGCCAAAGCAAAAATGTTAAAAATACAAATACAGGATGTTGAAAACAGATAAAGTGATGTGTTTATCATTCTGTTTCAATTTCCCCACAAGATTGATTCACACCAACCTCTCGGAAGTCAAATTATTTTTTATTTTTAAATGTTAATATTTACAGGGAAACAAAGTGTATTTAACAAGAAACAAATGTATTTTTCTAACTGTGGTTAACATTCCCAGAATCTTTCTAATACAATGTTCCTCTCACACCAGGATTGTTACTCATTGAAACAATCATAAATCATAAACAAAAACTGACCTTTTCAAAATTATAATGTTGCGTTGCCTTAGCATTTTCAGTATTTACGTAAACACTTTTGCTGACATCACCTCTCCCAGTCACAATAAATCTTGTCTTGCTTTTCATGTGGTTTTCATTAATATGAAATAACATATTTAATCTTTTCCCATTATAATTTTAGAGTCTTAGAGTTATACATTGTGAAAACAGGCTCTTTGGCATAATTTGTCAATGACAAGCACGTTGCCCAACCAAGCTAGTCCAATTTTGCCAATGTTTTGCCAATTCCTATCCATGCACTTGTCCCATCGTCTTCTAAACCTTGCAATTGTACCCACCTCTACCACTTCCTCTGGCAGTTCATTCCTAGTATTTACCATCCTGTGTGTGAAAAGGTTGCTTTTTAGGTCTCCTTTAAATCTTTATCCATCACCTTAAACCTATGCCCTTTAGTTTTAGACTCACTTTCCCTGAAAAAAGACCATGACCATTCACCCTATCCATGCTCCTCAAGCTGTGATGAACCTTAGTTTTCTGCACTGCAGGGGAAAAAAACCCTAGTATTTCCATATAATTCAAGCCCTCCCAGTTTCACACTTGTGAATCTTTCTTACACCCTTTCCAGCATAATAACATCCTTGCTATTGTATGGTGACCAGTACTGCACATAATACTCCAGGTGTAGTCTAACATCTTTAACATAATACCCCGAACACCTCAACTGATGAAGGAAAGTGTGCCATCATCGCACTGTCAGCGTCAACACATTCACTATTTTATTTATTTTTCCACTATCATTTGTAAAATGTGCTATTATCTATCTGCTATTCTCTGACTATCTTCTTTCTTCCTTGTTAATCAGTTGTTTGCACATTAATTTACACTTACTTTAAGATTCATGTTCGGTATTTTGCTATAAAGCAAGCAGGTCCGATCAATACTGACTCAAAGCAGAATCAAAATCCAAAACGTCAGCGAATGCGAGGACAGTGCTGTCCAATGTTTATGGCATCCATTCATTCTAATATATGCCAATACCTAACTTACAAAATTATGCCTTTTCAAAAGTGCCCCCTATCTGCTGTAATTCTACAATAGTTCTGTAAAGGAACATCTCTATGGAATTTCAACATAAAATGATAGTGTGTCCACGTTGATTTGTGTGGTCAAGATAGAAATATCGATTGTAAATCTGTTCTGCTTTCACATTTGTTCCAAATTACTATTTTTAATCTGATTCACAAACTACCCACACAGAATCTATGTGATACTACAACATCATATGTGAATTACCCAACTTCTATCACAACAAAGGATGTCATATGGCACCATCAAAAATTATAATTCTTCAGATTTCTTCAGAACTGTCAGATGAATAAATAATTGGGTATTTCTATAGTTGCAGGTTAACACAAACCTTAAATGGCTAAAACTCAAAAGAATTCAAAGCATACACAAATGTTATGTTTGACTTAGATATACCAGTTTTCATGGTCTCACTCATCCCTTGCAGAGGATGGTGCATCTGTGGAATTCTTTGCCACAGAGGTCTGTGGAGGCCAAGTCCATGGATATTTTTAAGGCATAGAGAGATAGATTTGTATGGGTGTCAGAGGTTATGGGGAGAAGGCAGGAGAATGGGGTGAGGAAGGAGAAATAGATTAGTCATGATTGAATGGCAGAGTAGACTTGATAGGGCCAAATGGCCTAATTCTTTCCTATCACTTATGACCTTATGATCTTACCCTATAGCTCTACGTTTTTCTCCGATTTCTGTGTTCCTCTGGCCAATTATCCATCCCAACTTTAATATTTCCATCACTGATAGTTTTCAAACATGTTTTCATTCTCTTAGTCCCCAAACTCTGGATCTTCTCCACCACCAACACCCCAACACGCCGCCCAAAATATTCTTCATCTCCTATACTTGATTTCCCTCCTTTAAACATTCCATTAAATATATAATTTAAATCAAGTGTTTGCTCATCTGTCCAATTTCAAGTGTTGCTTTATGTCAAATTATATTTCATAACAATCATATGAAGCATCTTGGTACATTTTATTACATTGCATGTATATTATTTGTTAGGCGCAACTCTTTTGGCCATGATATTTTGATTTTCATATGATTACAATTTTCCCAAAGAGTTTCAAATGTCACTATGATATTTCCTGTAAGATTTTATTCTTATTTTTATTTCATTTATTTATTTTTTAAATAAGGCGGCAATGTATCAATAAATATTTTAGGAAAATATTCTATAATGTGCGTTAAGGCATAGCTCCAGCCTTCAAATTAAATTCATTTCTCTCTTATATTCCAACTAGAATTTAACAACTAAATTTGGTCTATTATTAACTACTTAATGCTTTAAACTAGGCATGTCATCCGATGTTATTGTACTTAGCAAATAATTCTCAACCAATTTAAAAACTTCTGAATTGAACACTGCTTTTTGGAACCAAGTTATTACAAACCTTTACCAGGGGCAACAGAACAACTTTCACGTATTAATTCCTCACACAAAATTCCTTGATTAGAACCACTGTTTTTAATTCATGTGTTAAATAAATGTTTTGGATTCATTTCAGTAGTTCTAAATCTCAACCTTTCATATGCAACTGTTTATTATTTCCTGTTACATGGAGTTATTTAAAATATCATTAAGATTTTGCTTATATTTAAACATATAAACTGGAATGGAAAATTGAATACACAATTTCTGATAGATACCAATTTAACTTGTAAAATAAAATCTCGAAACCTTCATCCATATGAGAATTCTGCTCAGCACATTTTTCATGCTGGGTTGCTTAACTATGTGAAAACAAACAGAACTGCGCAATAAAACAGTCTAAACTTCTGATACAAATTGAAATGATTCTCACAATGTGGCAAGTGTTCTCAGTCCAGGGAAACATTGAAATTTAAAGTTGTGGGAAATGTTAACACAAATCAGTGCAGAAACGTGCAAAAACTATAAAGATTGACTTGCAAAATTGAGGAAAATGTGATAAGCTAAGAGAAAAGAATTAAAAAGTACTTACAGGAAGAATAGTAGCCTGGTTAAAATGTTAGTAACAGTGGTCTGCATTCCTTATATAATTATTTTTTTTAACTGGGGTTATACCTAGTAATGAGGGAAGGGACAACAATAAAAATGATTAATTATAAATGCTGAATAAAGTTTACAGGGATTTGAGCCAAGAGTGGATAAATGGGACTAACTTAGATAGTGCATCTTGATTGGCATTGAAGAGTTGGGTCAAATGGCTTATTTTGTGCTGGGAGACTCTATGAGTATCACTCTGTGCGGAACTATGAAAAGCATTTCTGCACATGTGTTAATATATGGGATGAGGGGAACTATGCCTGCATTTGTATAAATAGGATAGGCAGATTGTTGCTAACTCCTTGAAGTTTATAAGGAAAAGTAACAATTGAAACATCTACAGTTCTTGCAGGAATTGGTAGGTTGGTTGCTTATCCTAGTGAACGATATAGATCAAGGGAGATTGTTTCAGCGTAATGTATTAACCATTTAAGAAGAGATGAGGAATTTATTCTCTCAGAGGATCATGAAACTTTAGAATTCTCTATCCCAGAATGTCTGGAGATAAAATCACTCAATATATGTTCAAAGTAGAAATTGACCAACATTTGTATTACTATATTATCTGAGGTTTAGAAGAATGACGTATTATCTTGCTGAAACATACTACATATTAGTGGGCAATGAAAGGGGAGATAGCGAAAGTTGCTACTAGCTTGAACCGGGGGAATTAGTGAAGATTGGCCTAAGTGTGCAAGAATTTCTTCACAATAAGTATGAATTTCTGGCAATCTCTACCTGAGAGAGTAGAGGCGGCTAGATCAATGGAGATATTTAAAGAGGAAGCTATTTTTTTGAAAGCTCAGTGAAGAGCTATGGAGAACTGGCACTGAAGATATGATGCTATCCAAGGCTAATCAGCCACGATTACACTTAATGGTGGGGCAGAGTGCCTGACACCTACTCTGATTTTCTACTGTTCTGCAAGATGCACAGGGAGTGATTGGGAAAGTGAAGTTGGATTAGATCAGCCATTAACTCACTGAATGGCAGAGCAGGTCACTGTAACTTATGTTTTTTATGCATCCTGTTTGATATAAGGAGGTTTCACGGCAGTCGGGTCATGACCCATGACCCGTGCTGCTGCTACGCTACGCCAAGTGCAGTACACGCGATGAACTGCAGGTAAGCAGTTAGCATTGTTTCCAGCGTAGCAGGCCCGTTAAAACCCGCCGAAATTGTCAATTTTTGCGCTGTAAATAATTATGGAAATCGGGATAAGCGTGAGAGACATTTAGCCTACATCAGAATTCCAAAAGTGAGGAGAAATGACGGTAGATAGAAGCGAGAGCTGAAGGGACAACAACAGTCAGAGTGCTTGGTGAACATTGGCCGTTTGCTCACTGCATTTCATCAACTAAGGCATTATGTGTGTTTTTTCTTGAGTCCTTTAGCATGTAAAGACTTTCAGAACTGATAAATCTGGCAGTAAAATTTTAAAAGAATACAAAAAGAAAACGCCTTTGAAGCAAAATGTACAGCCAGATTATCAGTTCTGAGACTTTTTAGATACCAAAGGAATCAAGAAAAAACACAAATAATGCCTTACTGTTGATGAAATGTAGTGAGCAATCGTGATAATCCCCAATTCCTATTTTCAATTTCGATATCTGCACGGCCAATGTTCGCCAAGCACTTTAGCTGTTGATGTCCCTTCAGCTCTCGCTTCTCTTTACCTTCATTTCGCTTCACTTTTGGAATTCTGAAGTTGGGTACGTGTCTCTCACGCTTATCCCGACTTCCACAATTTTTTACAGCGCAAAAACCAACATTTTTGCAGTTTTTAACAGGTAGGAAAGTACGCGATTCTTGTATTAATAACATATACCGGAAGTTACGTATGTCCTCCAGATGGGTTGAGCGGCTCCATGCGTCAAGCCCTATCAAGCACCGTAGCAGACAGGAAGGCACTACAACGGGTGATGAAAACCGCCCAGCACATCATCGGTGCCCCGCTCCCTGCCTTGGATGCCCTCCACCGAAAACGGTGTCTGAGACGGGCCGGGAAGATCATCAAGGACCCCTCCCACCCTAACCATGGACTATTTGCCCTCCTACCATCGGGGAGGCGGTACAGGAGCCTCAGGTCCCGCACCAGCAGGATGAGGAATAGCTTCTATTACACCATCACACTGCTGAACTCGGAGTCCCGCCGATAGATTTCCACATCTGTATTTATTTATCTGTATTTATCTATATATTGCTATCACTACGTACTGACACTAAACTGCATTTCGTTGTACCCATATTTGTATCTGTGCAATGACATTAAAGTTGAATTGAATTGAATTGAATGCCCCAGTAACCTTACGTGCAAACCCCCTATATGGAACCAGGATAAGTACTCTAATCAATATCTGGGAAAAGGAGAAGGATTTCTGAAAGTTTTCTTATGAAGAGGTCTGTGAAAAGTTCTTCCACACCTCCTTTGACATATAAAACCTGGAGATCATTTCTTTCAGACCCATATATTCCAAAATTTGTAAGGGAAATGAACATTCTCTGATCATTTGTGACAGATGGAGATGCATACCTGTACTTGTATGACTATGCTTAACAGATTGGGCCTTAAGGGCCTGTCCCACTTATGTGTCCTTGGCACACAAATTACGTGACCTCGTGGTCGCATTGAGGTGTACGGGCATCGTATGGCCGCGTGGGGCTGGTCCCACTGAGAATCGCGGAGGGGTATGTAGTTGTGCGCGACATTGTGCGGGGCTCCGAAATTTTTGTAGTGAACAAAATCTTCGTTCACTACAAAGCTTTGGCCGTCAGTTCCGCAACGGCCTGTCGCGGAACTGACGGCCAAGGTGGGACAGGCCCAAGACCCTGGCGAGACGCAATGTCTCACCTTCAGCAGCAGCAGAAGCAGGTAAACGATCGTCGAACTCGGCCTGGGGCTCTCGGCCGTTGCGGATCCGAATCCGCCCCCACTTCTACTCCCAGAGCGGGGCCAAAAAAATTGAAGGTAGACACAAATTGCAGGAGTAACTCAGTGGGACCGGCAGCATCTCTGGAGAGAAGCAATGGGAGATGTTTTGGGTCGAGACCCTTTTTTTCAGACTGAAGAAGTCTCGACATGAAACGTCACCCATTGCTTCTCTCCAAAGATGCTGCCGGTCACGCTGCGTTACTCCAGCTTTGTGTCCATCTTCAAATGACGTCACTCGCTCCAGACGGCTGTGCGTACGCATGTAATCGCGCCTGACTTCACTGGACCATCGCGACTCAACGCGACCACGAGGTCACGTAATTTGCGTGCCAAGGACACACAAGTGGGACAGGCCCTTTACTCCTTGGAGTTTAGAAGAATAAGAATCGCCCCTATAGGAACATAAGCAATCCATAGTCTTGTTTGCCAAACTCTGCCTCAGAGCAAATAAACCTTGCCTCGAACATTTGCCAGGATTTACATATTGTAAGGTGTTGATGCCTGCTTCAGAAATGGCAAAAGCATCACAATATTTTATCATTCTGTTTGTGGATGAAGCACTATGAAATGCATATAATTTTTTACCACTATATTGGGAACTTTGTAAACATGATAGCATCCACAAATGGCACTTCTAGGCTAAATTTAAGGTCTAGTTCTGCTGGAAGGTAAACAAAGAGCTAATTGTGAAGAAACTATTTTGAGATTGATTGCAGTTGAGGTTTGCCCTCAGCAGACCCACCCCAAACTATGCCAGGCAATGCATTTTAACAAAAAGTGTGAAGTGCTTTGGTCAACTTTCATTTATTTTTTCCTTATCCATACGTCCCCTCAAGTGGTGATTTCTTCTTCCATCTTATTGTATGGAGAAATGCTGTTCACGATGATTAATCTATTCAGGGAGCTACCTCCCCCATGGGTTTTCTCTGGGTGCTCCAGTTTCCTCCACATTCAGAAGACATGCAGGTTTGAAGGTTAATTGGCTTGTATAAATTGTCCCTGATGTGTAGGATAGAACTACTGTATGGGTGATCGTTGGTCGGCATGGATTGTGGGCCGAAGGGCCGGTTTCCAAGCTGGATCTCTAAACTAAACCATTCACATTCCTGCACCTCTCACAACTCTCGCCAAATTTACCACCACTATTTCCTCCTGAAAGTGATCCTCCTTGCACTTCTGAAACCAGATGCCAGTGTTGCCATTCTCCACGAGAGAAATACAGCCAAATAATCTTCCTCCAACCACCCCAAGATTCCCAATTACATACTGTCAATCTATATTTTGGGAGGTTCCCCATCTTATACCATCCCCTTTACTTAAGATATACTATTCACTTTGCATTTGCCAACCAGGCATAAGCAACTTCATAGTCACCATATTTCTGCCACCTCTTTCCCATCTTCTAATCAGCACCATTCACCTGACTTTAGGTAAGTATTTCAGTCTCTCCCTTGCAGATACATCATAGTTTCTGTTCCTACCTCAATGCATCCTCTCCAGTGCACTTCCTTAGAACAGCATACTTAATTGACCAGGATCTCCCTCAAGCATGTTTCAACAATCAGCACCAAACTTCCACCAACTCTCCCCCTACTCCAATCAAACTTTCTGTAACCGCTCCACCAATCACGTAATTATACACTGAATGATCATTTCCAATTTCATTTGCTCAGTAATAAACCAACCTGGCTTTCTACTGAGCGGTGGACCAGGCAGTAACAATTGTGTCATCCTTTGTCACAACGACTGTACACTTGTTAATTTCCCTGTTATCATGGGCCTATCACATATCTCTTAACACTGTCTGCCTCAAAAACACAATTTCCTCGTGATTTGTGCAGAAATCACTGAATGATTCAATAGCTTCATATTTTGACTTTAAGAACCCACCCAGAAAAATGTTGCAAATATATTATCTGCTATAAAGACAGGGGAAATCAATTTCTTATCTGTCATGATCACCAACCAAAATTGTCCTGTACTCTAAGAAAATCTAAATCTAAGCTTCATTCAATTTGAGTGCAAGCAGTTCGTACATGACAGTCTTCATAATCAAATGTACACCCACATAAATAAAATTACAAAATTAATATTACTAAAATCACTATAAAAATTACTTAATCTACATTAATTTGTGCAGTGATATGTTTGAAGACGTTTTGACCAACTGACAGGATAGTGGAAACAGAAATTACCAGGTGAGAAGACCTGGGTGTAAGAAAGGATAATGAAGGTTGACCAGATTTAGCTAACAAGATCTTCCTAGTGAATGCATTCTGACTTCTCATTGTGTTGTCAAATCATTTCTGGTGAACATCCCAACCCCACCCCCAACACAAACCCAACCACAAAGTCTGCTTCATTCTAAGTGTAGTACCAATGCTGTAATATATATCTTTGTTCTTTTCATGGACATTTGAACTTATTGGCCTGCTGAATTGCCATGCAAGATCAGTTAGCACAATAGGCCTTCCAATCATAAACAAAATCTACTTTTGCCCAAGTTCAAAAGTTGAGCATTGCAGATGTCTTAAGCTAGAAAAGTGTGGATTTTGTTTTCCTTGTTTTGAATCCCCAATTATTGCTGATGTATATAGTTGGTACATCTTTCTCAATCATAAAATGGTAATTTTACACCATCTGGTTGAGTGCCGTATAGACATTAAACTCTGGGAAGCAAAGAGAGGGGGATAATAGACATCACGTGAACTTTATAAAGCGAATGGAAACTGGCACTGCTGTGATATGTAACTCTGCCAATTTGCCCTCAAGCTCCACAAACATGTGAAAATAACAAAATAAATTGTATATGATAGATGAATGATAAATATTGGCCAGGTCAATGGAGATAACTCTCAAAACAGAGCCAAAAGACTTTTTACATCCAGCTGGAGCGCAGGACAGTCCACATTTTAACGTCTGCTCTAGAATATAGTACCTCCATAAAACATCCCTGCTCAGCCCAGCACAGGGAGGACTGCCTAGATTTTTGTCACACACACACACAAAGTATGAGGCTTTACTTTCTTACTCAGAGGCTAGAGTGCTACTAGCTGATCCAACCTCCCTATTGAAACAACAGGAATCCAATCAGGTTGGCTTCACTAACTTTACACTTTGGATATTCAACAGAGTGCAACATAATCAGGATTCAAACATATCCAAAAGTTGAAAATGTACGAGTCACAAGAAACTGCATATGCTGGAATCTTGATCAAAAACGCAAAGTGCTTTGGAGGAACTCAGCAGGGAATGGACAGGGTGTTTTTCAAGTTGGGACCCTTCACCAGATAGATTGGAATTGGGAGGGATGGGGGGATAAAGCAGGTGGGAACAGGACAAAGTCTGGCAAGTGATAGATGGACACAGGTGAGGGAGGATTGGTGGCAGATGGACAGATGATTATTGGGCAGTTTATGACCCAAATATATGACCATTGAATTCTCCAACTTCAACGAATACCGCCCCCCCCCCCCCCCCCCCTTCCCTCTTTCTCTTCCATGCCCATAAATCACACCCTGGTGCAGTCCCGTTTCTCCCACCCCACATCTCTTTCCCCTCCGTTGTACAATCTCTTAGCCACAGTCCCCCATTTCCTTTTTATTCCAACTCTCTGTACTCCCCCTCTCCTCCGGTTTATAGTTCACCCCTCTCCTCTCTTTGTCTGACATTACTTGTGTCTCCATTACACCTGTAGCTGTTGTCACTTTATCCACCCACCTGCTAATGAAACCCGCTCGCCCATATGCACCTTGCCAACCTATAGTCCCGGGGTCGCCTTTTTCCAGCTCTCCCCTCCCCAATCAGTCTGAATAAGAGTCTCGTCACCCGTTCTTTCCCTCCAGAGAGGCCGCCTGTCCCGCTGAGTTACTCCAGCATTTTGTGGCTATCTTCAGTCTGAATAAGGGTCTGACCCGAAACGTCCCCTGTCTATCCCCTCCCCAGATGCTGCCTGACCTTCTGAGTTCCTCCAGCACGTAGTGTTTTGCAGTAGTTGAAAACCTCAACCTATCTAGTTTTCTGGCAAGCAGATCACCTGGATTAGAAGCTCCGTGGGAAAGTGCCTACACGTCGAACTCATGTGCTCTCCATGAGCCGCGGGAACGTGTCAGCGCCTGCCCACGTTGCCTTGGACTGGCACACTCCTTACCTTGAGATAAGGGCGACCATTAACTACTCCTCCAACGATCATGTCAGACCGAGCCATGGATCCCGTTGGAGAGATCCCAAGACCGACGTAGCCCCTGGTTTCCACTTCCACCTCGAAGGTGATCCTGGCGGCGTGGTGGTCCCACCGGAGGTGGTATTTGCCGTTTGCATCCAGCACGGCGTGGTGTCGGTAGGTTGTGCGCGGCCAGGTGTCCACGGCTGCAGCCGCGCCCGGGAGCAGCAGTGGCAGCAGCCCGGCCACCAAAACAAGGCACCACACGCAGCTCTGCATCGCGACTGGCTTGTCCCTCACTCACTCGCTCGCACACACACGCGCGCTTTGAAAGTACCTTTCCAGTCAGAAAGATAAATAAAGCGTCCGCACCGCGGTCAGTCCCCCAAAGCGACGGGCATCCTTTTTTTGTGGACTCAGCTCACACCGGCGCGAGTGGACCCGCCTCTGGCCGGGCGACGAGACGTCCGCCGGTCCGGCTCCTGTCAGATGGAGGAGGAGGTGGGGGGAGTCCAGAAGTTGTCAAAAACCCGTGCGTGACTAGAATCCAACTTGTCCCAGTTCCGTCTTTCAGCCAGCCCGCCCAGTGTGAGAGAAAGACAGGGCTTGCCCCGCAATTCACTTCGTCAGTTTCATGCCGCCGGGCAGACGCGGGCATGCTCGCTCTGTCACTTCTGTCAACCCGGCCCTGCTCCTGCACTTCCCAGCAGTTCGGCTTTCAATAGCAGGTTCAAAGCGTCAATGCATGCTTGTAGATAGAAGCTAAATAGTTAGGCGTTCCTTCAAACTCGCATCGGGTGTAACTGAAAACACCTCCCATATACCAGAAAACAGGTAACCTATATTACATCAAAGTCAAAAGTCAAAATACTTTATTGTCATGTGTCCCTGACAGGACAATGAAATTATTTCTTTGCATAGCACAACAGAACATAGTAGGCATTGACTACAATTATATACTTAAATACACACATTAATTAATAAATTAATAAAGTGCAAATAACAGATGGAGGGGTATTAGTTCAGAGTTTTGTCGGAGCCAGGTTTAATAGCCTGATGGCTGTGGGGGCATATTACATATTAATGCATAAGGTAATTAATAAAACATTAAGGTAATTCCTAGATTTATTCATTTGAATTAATTATCATGTTACTGTCATTACTGAAAAAAAGTGGATAGAATAATATGGAGATAAAAAAAATCGCCAAGATATTCCATTAACTAGCTTTTTCCTTAAAACAAAAGCAAGATAAAATTCTTTGCCTTTTTACGATAATTTTTTTTCCCCGAGGCTACTGAACCCATCGAGCCCATCGCATTCAGAATTCCCATTGATATTTGGAACAGCTTCTATCTCTGTGCACATAAACAATAACTTCTCTATGCGCCCGCAGCTGTTAGATGTGCAACTGAACAATTAGCTCCATGTGGCCCATTGTCTTTCTTCCCAAAGCTGGTGCGTCGCTTACTAGAGCAGACCGCGGTATTTCAGTTCCCTTCATTTCAATATTCAAAACTTTAAAGACCTATGGGCAGTTAGATTTTTGATTTCCCTACACTATTCCATTAGCTATTTCCATTCCGCATAACTTTAAATCTTTTTATTGAGATTGCTTCATGTAATGCAAGGGAGAATTAAAACTGAACTGATAGATAATAAATTGCAAACTCTTACTTCTCTATCTATGCAGTCTTGTAATGAATTCATCAGATCAATACTGGAATTAATAGATTAAGTTAGGAGAGCACTATATAAAATAAATTGATGATTTGATTTATGTGTTAGTGATACCGTAGATAGAAATTATTCCTCTGGTGGAACATGGACAGAAGATTAAAATTAGGATTTAGCCATTTAGAGTGGATGTTAGAAAAGTTAGGTTCTTCACAAAAGATAGTAGAAATTCCATAACCAAACACTATAAAAGGCTCTTGGCACAAGGCCAAATAGAATGTTACAAACTAAAATTGATAGATTATTAGTCAATGGAATGAGAATTATGGACCCAAACAGATGGATGAAATTCAGCCTAAATCAATTTTAATTGCAGCCTTGGCTGCAGAAGATGAATTGCCTACTCTGCTACAGAAAGCACAATGAACAGTTGAAAGGTCTGGAATGAATTGTAAAGTGTAGTTCATCTATGTGGATATTGGAAAGCATTTTCACATGAAAGGAGGAATAGTGACTATGGCTGAGGTTGGTCCACAATAGGAGGCAATTAGAGTCGCACTGTATGGAATCAGGCCCTTCAAGGTCAACTCATCTATGCCAACTAAGTGCCCATTTAAGATAATTCCATTTGATTCAATGTGGGTCTGCCCTCCTTTGATCCATATCCCTGTAAACCTTTCTTTCCTCTGTACCTGTGTGACTTTCTTTTAAATTGTTATTGTATCTGCCTCAACTACTTTGTCTGACAGTTCAATCCAGGTACATACTTCACTCTGCGTAAACAAAAAAAAGTTGCGCCGCAGGTTCTTGTCATATCTTTCCACTCATACTTTAAGCAGACAGGCATTCTGACGTCCTCCAACATTTCACAGAATGCTAGTAGGTCAACTCTCTGGTACATGATTCCCCAACTCTGAGGAAAAAGACTGTGTGCATTCACCTTTTCCGTGCATTCACCTTTTCCATGCCTTCGTGATTTCACACTTCAATAAGATAGTAAGATTAAATGAAAACTTACCAGTTTGAAGTTTGATCTTGATTTTATGATGAGTTAAAAAATTAATGCATTCAGACATAACATAGTTAGGTAACAATACTGATGCTTTAATGTGAAAACAAAATAATAGTGACCCCGCCCAACCTGGGGGGAAACTATAAAACAGAATCTAAAATGGTACGTGCAAACACCCCTGGTCTGGCAATAGGTTTACTATAAAACCTGTGGAACATCCGATCATTGGCCCATCCTGCAGCCACTAGGATGTTGTCGAGGGGAACGTCCACTGCCAACATAGATGCAGCCCTGGTGGAGTGAGATTTGTAAGTGTCAGTATTCACTCTGGCACCCACCAGTACCTCCTTTAACCATCTGGAAATGGTTTGTGTTGATGGTGGTGTGGTTTATTGTGGCTGATCAGGACAGCTAACAGAGCCTCTGAGGCTCCTTGTGACTTTTATGTACTGGTGTATATGCGATACTACACATAACGTGGCTCCTCGGGGTATGCCAGGAACACAAGCTTGGGCCCTGTTACCCCTGGCCTGCTCTGTTTGATTAAGTCGTTAATGATGATGGTTATGGTATTTACATTAGTGGTCATGTTGGCCAGTCGTAGCTTGTGCTGTTACCAGCGCCATCAGCATGACCACCTTGAGGGTGAGTTTAGCTAAGGATAAGGAGGTGGCTGGCGCCCAATGGCGAAGCAGTGTTAACACCACGCTCACATCCCAAATGTCGGTATACCATGGCCTGGGTGGTATAGAATTGTAAATTCCCTTCATGAACCTTGTAATTAAGGGGTGTGTCCCTACCGTATGGTGCCCCATATCCAGCACTAAATATGAAGATAGTGCACTCCTGGCACTGTTGATGGCACTGTAGCCTAATTTATGGTCATAGTAGAATGTTGATAGGAACTCCAGAACATCCGTGATACATACTGTATCATATGATATGTTGGAGACATGACAGTACATCTCCCACTTCTTGATTTGAGAGATGTACTGCCTTTGTGTACTGTCCCTAAAGGCCGCCGTTATGACAGCCACTGTCCGGTCAGCGAGTCCGAGTCCCAGGTATGGTCTCCTCAGAATCTGCAAATCAATAAATTGATTCGGTCATGTATTGGGGTGGTTGCCCCCGTTACTGGGTGTACCAGCAGATCCCTGCTTTTGGGGACAGCCATGAGAGGCTGTCATAATTCCCAGGACTAGTGGGAACCAGGAGGGGGCTTTCTGGAGCCCTAGTGTGGGTGTTGTGGGCTGATGGGACTGGTTTCCAGAGGGCTGGTATGGACATGGTGGGCCGAATGGATTCTTGGACTCACAGTTCAGTCACTCATGGCTGGTGGACTCACAGTTCAGTCACTCATGGCTGGTGGACTCACAGTTCAGTCACACATGGCTGGTGGCATGGCTGGGTCCACAATAAAAAGAAAAAACTTTCAAGAGAGAGTTAGATAGGGCTCTTAACAATAGCGGAGTCAGGGGATATGGGGAGAAGGCAGGAACGGGGTAGTGATTTGGGATGATCAGCCATGATCACATTGAATGGCGGTACTGGCTCGAAGGGCCAAATGGCCTACTCCTGCACATATTGTCTATTGTCTATTGGACTCGCAGTTCAGTCATTCACGGCTGGTGGGCTCGCAGTTCACCCACGGCTGGTGGGCTTGCTGTTCACTCACAGCTGGTGGGCTCGCAGTTCACTCACTCACGGCTTGAGGGCTCGCAGTTCACTCACTCACAGCTGGTGGGCTCGCAGTTCACTTACTCACGGCTTGAGGGCTCGCAGTTCACTCACTCACAGCTGGTGGGCTCGCAGTTCACTTACTCACGGCTGGTGGGCTCGCAGTTCACTTACTCACGGCTGGTGGGCTCACACACACACACACGCCCTCCATCACACACACATCCTCCATCACACACACACGCACACATACACCATCTCACACACACACCCTCTCCATGTCACACAAACCGTCCATCTCTCACACACACACACCATCCATCACACACACACACACACTCCATCACACACACTTCCTCCATCACACACACACGCACACATACACCATCTCACACACACACCCTCTCCATCTCACACAAACCGTCCATCTCTCTCATACACACCCTCACACACACCATCACACTCACACACACACACACACACACACACTCCATCTCACACACACCCTCCATCTCTCACACACCCTCCATCTCACACACACTCACAGACACCCTCCATCTTACACACACACAACCTCCATCTCCCACACACATACACCCTCCATCACACACACACACCCTTGATCACACACACACTCACATACCCTCCATCACACACACACCCTCCATCACACTCACACCCACACACACACATATATCCTCCATCTCTCACATGTTCACAGACACACACACACACACACACATTCCATCCTCACTCACACATGCACATCCTCCATCTCACGCACACCCTCCATCACACACACACACACCCACACACACACTCACACCCACATCCACCCTCCATTTCACTCACATATCTGGGAAATATATGACAGTAAAACTCTCTTGAATCTACTCACGACCGACTTCTGGACTGAGCGCGACCTCTGGACTGAGCGGGACTTCCGGAATGAGCAGGACTTCCGGAATGAGCGGGACTTCCGGAATGAGCGGGACCTCTGGACTGAGTGGGACTTCTGGAACGTACGCGACCTCTGGACTAAGCGGGACTTCCGGAATGAGTGGGACTTCCGGAATGAGCGGGACTTCCGGAATGAGCGTGACCTCTGCACTCAACCACAGCTGGTGGGCTCACAGTTCACTGAGCATGGCGTAGACTCACAGTTCAGTCACTCACGGCTTTTGGACACAGTTCTGGACTCAACTCTCACTCATGGCTTCCGGGCTGACTGACTCACGACCGGCCTCCAGGGCTTTATTCTCCTCGCCCTTGGAAGGGGCGTTACATTCATGGTGACTGAAAGCGAGAAGACCAATCTGCTGATCTCCCGGCTTTTTAAACCTTCATAAATTTTCTATTATTTCACTGATCGGAACAAAACATGGGATGCTTGGAGCAGAGGAGAATGGTGAGTAAGATGGCAAAAAAAATCATAGCGATATAGGGTTAACGAAGGGACTGCAGATGCTGGAGAATCGAGGGAACACAAAAAGCTGGAGAAACACAGCGGGTGCAGCAGCATCTAAGGAGCGAAGGAGATAGGCGACATTTCGGGTCGAGACCCTTCTTCAGACAGTCTGCTGCTGCTGCACCCGCTCAGTTTTCCAGCTTTTTGTATATAGCGATATAGGGTAGAGTTTTTGCACAAATTTATTTACAACACAGACCGGAAGTGGTCAAGATAGAGGTCAGTTTAGCTTTCATTCTTATGAAGTGATAATCTTGTGTCTAGGACCTGTGATTGGCATATTTCACCAAGCCAAGAACAGACCCACCAGATGTTCATTCAGAATGCTTGCCCATTCACACCACAATTGACCAATGTGGTGTGAGTGGCCATTTGGCTTGTTTTGTGTGTCAGTGATGATGGTACGTGTCTTTAACTTTTAGACTGCCCGTTATATTGTGTGTGGGATTTATGACGTATTTTAGGGCGTGTTTGGAGCTAGGTTACTTGCACAGAAGCTTAGTTTTTAGTTTAATTTAGGATCAGCATGGGGAAGGTTTACCCTTTGACCATGCGAAGTGTAACAGAGACAGGAGGAGGTTTCTAATGTTTAAAACGATAAGCTGGAGTTCAATGAAGATTATAATGTTGCTGTAGAGCTTGCATGTGTATAAAGGCATTCCCCTTAACCATGTAGTCCATTTAGCGGCAAGAGGGAGTAATCTCTTGAACGATATCAAAATCTGCCGCTACATTAAGTCAAAGGATACCTCCGACCTGAGGGGGGTGAATACCAGTCCCAGAGAGTGGGACAGAAGATTCGGCTAAGATCTCGGAAGTGGTTTTGGCCAGAATACCGGTTCCAACCGAGGAACTGAAGACAATGGTAGACAAAAGTGCTGGAGAATCTCAGCAGGTGCAGCAGCATCTATGGAGCACAGGAAATAGGTGATGTTTCGGGCCGAAACCCTTCTTCAGGCTGATGTTGGATGGGGGTGGGGGGGGGGGAGGGCGGGAAGAAGAAAGGAAGAGGAGGAGCCAGAGGGCTGAAGGAGAGCTGAGAAGGGGATGAGACAGCAAGGGCTACCGGAAATTGGAGAAGTCAATGTTCAAGCCGCTGGGGGTGCAGACTGCCCAAGCGAAATATGAGGTGCTGCTCCTCCAATTTCCGGTGGTGCTCACTCTGGCCATGGAGGAGGCCCAGGACAAAAAGGTCAGATTCGGAATGGGAGGGGGAGTTGAAGTGCTGAGCCACAGGAAGATCAGGTTGGTTAATACGGACCGAGCGGAGGTGTTCGGTGAAACGATCGCCAAGCCTACGCTTGGTCTCACAGCTGACATCTAGAGCAATGGATGCAATAGAGAGAAAAATAGAAAATGGGTGTAGGAGGAGGCCATTTGGCCCTTCGAGCCAGCACCGCCATTCAATATGATCATGGCTGATCGTCCGCTATCAATAACCCATGCCTGCCTTCTCCCCATATCCCTTGACTCAACTAGCCCCTAGAGCTCTATCCAACTATCTCTTAAATCCATCCAGTGATTTGGCCTCCACTGCCCTCTGTGGCAGGGAATTCCATAAATTCACAACTCTCTGGGTAAAAAAGTTTTTTCTCAGCTCAGTCCTAAATGACCTCCCCTTTATTCTAAGACTGTGGTCCCTGGTTCTGGACTCACCCAACATTGGGAACATTTTTCCTGCATCTAGCTTGTCCAGTCCATTTATAATTTTATATGTTTTTATAAGATTACCCCTCATCCTTCTAAACTCCAGTGAATACAAGCCTAGTATTTTCAATCTTTCCTCACATGACAGTCCCACCATCCCAGGGATCAATCTCGTGATGAGGTTGGAGGAGGTGCAGGTGTCGCACCTGGAATGACTGCTTGGGTCCTTGAATAGAGATGAGGGGGGAGGTAAAACGACAAGTGTAGCATCTCCTGCGGTTGCAAGGGAAAGTGCCCTGGGAGGGGGTGGTGCGGGTGGGAAGGGAAGAATTGACCAGGGGGTTACGGAGGGAGCGGACTTTGCGGAAAGCAGATAGGGGAGATGGGAAGATGTGGTGAATGGTGGGGTCACGTTGGAGGTGGTGAAAATGACGGAGGACTATTTGTTGTATGTGACGGCTAGTGGGGTGGAAGGTGAGGACTAGGGGGACCCTGCCCATGTTCCGAGTGGGGGGATGGGGAGAGAGAGCAGTGTTGCGGGGTATTGAAGAGACTCTGGTGAGAGCCTCATCCATGGTAGGGGTGGGGAACCCCCATTCCCTGAAGAATGGGGACATTTCCGATGCCCTGGTGTGGAACACCTAAACTTGGGAGCAGATGCGGCATAGATGGAGGAATTGGGAGTAGGGAATAGAGTCCTTACAGGAAGCAGGGTGGGAAGAAGTGTAGTCTAGATAGCCATGGGAGTCGGTGGGTTTACAGTGAAGAAAATTCCGGTTCCAGCCAAGGAACTGAAGACAATAGATCTCGGCCAGAAAAGACATTGAGGTCTATCGACAGCGACAAGACTTATCTAAAGACATCATCACAGAAATTGTGAGTAAAATCGACTATTATTCTTTGAATTTTGAAGCTGAAAAGCTTTAATTTTAAAAGGCTTCAGTAAGAAAAGTGGTGCTATGGAGTGAGTGGAACTCGCGCCATTCAGCTCCGCTAAAAATTGTATTAAAAACGGGGGTAAAAGGGGTTAAATGAAGCTACTCACCAGAGGAGAACAGGTGTGAACGGCTCTGGTAGCGTTAAAAAGGTGCGTGATGTCATCAGGCGCGCGACTTTACTAAGATGCATCGCTCCCCCCCCCCCCCCCACCAAGGGAAAAAGCCTGTGAAAAAGGAAGTAGGCCTCACTGGAGCCTCGGGCTCGAGTTTGAGTGCCACCCAGGAAGATATTTTAAAGATGGATGACCTCAAAAAAATTATTATGGGTGAGCTAAAACAAATGCTTAAGGATATGAAAAAAGAATATAAAGAGGAAATAAAGACTTTAAGAGCTGATATTTTGGTGTATCATGAGAATTTGAAAGAAGAGTTCAAAAAGGAAGTTATAGCCACTGTAGACTATGATGGACAAATGGAAAGATAAAGCGGGTACTCATTTGCAACAACAGTTGGATGACGTAAACCGTAAAACTGGTGAGATGGAGGTGCTGCAGGATACCAAGTTGGGACCGATATAACTTCACTAAAAGAACTGACTGAATCAGCCGAGAAGCGTCTTGCCGAGAACAAGCGTTTATCAGAATTATTACACAAAATAACTGAGAAATGCATTGACTTGGAGGGACGTCAAAGGCTTCAGAATATGCGTATTGTTGGGTTGAGTGAAGGCCGAGAGGGAAATCAAGACCCCCGAAAATTTATTGCAAAACTCCTAAAAGATATTCTGAACTTGGACCAAGAACCTCTGCTGGGCCGAGCACACAGGGCATTGAGACGTACCCCTAGGGGCGATGCTCCCCCAAGACAGATGATTGTGAAGGTGGCTTACGATCATGTTTTTGAAGATATGATGAAGATAATAATACGTAAGAAAAATCTGAAATATGAGGGAGACAACATCAGTATCTTTAGAGATTACCCTGCGAAGTGGCCAAGAGAAGATCTTTATTTACAGAAACAAGAGGTATCCTGAGGAACATAAAGAATCTGAGATATGGCCTGATGTACCCGGCAACATTAAGGGTAACTTATGATAACAAGGAGCACCACTTCACCAAACATACAGAAGCTCTTGAATTCGCTCAAAACATTCAGAAGAAACTGGAAGAGGAAGAAGTAGAGGAAGAAGCAGATGAAAATGAAGGACACTGAATATTATTGATCACTTACCTGATGATACTGTCCACCCACAGAAAAGGAGAAGGATTCACACTGAAGGATGATCCGCAGGGAAGGAGGAGGAACAATGGACATGGACTCTATCTTGGGGTCAAGGAGGGATGGATGGATTATTAATAAATATAGTTTTGTATTAACTACCCCTCAAAAATGTATGTTAGCTCTCCTAATATAGTGCTATGACACTAACTATATTTGATATTAGTAGTATTATTAATTATTAAGTATATAAATTTAATACCCCACCCCGACATATATAGCCCTTAAGGCAAAAACGGAGCTGGAATTATTAACATCTTTTTTTTTCACGGAAGTCCGTAGATTAGTAGCCACGCTAGTGTGGCTTACACCAATACTAACTGCACTAACTATAGTTGAAGTCACTTCTTTTTCCCCTTACACTTTATTAACATCACTTACTTTACTCACATTTTTTATTATTACTTTTATATTATGTATTTCATTTCATATTATATACTATATGGATTTAAGGTTGGTATTATATAGTTATAATTGAGGAATGTTAAGGGAATTAACAGATTAATTGAGAAACAGAAGAATCTAATGGAATCAGTACAGAACGCGATCGAAGTGAAATCTAATATGAGCCAACTATGGAATCTCTGCAAAGAGGTTGGAAAGAAACAGAATGTGCTGCTGTGTTCACAGCTGTCTTGGGAAGAACGCAGAAGACATACGCAGTGGTGGGAAGATGTGAAGATATTCAATGGTTTCATGGATGAGGCAGAGGAGTGGTTATCTGAAATTATACCACAACTTACGAGCTTAGTAGCTGGAAGTGCGAAGCAACAAGGTGCCAGAATGGAAGATTAAATAACACTACGAGATAATATCTCGAAAGCATCTCCACGAAGATCAAGACATAAATCTGGTTCTACAGCCAGTTTGGTATCAAGGGCTTCTGCTCAATTGGGAGTTGAAGCTGATCTAGCCGCTCTCTCAAAAGAAACAGATGCCTTGAAGATGAAACATGATATTGAGCGACAAGAAGGAGAGATGAGACAACGGAACGATCAGAGGAAAGAAGAGATAAGACGGGAAGAAGAAGAGATGAGACAATGGGACGATCAGAGGAAAGAAGGGATAAGATGAGAAGAAGAAGAGATGAGACAACGGGAAGAACAGAGGAAAGAAGAGATGGGGCGACGAAAGGAACAACTGGAACTAGACACAAAAATGGTGGTGGCCAAATCAAAGAAGGAGATATTGGAAAGAAAGGGCTCAAGATGCAGCTCTAGATCATCAAAGACGATGAGCTCTGGACCAAGAGAAAAAACTACTCCAATTGAGTCAGCAGTTGGATCAATTCCACCATCGAAGTCCACCGGATTTCATGGCTTTGAAAACCCATTGGAACAGAGTAAGATGGGTAAAACGTCTTCTCAGCAAATGAGTGCTAGATCGAAACAAAGTACTAATGGAGCATCTGGGGATTATCGGGACAAACCAATAGCGGACCACGCTTTTCCAAGGCCTGGTGCACAGGCTCGAGCAAGCCAATTTGAGTCACAGAGGCCTGTTTATCAGCAGGTGGAGCCAAGCCAAGGTTATCAGGATGGATTATTGGCATTGGTGAAAAGGCAAACTGAATTCAACCAGATCATAGCTCGAAAAAATACCTCTCTCATTCTACCACCAGCAGAAATTCTTACGTATGATGGAGATCCTTTGTGGTATGAAGCTTTCATAAGGGCATTAGAAGTATTAGAAATGAAAGTTACAGATGAAAAGGAGCGCTTATGATTTCTGGTGAAGTACACAAGCAGAAGTGTTCAGACACTGGTAGAAAGTTGTCAGGCAGCCATGGCTATAAAAAGGCGAGAAGATTACTTAAAGAACATTTTGGTAATGAACAGAGGATTGCTAACACATACATGGAGAAGGCCCATGCTTGGAAAGAAATCAAGCCAGAGGATGGGAAGGCATTGAGTAAATATGCAAAATTTCTGAGAGGTTGTTGTAGCTTGATGGAAAATCTCGGCCAAATGGAAGAAATGAATCTTGCAAGTAATACAAAAGTCATCATTGGCAAGTTGCCCAGAAGACTGAGAGTAAAGTGGAGAGATAAAGCTGGTGAAATATTGGAAGAGAGGAACCAAGTAGCCAGGCTACCAGACCTGGTGAAATTCTTAGAAAGGGAAGTACGGTACATGTTAGAGCCACACTACGGGACTATTGAAGATTATAAACCAATTGAAACTAACAAAGGTTCTACCTTTACCAAAACTGAAGAAATATCAGAACCTATGAGTAGTTTTGCTATCACAACCAGACCTGTGGAAACAACAGATGGAATGAAAGAAAATGTATTTACTAGCAAGCAAATAGTGTTTTGCTTGTTATGTGATGAAGTTGGTCACACCATAAGATGGAGTCGAAGATTCAAGATGAAAGAATATGAAGAAAAAATGAATATCTTGAAAGAGAAGGGAATCTATTTTGGATGTTTGAAAAATGGACATATGGTGAGAGACTGTAAGAGTCCTATGATTTGTTATAAGTGCAGGCAATATCATCCTGAACCACTTAACTGCAGCTGTGGCTCGCCTGCAGTCCGTCCGTCATTTCCTTTTTTTTTAGCTTTCTTTTGTCTTGTTAGATGTATGTTTTAGTCTATTTTTAGTTGTGTATGTGTGCGGGGTGGGGGAAACTTTGTTTTAACCTCTTCCTTCAAGGGGATGTGACCTTTTCTTTGTCATATCTCCGTCTGCACTGAGGCCTAATCATGGAGCTGGCGGCCTCCAACTGGAACCGACCCCCGAGGCTCTGGTGGTAGAGCTTGTGGACTCACCATCGCGAACCTGGCCGACTTCGGGGCTGTGGTGGCGCTGCGGCCCGACTTCGGAGCCTCGGAGGCTTCCGCCGCGGGCCCAGTGGACAACAACATCGGGAGCTCGCAGGTCCCAAGTCCCACTGTGATTCTCCAGAACTCCCACAACAACAGCTTCATCTGCTGGAATGGAGGTTGGCAGCTTTGTCCGCCCTGGGCCACAGGGTTCGAATCGGCCCGTTTGCAGAGCTTGGATTTGGCCGCGGGACTTACCATCACCTGGCGGGGGGCCAACATCGAAAGCCTGGATCGCCTCAATGCAGAGGGAGACAAGCAAGGAAGAGAGAAGACTTTAATACTTGTTGCCTTCCATCACAGTGAGGAGGTGCCTAAAGTCACTGTGATGGATGTTAAACTGTGTTCATTGTGTGTTCTGTTACTTTATTTTCTGTCATGGCAGCAAGGTACGCAATTTTGTTCAAACTAATAAGTTTGAATGACAATAAAGGAAACTCAAACTCAACTCAACTCAGAAGAACTACCAGAGCATTGGGAAGAAGAAGAAGAACTGGAACAAGTAGATAAGGAGCTATCAGAGCAAATAGAAGAGGATGAACCGGAGCAGACGGAACAGAAGAAGAAGCCAACTACTAGTGATGCTATCACCTCGCCTCAAGTAACTGCTCATATTGGGGCCGGGGTTGAAGCTTGTAATTTTTCTATCTTACCAGTACAGATAAGGAATAGCAAGACGAATACAGTGTTGCAAACATATGCTTTTCTGGATCACGGAAGTTCGACTACCTTTTGCACAGAAAACCTGACAAGAAGACTGAACATTACAGGAGAAGAGACTAAGATTCGATTACGAACCATGTCTAAAGATAAAGAGAGCAGAGGTCATTACATTACGAGTATGGAGTTATCCAGTTTGGATGAAAATAATGTTATACCAATATCTGAAGTGTTTACACATGGAACCATGCCTGTTGATTCTCAAAATATACCAAGACATGAAGACTTGAAACAATGGCCTTACCTGAAGGATGTCAAGATATCTGAAATAAATTCTAGTGTTGATCTACTAATCGGAATGAATGTCTTGAAGGCATTGGAACCCATACAGATTGTTAGGAGCCAAGGTGATGAAGCCATACAATCATGACTTCAATTAAAGTACCAGCAAGGAAGAGATGTCGAATGAAGAGTTGAAGTTCATGGATATTATGAACTTCTCAGTAAAGGTTGAAAGACACTATTGTTTGGACTTACCTTTCAAACAAGAAAGTGTTAATCTGCCGAATAATCGTCGTAAGGCAGAGCAAAACCACCAGAATTTGAAACGCAGGTTTGGCGAGAATACTAAATTTCATGAAGTAAGAATCTCTTTGAAGAATAATTTCTACAAGGATGATTACTTAAAATCCATGTCTACTGAGCAGGAAGCAATTCAACCAGTAGAACATCTGACTTCCTTTTGCAATAAGGGGTTCACACATTCTAAGTGGATCAGCGACAATTGTGAAAGCATTCCACTAGATGCTAGAGCCAAAGAAACCAGAGAGTTGGATTTGGACAGAGACAACCTGCCAATGGAAAGAGCATTGGGAGTTATTAATGTTGTACAACTGAAATATGTTAACACAAAAGAAAATCCTGCGGAAGAAGTTTCCAGAGAACTGACAGCGAACCGCTTCTTAAGTGATAAGAGATGGATCAATGAACTAAAATCTTTCTGTGAGCCAGACAGAGAATGGCCAAAGCTTGAGCTGGGATTTGAGATCTCTGCTAATGATCCGGAAATCAAACCTAACGGTGAACTTTATTGGTAAAAATCCTGTTATTCTTGTGAAGAATTTTCACACTTCAACATTACTGTTACAACACATCCATGAGTTGATCGGACATGGAAGAAGACGTTTCATGCTATCAAAGCTTTGGACTGTTATGTTCTGGACTATATATTGGGTATCATGCCTGATTTTAAGGGTTTGGTGCGCACGGTACGACTTTGAACTTCTTCTTCTGGCGTATGACGTGCACAGCCTAAAGTTGTAGGACAACTTGTTCTATTTGATCGTATTTGATTGTGCATGCCGGATTGATTGCATTTGTCGAAACAGGGCGGACCACATGAAGGTTGCAATCTTCCACCCCGACAAACTGAAACCAGTGTTAATAATCAAGTTATACTTGCTTCTAGAACGCGAAAATGAAGATGGAAGAGTCAATGAAAAATTCTCATTGCGGATATATAGTACATGCTATTTGTTCCTCGTTAGTATAGTGGTTAGTATCCCCACCTTTAATTCCCTGATTTTTTTGCTTTTTGATATATGTTAAGCCCTCAAGGCTACTTTTTTGATGTTTATTAATAATTGCCTCGTTATATACTCTGAACAATTATTGGTATGTAGTGGCCATTTGGCTTGTTTTGTGTGTCATTGATGATGGCACGTGTCTTTAAATTTTAGACTGCCCGTTATATTGTGGGTGGGATTTATGACGTATTTTAGGGCTGTTTGGAGCTAAGTTTCTTGCGCAGAAGACCATGTGAAGTGTAACGGAGACACGAGGAGTTTTCTAACATTTAAAGCGATAAGCTAGAGTTCAATGAAGATTAAAGTGTACGAGTTGGAAGAAGTTCGGATGTACCTTATTGTTTTTCATCAACAATAAATAATTTATTAATCAAAGGACTGTGTTTTGAAGATTTATCTGTGAAGAAGCTCTGAAGGTCCCCGATGGAGAGCTTGCATGCATATAAAGATATTCCCCTTAACCATGTCATAAATTTGCAGTTGAAACTGGAGGAGAATCCCCTCTCATATTGGCAAATGGACTACAATTCTTGTAATAATATTTTTATTAAAAAGAATCCATCATAACAACGGTATTACAACTTTTCAAATACACAACCAACTTATTTCAATAAGTATACGAATGTTACGAATAGTTCTTATAAACTTCTATTTTTTTTAAAGTAGAAAAAGAAAAGAATAGATTTTAATCAATAAGAATGGTAATTAAATAATAATTTTGATTATAAAGAAAGAGAAAGAGAAAAGAGAGGAGAAAAAATATATATGTATATGTATATATTCTTGTTATATGTATTTAATTAAAGTAAAGTATTAGATAGAAAACAAGAGAGATTATACTATACATCTTAATAGTGAATAACACAATTTCAAATAGCGATATTAATGGAGACGTGTATACAAATCAAAAAGAAAAACAGAGAGTTATTTTCATCTAATCCTGCCAGGTACCCAATGAGTTGTGATGCCAAGAACAGCTACTCCTTCAAATATTCTGTATATGGAGACCATATCTGTTCAAAGAGTTCGTATTTGTCCATTAGGACAAATCTGATTCTTTCCAAATGCAACGTCTCCAACATTTCCACTGTCCACATTTTAATTGTGGGGGATAATGTTCCCTTCCAAAATTTCAATATTAATTTTTTCCCTATTATCAAACAGTAATCCAAGAAATTTCTTTGGTTTACTGTTAATGTTAGATTTGAATCCGGAACTCCTAATATTATTAATTTTGGATCTGGGTCTAGTTTAATTTTAAGAACTTCAGAAATAACTCTAAAGATTTCTATCCAATAATAATTAAGTTTTATACATGTTACAAAACTATGCGTTAAATTAGCTTCCAAGTTCTGACATTTATCACAAATAGGAGAAATGTTAGAATAAATTCTATTTAATTTCGTTTTTGAATAATGTAATCTGTGTAATACCTTAAATTGTATCAATATATGTCTAGCATTTAATGGGCAACGATGTATACATTGTAGGCTTTCTTCCCAAATTTCTTTCGTTAATGATAAACCCATTTCATTTTCCCATGTTTGTCGATATATTTCCGAAGTTGGGATTTCCTTATCCAAAATAGTATTATATATATACACTATTAATTTTTCTGTATTTGGGTGTTTATTAAACAATTCATCTAATAATCCTGGTTTTCTATTTTTATAGTCTTGCGTATTTGACTTAATATAATTTCTAATTTGTAAATACCTAAATATGTTATTTGACTGCAATCCATAGATATCCTGTAACTCTTGAAATGAAAGAAATTTTCCTTCCTTATAAAGATGTTCTATCCTTTTAATTCCTAAATCATTCCAATGTTTAAACCCCTTGTCCAATACAGAGGGCTTAAACAAAGGATTATTCATAATTGGCAAACAAAGTGACAAATTATCCATATGTAGGGTCTTAACTATTTGTTTCCAAATACGTCTATTGCTATGAATTATTGGGGTTGTTACCATACATATTTTTTTGTACTTCCCTTGGTGCAAAAAGAATCGAACCTACATCAAAAGGCAAACAGTCTTCCTTTTCCATCTTTAGCCAGCTTGGTTCATGATCTAAATTTACCAACCAAAAATTCATATTCTTAATCTGAACTGCCCAGAAATAATATAGGAAATTTGGTAGTGCTAGTCCACCATTTATTTTAGATTTACATAGATGTTTTTTACTTATTCGATGGTTTTTATAGTCCCATATAAAACTATTAACCAAAGTATCTTATTTTTTAAAAAACATTTTAGGGAGATATAAGGGGATTGCTTGAAATAAATATAACAATTGTGGTAAAAAAATCATTTTTATAGCATTTATTCTACCGATCATTGATATAGATAGTGTTTTCCAATATAAAATATATTTTTTTAGTTTATTTAATAATTGAGGGTAATTATATTTAAACAGACAGTTGTACGATTTAGATACATTAATTCCTAGATATTTGAGTTTGTCCGTGACTATTTTAAGTGGGAATTGTTCTAATATATTTAATTTTATTCCAGTTATAGGCATAATTTCACTTTTATTCCAATTAATTCTATACCCAGAAAATGTACTAAACTTAGTTATAACATTAAATAGATTGGGAATACTAATATAAATTAAGATGTCATCTGCGTATAGAGATATTTTATTTGTTGTAGTTTTGGTATTATATCCATATATTTCTGGTTCTGATCTAATCATTTCGGCTAATGGTTCTATTACCAGAGCAAATAGTAATGGTGATAACGGGCATCCTTGTCTACAACCCCTAAAGAGTTTAAATTTTGCTGATAGCATTTGATTTGTTAATATTCTTGCAGTTGGATTTGAGTTTTACCCATTTGGAGAATCTATCCCCCAGTTGAAATTTCTGCATTATTTTAAATAAATATGGCCATACAACCTGGTCAAATGCTTTTTCAGCATCTAAGGATATGACAGCTAGTTCAATATCATTCACTCTTTTTGAGTACATGACATTGAATAGACGTCTCAGATTATAGGATGAATAGCGTTTTGGAATAAAACCTGTTTGGTCATGATGTATTAATTTATTAATCTCTAAACTTAGCCTACGAGATAAAATTTTAGTTAGTATTTTTTGATCAGTATTTAAAAGAGCTATTACTCTGTATGATCCAGGGTCTTCCAAATCTTTATCAGCTTTAGGGATAAGTGTAATTGTAGACTCATTTAATGATTCTGGTAACTTTCCTTGTTCATAAGCATATTTATATATTGTATGTAAGCGTGGAGAGATCAGATCATGAAACTTCTTATAAAATTCAACACCTAAGCCATCAGGGCCTGAAGCTTTTCCGTTATTTAATGATCCAATTGATTCTTCAATATCTTTTACTGATATATCAGCGTTTAACAAGTCTCTATCTTCCTGATCTAAACTATTAATATGACATTCTTGTAGGAATGTTTCCATTCCATCTGATTGTCCTGCTAGTTTAGATAAGTAAAGATTTTGATAATATTGTAAAAATGTATCATTGATATCTTTTGGTAAAGTCAATATTTCTCCTTGATCAGATCTAATTTATGTATCATTTTCTCCTCATCTAATTTTCTAAGCTGTCGTGCCAGTAATTTTTGTGGTTTATCCCCAAATTCAAAATGTACTTGTTTAAGGTCTGTTGATAAAAGTTTAATAATCTGATTTGAGTATATTTTATTTAGCTTGTATTTTAATGATGCAATTTTATTACTTAATCCCTAAGAAGGGGATATTGCATTTTCAATATCTAATAGTTTTATTTCATTTTCCAACTTTTGTTGAGTCTTTCGATTTTCTTTATTAAAGTATGCTTGTGCTGATATTATCGCACCACGCATAAATGCTTTAATGTATCCCAGAGCAATGATGGTGAAATTCCAGGTTTGTCATTAGTTTCAAAAAATAATTTAATCTGTTTTACCAAGTAATCATAACCAGCCCTATCCTTTAATATTTGGGGGTTGAGTCTCCAGTTAGAGGTTTTAATAATTATCTTTTAATTTTATCTTAAATGTTAATGGAGCATGATCCTGAGATAATAATATTATGATATTTTGAGATATGTAAATGGGATTAGTTTTGAGTCTATAAAAAATCAGTCTATCAACTCGAGTAGGTTCCAAATACAGGTGAAAAGAATGACTATTCTCGACCAGATTGGGTTATCAGTTCTCCATAGATATCCTTAACGTTTGCTTATTAATAAAATAATTTATAAATGTACATTGACTTGAAGTGGTTTTCCTTTTCGTTGATGATCTATCTAAATAATTATTCGAAAGGTTCAATTAAAATCACCTCCTATTATTAGATTATGTTTGAGTGGATATAGGGATAATTGTTAAATTATTCTCTTGAAGATAATGGATTATCAAAATTAGGACCATATATATTCATAAGGATTACTTTTTTAGAATATAATTCACCTGTTAATTATTATATTATCTACCCTCAACCATCTTCTATTATTGAGCTTTGTTTAAAAAGGTATACCTTTACGAATAATTATTGCTACCCCCACTAGACTTATGTGAAATGAAGAGTGATATACTTTGGAAATCCATTTTGCTGTTAATCTATACTGCGCGTCTTTTTTAACGGTGTGTCTCTTGGAGAAAAATAATATCAGATTTCAATCTATTTAATTGAGCTAAAAACCTTACCTATTTTATTGGTTCGTTAATTCCCTTAACATTCCAAACTACAGAAGGTGATTCCATCACCCCCAATCGAGTGTTTATATCATACATTTTATTATTAAGGTGGTTTATAATGGGGTAGGTGTCTCAGCTCATCCAACCCAATACTATACCCAGACATCAGATCGATGAAATTTTAATTTCTGTGACATTATCTTATACACTACGTCTCCTTGAACTTAACTATATAATACCAATCATAGTCAAAATCCATATGAGTATATAATATGAAATAAAATTAATAATTATAAAAATAATAATAAAAAAAAAAAATGTAGTAAAGTATGGTGGTGTTAATAAAGTGTAAAGGGAAAAAAAAGTGACTACAACTATAGTTAGTGTAGTTAGTGTTAGTGTAAGCCACATAGCGTGGCTACTAATATACGGACTTCCGTGCTGAAAAAAAAAGATGTTAATAATTCCAGCTCGTTTTTGCCTTAAGGGCCATATATGGTCGGGGTGGGATAGTAAATTTAAATAGTGATTATAATACTACTAATATCAATTACAATTAGTATCGTAGCACTATATTAGGAAGAGTCTAACACATTTATTTTTGAGGGGCGTAGTTAATACAAAACTATATTTATTAATTAATCCATCCATCCTCCTTGACCCCAAGATAGAGTCCATGTCCATTGTTCCGTCTCCATCCATGCGAGTCCTCCTTCAATGTAAATCCTCCTCCTTTTCTGTGGGTGGACAGTCTCATTAGATAAGTGCTCGTTAATCAGTTCATCAAGTAAGTGATCAGTAATATTCAGTGTCTTATTTCATCTTCTCTTCCTCTAACTCCTTCCTCTTTCGTTTCGTTGAATATCTCGAGGATTCAAGAGTTCTGTATGTTTGGTAAGCGGTGTCCTTATTATCATAAGTTACTTATGTTGGGGTCCATAGGTCAAATCTAGATTTCTTTATTTTCTCAGGTTTTTGTTTCTCGTAAATAAAGATCTTCTCTTGGCACTTCCGCAGGGTATTTAAAGATACTGTGTTGTCTCCTCATATTTGAGATTTTTTTTTCGTATACTTATCTTCATCATATCTTCAAAAAAATGATGTAAGCCAATACAATCTTGTCTTGGGGACGCGCATCTCCTCAGGGGTACGTATCAAAGCGCTGTGTGCTCGGCCAGAGGTTTCTTGGTCAAGTTTCAGAATATCTTTTTAAAAAATGTTTTGCAGCAACATTTTGTGGGTCTTGATTTCCTTCGGCCTTCATACCCAACAATAGCAGATTTTTTAGCTTGAGTCTTCCAAGTCAATGATTTCTCAGTTACTTTATGT
>CM069135.1:67654997-67700743 GCA_035221665.1 Okamejei kenojei
CATAGAAATAGTATTACACCACCACAGCACCAGGAAAAAAAATATATATATACAGGTTAAGTACAACACCTGAATAAGAAGTGAGGCCATGGAAAATAACCATGGAAAACAAAAATAATTGGTCTCCTCACTAAAGCTGTATACATAAATATATATGTGTGTACCTAGGTTTGGATACCTGAATGAATGAGTGAGACCATGAAAAATAAATTATGTGAAAAAAAAAAAAAAAAAAATGTGGCCTCACCAAAGCTGTATAGTGAAACAGCAGAATATGATAAAACTTTTAAGTTATAAAGATATCAACGGGAATCCCGGTTATGATACTCCATGTCCTCAATTAGATGAGATATAAGGAAATACGATTTTTAAAGGTATTTTCAAACTGGTGCATGGCATTTTCCATTCAATGGAAAAAACAAATAAAATATTGTGCAAAATAATACAATACATTAAAGGATAATTAATTGCCATCAGTTTGTGGAGCTCAATTGGGAAGAAATATATAATATTTAGGGACCAAATCTGCACTCTAGAGTGCAGATCAACATCAGGTTATGTTAAAATCCTGATTATTATGGAATAAAACCTGCCTTATGATTATTCAAAAGTATTGATTACAAAAGAACAGACTATTGGTCTTTAAAACTTTGGGGGGAAAATTATGATCAATATAAAGATTGATAATGGCTCAAACAAAAGGCAGAAGTATGATAAAATAGATATAATCGAACAACATACCTTATCCGAACCCAATAATTGCGGAAAAGAAGGCTGAAGTACGTGGAAGAGGTGCAAACAACTGTTACAAAATAAATTCATGAAATCTCCGATTGTGGGGAATTACAGGTGTATTAGGATCATTAAATTTAATATAACTAAGGACTACAAAAAATTAAAAAGGATTGGTTCACCTGTATAAGAAACACGTTAAATTTGATTTTAGTTTGCAAACCCAAAAGTAACTCCAATAAACCAGGGTACAAACATATATATATATTATAAATTACCTCAGTGTATCATATGTGATGGTATAAACCATACAAAACATCGTGATTTATATACAACACTTTCACACAGTGTAGAACATTTTATTAAAATGAGAACATCTTCAACATTGAAATAAGTTGTTATTAACAAAGTGATAACAAATATTACAGATGCTTGAAATTAATTAAATGTTCAAGCAGTGCAAGTTAAAACATTGTCTAAAGGATTAAATCCAGTTTTAGGCTGTTAAACAGATACTGGAAGAACAATGCAACTGATAAGATCAGCACTTGCACAAATGAAGGACATGGTCATGGTTATCTTGATACATTAAATTAGAGGTCAGCTGCAAATTAGTGCTGCCATAACAAGTCTGTTGAAAGGCAGACTTGACTCAACACATAAAGCCTATGTGTTAGGCATTCATAAAATTTTCAAAATTACTATTTAGGTAGTAATTCCAGCACCATAAAGGGGGAAAATTGTTCCATGATACAAATATGCTTAATGTTTGTAGTGACACCATACTTTGTCCCTCCATTAGAAAAGGAGCCTAGGTAAGAGTAATAAAGCCCAAAAGAAGAAATGCATAGATTAATAAAATAGTAAATGCCTTGTGAGAGGCTTATACAAATACCAAATGATACCATTATATCATTATTAAAGTCTAATGGAGTTTAAAAAAACAAAAAAAAAAGAAAAAAAGGGGGTTCACAAAGTTGCTTCAACTATAAAGCTTAGGCAGCTGTTGCAAGCTGAAGCAAGATTAACAGATGATGGACAGTTTCTGTGAAATATTTGGTAAGATTAAAATATTATCTATTCTTAAAAGATAATTGATACGTCTCTTTGTTGAGACTAACGGAACAATAATACCAGGTAAATGCAAATGAATTGTCCTAAAAATTCTCCAAACATTTGTATTAATTATTGAATTATAATTTATAGTAATCATTGATTAAATATCGACTTGTTCTATTATGGAATATCCAGGTCATAACAAGGTGTACAATACCACGGCTGTGGGCGTATATTTACATCACATAAGATAAGTAAATAATAATCATGTGATTATCTGATAAACAGATTGTGCCATATTCCTAAAATGTTTAGTCCAGCTTTTTATCTCCTAAGAAAGAGACAATGTTATCACAGACTAACTACACATTAAGGGGGGGGAAATACCATTGTTATTAATATGGATTAACATACAATTAAATCTGGTTGTATACAGATTAAATAACCAATTTTTCAAATATCTGTGGGTTAAACCAAGAACAGGAAAGGAGGATGCTTTTCTCTCAATTACATTGAAGGAAAAAATGGGATTTTTATGTACCTCATTTTTTGTCTGATAGGGCAGTGTCTGATGAAAAATAGCAAAAACACTAAAACACGGCCAACGCATTTTGGGTGGTCTAAAACGGATCCTTCATGTTTTCATAAATATTGAGTGCTGTTGAACCACTTGGATGATTTATCATAGTTGCAGTAATTATTGTTTGGCATCTATAATATGAAAATATTAGTTGACTATCTGCAGTTGATCAGACCATTAAATAGTTTAATGGTCAAAGAAGTCTATAATGTTTAACTAATATAACAACATAACAATAAAATAATTATGTATAAAGAAGATGTTATAACCTGCAATTTTGGCAGGGAAATAAAACCACAACAAAAAACAACAAATATTTTAATAAGAAATTGGAAGTCTGTGATACAGTACAATTATTTGTCCATATTAATATATTGTGAGTTCTTCTGGATTGCATTTTTTTCTGAAGTATCTAATAGATCAGAGCCCATAAAGGGCTCAGAGTGTTTTCGGTCCTATTTTACGACAATATATTACCAAGAAGTTATCAGGTTCATGTCGTAAAATCCCGATAAGAACGGATATATGTAGATATAAATATGTATATATATGTTTATGTGTATATATAATCGGTCCAAAATTGCAATACATAAGTCTGGAGATCAATATAGTCCTAAATTGCCTTAGGCACATGGACCCAGTTCCTATCAATGATTCACAAAAAGTTAACATTGAAGTAATAATGCTGAAGACTTTAGTATCAAGATAAGAAGTGCAAAATATTGTAAATATTACGTTATAATTATATGGTGGATACAGATTACATTATCATCATATGTTTATAATTTACCAAACAAAGCAACCAAGAAGAGCTGGAACCAAGTTAAACCGATAAGCATATCCTGTCGGCCTTAAATTGTGGTGTGTGTGTGAACATTGAATTGAAATATGTTTAAAGTAACTAAGAGTCCTCTTGTGGTAATGAGACAGCACTATTTTATTACACACAAAAAACCACATTAACGTGCAGTAAAACTGATGGTTTCCTAAGAAAATGTATTTCTAGATGGTTAAACATTGAATACAACTCAGTGGAACCTAGACACTGAAATGTGGAAATATACTCTGTTAAGGAGGGTAGATAACATTCACAGTAATGGCAACAGGATGAGTCGCTCGAGCAAAGATGCAAGGCGAACAGGAGTGGTGTAAAATAAATATTTAAAATTAAATAAAATCAGACTAATTGTGTCACTATTGGACATGGAGTGTTGGGCTCCTCGATAATTGTTTGCTTTGTTCATACCATCAAATATATAATATATCAATTGGATATTTTGGTGATAAACTTCGCCTTACAATAGAAAGGGCATTACTTTTTATTTCTATCAATAATGTGGAAATAATTTACACATAACTTGAGGCGAATGTTTGGGGGAAAAAATGTGTTAATTTTTTGCTCATAACTGTGGTTGTGTGAGCCAAGTGTCATATGGAAGAGTCTACGACATGAAAAACACAGAAAGCATCAAAATCATCACGTAGTCACTCACGTGACTCAGAAGTAAAATAGTAAGATTAAACGAGAACTTACCAGTTCGAAGTTTGATCGTTATTTTATGAGGAAGAGAAACGATGAGGGATTACGTGCCCTCCACTCCCGACCCTCATAAAATAAATGATCATCTGGTAGTTCTAAATCTATGTTGAGCCTTACTATCTTTCTCCGGCTATTATGTTTCTGTGTTTTCATGCCGCTGCTTTGAAGGCATGCCGTTCAGCACAGCGCCAGGCGGGCTTCTTCACGTAATCCCTCATCGTTACTCCTCATAAAATAAACGATCAAACTTCGAACTGGTAAGTTCTCGTTTAATCTTACTATTTCACTTTGAAAAATTAAATGCAACATTGGGCATTATTTTACAGATATTAGAATATTCAGCACCAGAGTCAAAAACCCCTCTACAGTTAAAGGTAGTAATGCTATTTTAAAAAAAAATAGAAATGTCCATTTAGAAAACAGTTGCTTCAATGGTTTCATTTAGTTTAAAAAAAAACTTTAACGATTACGGTTGCATAAGAGGAACCTGACAAATTTGCTAACGAGCTTTGGACACGCTAGAGGCAGGAAACATGTTCCCGATGTTTGGGGGGAGTCCAGAACGAGGGGCACAGTTTAAGATAAAGGGTAAAAGGCCTGTCCCACTTTGCGATTTTTTCGGCGACTGCGAACGTCAGCAACTGACGCCGTAGTCGCCCTGAAACCGTTAAGTTGTACAACACTCCGCAGCACCGTCATGTCAAGCTACGACACTCTGCATCACCGCCTTCACAACACAAGAAGGTTACACCGAAGTATAAAATCACAGTGGAAATGAACTTTATCTACAATAAATCTAAGGACCAATAACTTTTTAAAGAAATACAATGTTTTATTTAACGTTAGCGTCACCCGGGCGTCACCACCCGCAGGACAGCATGCGTCAGCGTTGAAACAGGGCGCCGACATGATAAGACACCTAAATGTCACCTGAAGATTTTGAACATTCTTTTCCAAAATCCAGGGGCCGCAGGGAGTCACCACGCGTCACGCCCCGACCACGCCGCGACAGCCTCTTTTCTGGCCGTCGCCGAAAATGTTACCCAAGTGTGACAGGCCCTTAAGCCATTTAGAAGTCTTTTTCACAGAGAGAGTTGTGAGTCCTGTGGAATTGTCTGCCTCAGAGGGCGGTGGAGGCCGATCTCTGGATACTTTCAAGAGAGAGCTAGATAGGGGTCGTAAAGAATACGGAGTCAGGGGATATGCGGAGAAGGCAGGAACGGGGTACTGATTGGCGATGATCAGACATGATCACATTGAATGGCGGTGCTGGCTCGAAGGGCCGAAGGCCTACTCCTGTACTTTTTGTCTATTGTCTATTGTTGTTACAAGGACTAATAGCTAATAAAAGATTTGCAAAATACGTATATCACCACACACAAGAAGCCTCTTGAAGAATTACCATCTGACTTGGAGCACAGGAGCATCATCTCAAAATGGGAAATAGAGACATCATCATCAGTCTGCATCCAATGAATCATCCTTCACAATTTCTGCCAACTCCAATAAGATTCCACTACTACACAATAATCCATGTTTCCAGAGAGATGCTGCCTGACGCCCGCTGAGGTTACTCCTAGCATTTTGTGTCTCTTTATGTAAACCACATCAGTCTGAAGATGGTTCATCAACCCGAAACATCACCCATTCCTTCTCTCCAAGAGATGCTGCCTGTCCCGCTATAGTTAAGTTACTCTAGCATTTTGTGTCTATCTTCTTCATGTTTTTTAAACAGCATCTGCTAGTTCTTTCCTACACATTTTGTCTTCAGTTCCTGATGCCTATAATCCCATACCCTCCCCTTTCTGCATTGGATGGCTCCCTTTGCAAAACTCCCTTGTCTGCATTGGGACACTGATGAAGAATGTCTGAAGAAGGGTACTTGACCAAAATTAAAATCTGTCCATTTTCCTCCACAGATGCGGCCAGGACCATTGAATTTCTCCAGGGGTTTGAGTTATACCCTGAACGTTCAGTTCCCTACTATTTTAACTCACCGTTCCACTCCTTGGCCTCTTTGTCTCAGTGGCCTCCTGCACCACTAGAACAAGACCCAACACAAGTCCAAAGAAACAACACCTTATCTTCGATCTTGGAAATATTGCAGCATTGAATTATCTAAATAACATTTTATTTATTTTTGAATAAATAAAGAACATATCTGCCTTTCACCCAATTAACTTTTTCCACTCTGCGTATAATCTACTTGGAGACATGTTCCAGTCTACCAGAACCATACCAGCAAAATATAACCAGTCATAGTATATTTAACTTTATCCCCCAATTGCCTCAGGGTCATTCATGTTGACTGAGCGTCAGTTGCTGCCACATGGCTTTACTCCACAAAGATTTTTTTTACCCATAATTTGCTGCTACCCAAGGTGGCCTCATTTTACTCTCTTTCCAAAGAAGGGTTCTTCACTGAAACATTACCTGTTTCTCTTTCCATGGATTCATCCTTCACAGCTTCGTTTTTCCATGACATTTACCATTTTCTTTTCTTTTGTAATCAAGTTGGCTAAGTATTTCTTGTTCTACTCATTGAGCCTAGCCTGTCTGGGAGGTTGCAGCACCCTACTGTTAATAGCCCATTGTGGCAGTTACAGAAGCATTAATCTGTTGATAACTACTGCTGCTAAACTATTTTGATTTATTGTATCACCACAAACTTCCCCTATTTCTACACACCCACCCCACTTTTTCCTCCTACTGAATACTAATTTACACCTTTCTTTCTCAGTTCCGTCGAAGATCACCGACCCTAAACAACAAATGTTTCTCTTTCCACAGATGCTGCCTAACATACCGAGTCTTTTTCGGTAACATCAAATCCCTTCCCATTCTTCGCCCACCATCCCCACCCCATTTCTTCTTCCCCTACCTCACATTCTAATCACCCTCTCACCCCCCCCCCCCCCCCCCCCCCCCCCCCCCCCCCCCCCCCCCCCCCCCCCCCCCCCCCCCCCCCCCCCCCCCCCCCCCCCCCGCCGCCAATGTTTCACCTGGACTCGCACCTATTTGTAAAATTGTAAAATTGTAAAAAATTGTACAAGGCATTGGTAAGACCAATTTCTGGAGTATGGTGTACAATTTTGGTCGCCTAGGAAGGATGTCAACAAAATCGAGAGAGTACAGAAAAGATTTACTAGAATGTTGCCTGGGTTCCAGCTACTAAGTTACAGAGAAAGGTTGAACAAGTTAGGTCTTTATTCTTTGGAGCGCAGAAGGTAAAGGGGGGACTTGATTGAGGTCTTTAAAATGATGAAAGGATAGACAGAGTTGACGTGGATATGCTTTTTCCCATTGAGGGTAGGGAAGATTCAAACAAGAGGGCATGACATGAGAATTAAGGGACAGAAGTTTAGGGGTAACATGAGGGGGAACTTCTTTACTCAGAGAATGGTGGCTGTGTGGAATGAGCTTCCAGCAGAAGTGGTGGAGGCAGGATCGATTTTCAAATTTAAAGTAAAGTGGATAGGTATATGGGTAGTGAAGGGAATGGATGGGTATGGTCTGAGTGCAGTAGATGGGACTAGGGGAAACAAATGGTCGGCACGGGACTGGAAGGGCCGAGAGGGCCTGTTTCCGTGCTGTAATTGTTATATGGTTATATGATTTGAATACAGCAGAATGCTGTTTAGATAGAAAGGTAAAATGGTGTAGATGCTGAATACTCAAGATAAGGTCTGTGTGGAAACTGCAGACTTTTTCCTTGAAGAAATGTCAGAATATTTGGGACTTCTGTGTGAAAACATGCCGCAGGCTTTCTGGCATGGTGTATGTCAGGGTTTTGCTGACTGCTTATGACTAGGGAAAATAAATGGTCGGCACGGACTGGAAGGGCCGAGAGGGCCTGTTTCCGTGCTGTAATTGTTATATGGTTATATGGTTATTTGTCCCCAATCCCTCCCCTTCCACCTACATTCCTTCCTCTAGCTTCACAATTCGCAACACTTCACTCCTTTTAGTTCACACCTGTCTTTACATCTCTGGTCCTTGTCCAACCATCCACCTTTCAACCCACCATCCCTTACATGTATCAACCTATTACTTGCCAGGCTTTGTCCTACCCCTCTCATACAGCTTTCTATCACACCCCCCCCCCAACCCACAATCAGTCAGAAGAAGTCCCGACCCGAAACCTCACCTATCTATATTCCCCAGAGATGCTGCCTGACCCTTTCAGTTACTTCAGCACTTTGTGTCTTTTTTTATAAACCAGTGTCTGCAGTTCCTTGTTTTCTACATACTGAGTTTTTCCAACACTTTATTTGTTTCAGATTTATAGCAATTGCAGTTTTTTTTTTATAACATAATTTATGTTTTGCATCTACTAATTTCTATCCTGTCACTTTCATCCAAGAAGTGTTTGGTTTGCCAAGAACAAAGTGCTGCATTATTTTACCAGTGGATCAAAAATAATGTCGCTGTGAAGATTACCGATTTTAAGAAATTTGCTAAATAAACGTACGTGAATTGCACTTGTAATAAATGAGTTCTAGCATAAATTCCCAGTGGTGGCAACGCAGTTTTATGGTTTTTTATATTGATCATGAGCATATGATGAGTAAAATTCTGTGCTAAATTAATAAAGGGTACAACATACCTGTTCCTTTAAAATTTGAGGATTAAGTCTCCATTGTGTCTGTTTCTTGTCCATTCCAATTTAGTTTAATTAAACGTAATGGGCATGATCCGAAATTATAATATTATGATATTGTGAATTTATAAGTATATGGAATTAGTTTAGCATCTACTAAAAAATAATCTACTTGAATAGGTTTTATGCATAGATGAGTAAAATGAGTATTCTCTTCCGGATGGGTTTTCAATTCTCCAGACATCTTTAATATTGGTATTATTTATATATGAGTTTCAAAAATTTCACTTGACAGAGATTTTGACTTTCTCTGTGTTGATGATCTGTCCTAAATATGGATCCAGTGTACAATTTAAATCTCCACCAATTATTAAATTATTTTGTGTACATTCCGGAATAATATTCAGTATTCTCTTGAAAAACCGTGGACTATCAAAATTGGGTCCATATATATTAATGAGAGTCACTTTTTTGAGTATAATTCGCCTACTACTATTGATATATCTACCATCAGTATCTTCTGTAGTTGATATATGTTTAAAAGGTATACCTTTACGAATAAGAATTGCAAACTCCTCTAGATTTATGTGTGAATGAGGATGATACGTTTGGGCAATCCATTTTTTGCAATCTGTATTGCGCTTCCTTTTTAAGATGAGTCTCTTGGAGGGAAAAATTATGTCTGTTTTGAGTGATTTTAGGTGAGTTAATACTTTGCCTCTCTTAATGGGTTCATTAATTCCCTTAAGATTCCACTGCAAAATGTATTTCCTTCACCCCCAGTGTTCCTTTTACGTTTGCATCATGATTTAGGGTGGTCTATAATGGAGTAGATGAATCAGCATGTTTAAACATACCTTACACTGGATCTCAGATAGATGCATTTCAGAACTTTTTAGGTTTCTTCTCGGTCATATTCCTTGAATAACAATTATAATTCCATTCTAAATCAAAATTATATTGATTATAACATACTACAAAATAGAAAGAGTAAGTGGTTATTATGTTTAGTGAATGTGAAAGAGAGAAAAATACTACATCTATAGTTAGTGAAAGCCACCCTAATGTGGCTAGGCATCTAAAGACTTCCGTAGCTTTTGGTAAAAAAAAAATGTTGCTAGCTCCGTTCTTCCCTTGAAGGGAAAAAAATTCAAATTCAGTAAAGAAAAAACATTATACGGGGGGGGGGGGGGGGGGGGAATAATGGATATATTCCAATAGTGGAATAATTATTAGTCTCAAGGTTTCTTAAAATATTAGTTTCATTTAAACTAAAAGTATTGGTCCATGATTAGTCTTTAAATAGTATCAATATCTAGGATTAAACCTAACATCTTCTATTTTAATCATCTTATGGTTCATCCTTTTAACTAATTCTGAGTTAATCCAATTAACTATAATTGATAATGATTAATTATTAGGATTTAATAGTTAGTAATAGTTAATACAATAATATATTACATTATAAAAACGATGATCAATTTCATTCTAAATTCATAAACAATCCTAAAGTATAATGATTTAAAGTTCCGTTTCTTCTCAATACCCAGGTACGAGTACTCCAATATCATCGCATATATTTAGCGTTAAGTATCGACATATACTCATTGTCTCTTTTTCGCTCTCGTCCTCGCTAATTTCAATCTTTTCAGTAGCCTCAATCTTCTTTGCAAATTTAAAAGCCTCTGTGTGGTTAGTAAAGAAGTATCCTTTGTGGTCGTAGGTAATTCTCAGTGTTTGCAGGGTACATCAGTCGATATCTAAGGTTATTAATGTTCTTGAGTATTCTTCTTGTATCTGGTAAACAATGCTCTTTTCTTAGCAACCTCCGCCGGGTAGTCTCGAAATATGCTGATCTTGTCTCCTTTAAAAACAAGATTTCTGCTGCGAACAATTTTCTTCATCATGTCATCCAAGACATGGTCATATTGCACCTTCACTATAAATTGTCTTGGAGGGGCGTCCGCCCTGGACGGCGTCTCAGTGCTCTATGTGCCCGAGCCAGTAAAGGTGCTTTATCCAGATTTAAAAAACTTTCTTCAGTAGATCTGCAGCAAATTCACGAGGGTCCTGATTCCCCTCTCTTCCTTCCCGGACACCGATAATTCTTAGATTCTGGCGTCTCTGTCGTCCCTCCAAGTCAATGCATTTTTCGGTTATTTTATGCAATAAGTCCGATTAAAGCTTGTTCTCGGAGAGAAGCTTGCTTGTAGTTTCAGAGCATGCTTCAGCAATTCCCTCTAGTTCGATTACGGATTGTTGTTGTTGTTGCAGTGCTGAGAGATGGGCTCCAGCTTCGAATTAAATACTGATTCCATCAGATTGATTTTGACATTTACCTCATCAATCTTTTTATTTAGATTTTCTTCCATGATCTTCTTCCAAGAGTCCAATTGTTTCTGTACAATGACAGCAATATCTTTCTTAATTTCTTCTTTAATTTCTTCTTTAATTTCTTCTTTAATTTCTTTTTTAAAAGTTTTCAATCATCTTTAAAAATCCTTTTTGAGTTTTTTAAATTTCTGCCATTATTTTTGAAATTTCTGAGGCAAGGAAACTTCTTAGTTCTTCGACATCTGTCTTTCTTTCTCTTGAGATCTCTTCTTGAGATGCTGTTAAAATTGAGGCCGAGGCTTCGGTTGGGCCTGCTTTCCCTGGTCCTACCGGTTTTTTTCGGTTTGGCGGGGGAGGGCGGAAGGGGGGGGGGGGGGGAGGGGTACGTTGTGGAAACATACCGTCGGTTTTTGTCGCGCACCTGATGACGTCACAGGCTTGCTGCAGTCAGTCAGTTGCGATGTTGAGCAGGTAAGTCCGATTTTTCCCCCCGTTTTTTCTACAGTTTTCCCGGAGCTAAATGGCGCGAGTCTGCCTACTCCATAGCGCCACCGAAAGTCATGCTAGAACTAGAAACTCATTGGTATTTTTCATCCCATTCATCATTTGTCTTTGATAAAGCTTTCACTTTTTAATGCCTAATACAATTAATTTAATACACTTCCTTCTCACTTTATGCTTCCATTAATTTGGCAGTCACAATTCTGATTAAAAAAACTACTGGAAGACTGACTCAGGTTTTCTGACTCTGGAAGACTAACTCTGGTCTGCACCTTATTTTATGGAGAGAGACAGGGCAGGGCTGCTTCTGCAGGAATTTGAGCATACAGTATGTCCGTACTTGTAGTGGCATCTATAGGATTATCTGTCAGCTTTATGCATCCTTCACCAGCAGAAACTCTTTTTCATGCGCCTACTCTTTTTCTTGAAGTACAATTCCTCATGGTTTAACACAAAGTGCTGGATGAACTCAGCAGGTCAGTTAACATCTGAGGAGGAAATGGACAGGCGATGTTTCAGTTTGAGACCCTTCTTCACACTGATCGCAGTGGGGAGAGGAAAACTGGAAAAGAGAGGTGGGGCGTGACGTAGCCTGGCAAATGATAGGTGGATACAGGTGAAGGGGGAGTGGGGGGTTGATTAGTAGATGGGTAAATAAAATAGTAAAGGTAAAATGTAAAAAGGAGACAAAGTGTGCCAGACAAGGAAAGAAGAGAACTGCAACGTAAAGCCAGTCAGAGGTTTATAGGTGGAAGGGGATAGGGGCAGAGGGGAATGAAGGACAATAAAAGGTAAACGAGAGACTCTGGGATGGGAGATTTGAAGTACAACTCCAGCGGCTCTCCAGCGGTGTGCTCCAGCAGCGGCCCGGCTTCGGGGCTCCGGCGCTCCGGCAGGTGCTCCAGCGGTGCTCCAGCGGCGGCCCGGCTTCGGCGCTCCGGCGGCTCTCCAGCGGGTGCTCCGGCAGCGGCCGGCTTCGGAGCTCCGGCGGCTCCAGCAGTTGCTCGGCGGTGCTCCGGCGGCGGCCCGGCTTCGGGGCTTCGGCGCTCCCAGCGGCTCTCCAGCGGTGCTCCAGCGGCGGGCCCGGCTGCGGCGCTCCGGCGGCTCCAGCGTTCCCGTGGTCGATCCTGACTGGGAGCTGTGGTAGTGTTCCGGCATTCCGGCAGCGGCGGCGGTGAGGCCTGCTTCAGAGGCTCGGCCGCGGGCTCTAGTGGACGATGACATCGAAAGCCTGGATTGCTCAGTACAGAGAGGGACAAGTAGGGGAAAAAGACAAAGACTTTAAGACTTTTGCCTTCCACCACAGTGAGGAGGTGTGGTGAACTCACTGTGGTGGATGTTAAATATGTGTTTATTGTGTGTTTTGTTTTAATTTATTAACATGTTATGACTGCAAGGTAACAAATTTCGTTCAGACCGAAAAGGTCTGAATGACAATAAAGGAATTGAATCTGAATCTGAATCTGAGATCAGTGCATGAAAGAGGGGAAAGGAGCAGAGTGACTGGAAGGATGGGAGATAGTGAGAGACATGGGTTTGCCTTGTGGTGAGGGATGGGAAGGCCCCATGGAAAGAGCGAGAGTGGGTAGGAGCTACTTGGATAAGAAACGAATCGAGGGATACAGGACTAATGTAGGCAAATGTAATTTGTGTAGCTAGGTATCATGGTCATTATGGTTGAGATCCATTCCTGCACTATATAATTCTATGATTCCATGATTCCATGAGCACAGAGTGAGAATCTTTCGGAAAAGGACAGATTTGCAACATGGAGGCGGATCCAAAACTCAAAAGATCTTCTCAAATATGAATGGACAGCGGTGAACATTAATGTCAGCCCAATAGAGTTTGGTCAATATGTTACAAAACAAACTGAAACCAGGAATTTTAAAGATGGATGCTTTGGTGATGATCCAGAAAGTCTGATAAGATGATCATGTCAGTAAAGTAGGAGCAAGAAACAAGGAATCTCCATCATCTATTGTGAGCTAAATTGGGAGTTTAGAGTGCAACATGATATGAGAACAGAGGCATAAAGAAAGCAAGCTTTAAGCAGCAATTAAAGTGGAGGCAGTTGTAATTGTGTTCATAATATTGAGGAATGCACCTAATATAATGTATAATTTTAACTTAAACAGTTATTGGTAAAACTTAACATATAATCCAATGTCTAATATGAAAAGTTTAGTACATACACTGTATCTGTGACATTTAGAAGTTGCTAACACAGAGTAATTATGAAGTTATGAAGACAATTTATTTATCGATAGAACAGGTTGTGAAAAAAATGTTTATGAGGCCTGTGTGGGGAAGAAATCCAATGGAATATCCAGAATCTGGAGAGGGAGAATTCAGGGATATGAAATACTGATTGCAGCCCAAAGAAATCAGTGAACAAGAGGCCAGAGTGAATTCACCATTGGCTGGATTTATAACTGCACGTTTATGTGAATAGTTTAACCAGTTGTATGACTTCAAATTTTTGAATAGCTTAATTGTACAAGTTCATTTTCTTTTTAAATGGGATTAGTTTGAGGGAAGCACAGAAACGTTACTGTATGGTATGGACTATTGTAGCAGAGACCGCTGTTTAATTGAGAACCATTATTTCAATACGTCCTCTTTATTGTTCCACTTTTATCTGATTGCCTATGCTTGCAAAACCAATACTTTCTCTGGAAACTTCTCCATATTGGACTTATTTAAGGTTCTGGACAGATGTGGGCCTTTACCCAGTTCTCACTATTGCCCACCATAATCACTCTCACACAGGTTATGCGTCTAGCCATGAGGCGCCCTCTCTTTTTAACGTCCTCTCTAAATTAATGTCTCTTTAATGTCCTCTCTCTTTAATGAAATCTCTAAATTATCCATGTGCCCTTAGAATTCCCCAAGGTGAGTGACATTAGACATGTGAAAATGCATGTGGCCCAGCCTAGGCTGACAGCAATTACAAGCTGTGGGGGTTCATTAGTAATCGTCATTTATTTTACATTTAACTGTTCCAGACCCATCTTCGCATAATAATACGTGAGTAGATTTGATCCCAGTTTGGGTAGATGGCATTTAGTGTCATTAATATGATGTAAGTATAATTTGAGCTTTTGCTTGATGTCCCTATCAAGCAAATTCCTTTCTCAGTCCTTAAATGTTTGGCCATTTCACCTTTAATTTTTTAATTACACCTCTTAGAAGCACTTTGGTGAGAGAACCAATTGTTAAAATGAGCCTAGCGGACAAATGATTGGAAACTTTCTGCGGACTTTCGCATGTAAAGCTGGGAATCAGAGCACAGAAATCAGGACACAGATGTAATACTGTGCATTGTCACCATGTGAATGCCTAATAAGAAATTGTGATCCTGTGCCCCTGCCTCAATGCTAATTTTTGTTTGATTTCAAATAGTTAATGTATTTATTCTTCTCTCAAACATTTCAGTGGTATTCATAATGAAATGTTTTGGTTGCTTCCTCATTGGGAACATGCTTAACCAGTGAAGTTGGGCTGGTTGTAAAATGAATTTCATTGCAGGGTGTTAGGATATGTATTAATTAAATTGTGCATATATAACATGAATATTTGTACGAGAAAGGATATATCAATTGATATTTGTGGCTCATCTAAATTTTGTCTAAATATAAATTACTTAGGTACATTTGTAAAAAAAAGAACAAATGAAAAAGGGATAAATTTAATGCCATGTAAAAAGTCAACAGCTGTGAAGGAGGATAGATTTCAAACAGTACTGTGTATTTATGCAGCTGCTTTGACATCTGCCAAGGCCTTTCACTCATTGTCTATTCTAAACACTGGGTTAAACCTACCTCCAAAATGTCAGCACGGAAACTCAAGAATGGAACAATGTCATAAACAGGTCAGGCTTATTGGACACAGTGTGTGGCAGAAAATATTTGACTTCTGTGGTAATCCCATCTGCTGAGAAGCTTGTGCAATACCTGCACAAACACTTCCAGGACATCCCAAAGTAATGAATGGTAGATCAGCTTCTGCCCACCACATCCCCTGAGAGGTGAACAACACTTGGTTGCTTGTCACAGTGTGATCGTTGCAGCTGGGGTGAGGTGGTGTAAGTTACCGTGGCCGATTGCTGCCATGAAATCAGCCAAAGCCAAATTTGCTTTCACACTTTCAAACCCTGAACACTAAAACAGTGCATGTAACGCTTATTTATATCCTGTTTTCACATTCTTCTTTATTCTATAATGGATCATACATATTTTTAAAAGGGGAATCCACCATTGAACTACATTAAAAACAATGTTCTGACTTCTAACGAAGTAATCATAATGGAAGAATACTTCAATGAGCTGATTTTATCAGCATTTAAAAAAGATTGCGCATATATTTTCCAAGTAATATATGTATATTCGTTAACTGAATGCTTGAATAAGAAATAAAAGTAATGATTTTCCATTACAAAAGAGGGAAATCCATCTCTTGCAGTCTACAACTAAAATCACTGTCCATCTTAGGAAATCATTAGTATCACAACTAACATTAGAAATGAACTGTCACTAATACATTATATTACTTCAAATCTTTGCGTACTTCCTGTCTGCACAATGGACATTCAATATTATACTTAAAATAGCAGATACAAAAGAATAACTTCTCAAACAATTAGCATAAAATGCATGTTAATGTTGCTTGGGCAAACCATGGTGGTCCCCCTACTTGTCCCTATAGCAAGAGTAATGCAGGATATGGTAGCATTAAGGTCTGCTATCTCCTCAAATTATAGAGGATTACAATTTAAAATTGTGCATTTGTATTCATCCCCACATCAGGTTAAGGCTATCAAGGAACAGGAAAATGTAGAATAAAATGTTTTCATCATGTAGGCATAATTTCAATTGTTAGACTGTAAAAGAGTAAAAATATTTTCTTTGTGCCTCTTTACAAACCTCCTGGTTGCCTCATTTCACCTCAATAATATGAAACTTCCTTTCTCTTTAATTTATCAATTGTCAACTAAATTAATTGCATCCAACAACAAATGTTTGAGCTTGAAATGATTGTTTCATTCTAATATTTTTAAATATATTTAAACAAAACTATCAGCATTTTCTAAGACCAGCTGCTAATTGTACCCACCACCATGCCAAATCCTTGTGCTTAAATTCATAGACATTCACAATGTTAAGTGTTGACAGTGGTCCTCTAGTCATTTTTGGAGGTCAATTTATGGAATCAAGTCCAGGAACATTGGTCATTTGGGATTATGCTTCCTCTACTGGTTAGCATGCAACTAAAGCTTTTCACTGTATCCCGGTACTTGTGACAATAAACTAAACTCAACTCTACAAAACTAGATTTCAGTCACACTTGTATCCAGGATGAAAGGATGGATGGATGATTTTCAGGCTATGAGATTGGGAGAAACTGGGATCCTGACCTCTGCAGGCAAAACTGTCTGGATACCTGCGGATGTATTCAAGGTTGCAGGAGGTCACAGGTCTCAGTGAGGGAAAGTAATGCAGGCTGAGCAGTGACCCTTTAAATAGCACAGTTTCAGGTAAAAGTGGAGGAATAAAACATGATAGTTCAGTGACTAAGTAAAGTCTATAATTTTTTAGACTAGTGTTCAAAATCTAATTTGGAGACACATTTTCCATGTTGAAATACCATTTGGGGGAATTTCCACATGATCCACACGAGATACTAAACCTACTTTTAATGTGCTTAATACATTTATTCTGGTTATGGTTACTTGTAGTTTTGCCATCGGGAATTTACAAAGCATATAAGTTACAATGATGATATTTTCATCTGCATTGTCTCCATTAATTCTTCTACTTTGTTCACATCATATTGTCTGCATTGTGCTGTGGGATTATTTATATTATTTTAAGCAGCGAAATGTGGAATAGGAAAAAAAAACTTCTTAAAAGGGCGTACCTTTTAAGATCTGTTTCTAAAATCTGAGGAATGTTCTAATGGCATGGCTTCCTTCTCAGCACTGCAGGATTTCATACCTGAATCCAAGATTTTTTGCAGAGTAAACAGAAAATCCCGAATCAGTACAAAAAGATTCCAAATAAAGGATATTTTTGGAAAAAAGAAAGGAATTTGCAAAGTATAAGCTTTCTAACAGGAACATAGCTGGTGCAGAAACACTGCAAGGTTGCCAAGTAGTAAAATGAGATAAAAAAGATTTACTTACTTCAAGGTGGTAAAGATCAAATGATCCATAACATGTGTATGTAAATGGAAACAGTAACTTATGGGAATTTTGCTCATGTGCTTTCAGTTTTACTGGTAGGAATGGCCATATTTTCCCTCCTGCTGATCATTATTTATATCCACATTTATTTTCAGAAGATGTTGAGACATGTGTCCCAGTTTTCAAACAAGAAAATTGCAGTCCAGAAATCACCCATGCTGAGATGAAAAATTACATTGTAGCATGCTCTACAAGTATAACTATTTTGTGACACTCCTCGGGTAATTTTGATCAACTTTTCTGTGCTCATATCTCCTCCTTACGCAAGGATATAACAATAAAGTTGCTGTATAAACCTTGTGGTGCAATGTACATAATTTTGGAAGTAGCGTACAAGTAAATACTTCTAAAAAGAAAAGATTTTTCATTACCGCAAAGTGCACTTAATAGCATTTTATACATTAGTTGCATAGCAAACTTTGTTTATTCTGTTTGCCTCCAAAGATTAAAAAGCCCACAGATTTCAGAGCGACGGGAGGTTTTGTGGTTTGTAGCTATGTTTGCTTTGCAAATGTTTACACTGCTGCAGCAAATTACATGCTCCGATAAAGCAATAGCAAACGTTCACATTAAACAATATGGTGGTGAGATAGTTTCTACTTCAAAATGGTGGTGAGATAATATTGTGTCATAAAATCGATAATGGTATGGGAAATGTAGGATTGTCATCATCTATTCTCAAAATTCAAGAGTTGTGCTAAGGAGAAGGGGTTCATTCGTAAATTTGCAGATGACTCCAAGAATGCTGGGGTCAAAGACTATGAGGAAGGCAAAATCTGTCAAAGTATACAGCATGAATATAGATAAGCTACAGAAATGGGCGGAGAACCTGCAGATGGAGTTTAATCCGAGCAAAGTATGAGGCGTTGCACTTTGGGAGGTCATATTTATGGGGAAAATATACAATTAATGGCATGACCCTTAATAGCATTGATGTATAGTGGGATCTTGGAACACAAGCCTATAACAAGTGGATAGAGTGCTAAAGAGACATGTGGTATGCTTGCCTCTATGAATCAGGGCATTGAAGATGTCAGGCAGTCATAATACAGCTCTATAGGACTTTGGTTAGGCTGCATTTGGAGTATTGAGTGCAGTTCTGGTTGCTATATTATTGGATATAGACAAGGAGGCTCTGAAAAGGCTTGTGGGATCAGGGATGACGTGCGTCACCTAGAAATATATCCAGGATGACCACACTGACACTCGCTGTAGGGTGAACTCACGTGATATGGTTTATCTATGGTGAATGGAAGGAATCAGTTAGTTTATGTAATTACCACGTGTACCAAGGTACAGTCAGAAGCTTTTTTTACTGCTCTCTGTCCAATCAGCGGAAAGACTATACACAATTGCAATCAAGCCTTCCACAGTATACAGATACAGGATATCGGGAATAACATTGAGTGCAAGAAAAGGTCCAGTGAAGTCTGACTAAAGGTAGTCCAAGGGTTTCAATGAGGTAGGTGGTATCACAAGATCACTCTCTAGTTGATGATAGGGTGGTTCAGTTGCCTGATGACAGCTGGGAAGAAACTGGAGTGTTAAGAAGGTCCAGGTCTGCATGGTGATGTAGTCCTTCATCGTCAGTGTGCATGTGAGGCAATGCTGCCAAAACTTGGGCTTGTCCCGGTGGCTCAGTACTTGGCCTTGATAGAGGCGCATGGCTCTCTTGTGCTTATCTCAGTAACTGAGCCATGATCTCAAAAGGAGGAGGCACGGCAATTTCCGGCTTGTCTGGCAGCTCGGTCTTGGACTTGAAGAGGAGGCACTGGCAGTCTCGAGTTTGTCCATTGTCTCAGCTCTGAAGAGGAGATGCAGGCAGCCTCAGGCTGTAAGGCAGCAACTCTACCACTGAGCCACTGTGCACTCGAATGTTCTCCACAGGTCTAGCTGACTTGTGAGTACTCAAGGAATGTATCTTTTAGCCTTCCTGACTGTTCATTCACTATCTAGTACTGATCAGATAAGGCTTTGTGGAGATGAACCAATGATCTTCAAAGTCAACCCATCAACCCTGGACATGGTTTGCATGCGCATTTTGCACGGATGTGAAGGAATAAGAAAAGTGCCAGAATTCTTTCCCGCCATTCATCGTTTTCATTCCCCACTGTTCTTTGGAACAACTTGATTTATAACAGCTCCCTCTCTCACATCCCAAGCTGTCTTCATTTAATCCTATGATTTGCAGTTATTGCATGTGTGATCCACTCAGCAGCTCATCAAACTGGCCTGATTCATTTAAAAGGAAAATGGTTTGGTTATCAAAAGTTGGTATCAGGCAGTCAGTGCCGGCAATCCGTGTGTCACAGTTTGTTTGAGGCAATATGGAATTGATAACGATGCAATGAGGTAAAACAGGGTATTGAGATCTCACTGAATGATGAAACCTTTAATCAACTCTTGTAGCAAGTGAAACTGAAGTGTTTCAATAATTTACTCAGGTTTTGAAAATGATGGCATAAGCTTTGACAACTAAAGTAACATACTTTTATTGAAACCATCAAAATGATATGCCAAAGGGAACATGAAAACTGTACATGATTAAAATGGCATCCTATCTGGGATTCTGTTTTTTTTATCAAGTTCAATTTTATCAATGCACATATGCAATACCTATATGTTTATGTTCTTCCTGTCCACATATCAAACCATTCATTTCTTTGCTTGCCATCTACTAGTCTGTGCCTTTTCAAACAGGCAGGCAGATTGGCTATTTCAGATTATCTTTGATCGGACTTTACTGGATGTTATCTTGTACTAAATGTTATTCCCACTATCATGTATCTGTGCACTGTGGTTGGCTCGATTGTAATCGTTTATTTTCTTTCCAGTGACTGGTTAGCACACAACAAAATCTTTTCACTGTACCTCGGTACAGATGACAATAACTAAACTCATCTCATACCCCGGAAAACACTTCACAATCTGTGCTCTTTGTTTCCTTTCAGTTCTATGATTTAAATGCATCCTTATTGCTTTTTGCCTCTTTAGGGAGACTTTCTTTTTTTCTCCTCCAAATGAACTTACAACCTACTGTGTTAAAGAAGGAACTGCAGATGCTGGAGAATCGAGGGTTACACAAAAAGCTGGAGAAACTCAGCGGGTGTGCAGCCAGCATCTAATTACTGTGCTTTATTTTGCAAAAATCAGAAAATTGGTTTCAAACTGGAAAGTCTTTGTAAAATAAAAGATCTCATTTGTAGTGTCTTCAGGCCCAAGATTTCGGCAGTGAATTTAGTTTAATTTACCCAGGCATGTACAGAAAACCTCTTGATATTCATGAGGGGGGGTTGACAAAAACTAATGGTGGGCCTTCACAAATCTTCCACCAATTTGCAATGATTTGCAACCATGGAATACCTCTTAATCATTAGTAGTGGCATACATTATAAACTTAGCGTTATTTGTGCCTGCAATTTCTGGGCCAACATTTTGTCAACAGTTTACTTTAAAAACTTTTATTTTTAAACTTCTGTACTGGGGTATAAAAAATATACATTACTTTTAAGTTTTAAAACATTGTATTTCCTTCCAGAATAACAGTTCTCTGTCCAATGAATTACTGGACATACCTGTTTCTCAAAATCTGTTTCCCAAATCCATAGCCAGTGAAACGTTTTCCAGCTGGAGTGTAAATGAGTACATTTTTCTGTTTAATGTAGCATTCAAGAAAGCCACATCAATGAGTCTCTAGTGTGGATGCCAGGTTTCATAAACGCTATTTTGTTTTAATTCAAACCTTCTATTGAAAGAAATATTTAAATAGTTTGCATATCTATAAATCAGATGCCTGCGGTGATGCCAATTTTTATAAATTCACATGGGGTAGAAATTAGATCTCATTGCATCTATAAGCACATGATGGCAAAACACATTCATTTGTTTTAGGGACGAAAGAGAATGGCATTTTCTTTGGTTCTAACAGGAGCGGCATTCCATATGAGGAGATATGATAGACTTCCCACCTAATAATGGGATAACATCATTTTAGTTTTGTACGGTGAAGATATGAAGGGAACAGCAAAACTATAGCAAAGCACGGTGAGCGCGGTCACGTGACGCAGCGGTAGAATTGCTGCCTTACAGCGAATGCAGCGCCGGGGACCCAGGTTCGATCCTGACTACGGGTGCTGTCTGTACGGAGTTGGTGCGTTCTCCCGTGACCTGCATGGGTTTTCACACACATGTAACAGGTTTTCTGTTTCCTCACACATGTACAGGTTTTTAGGTTAATTGGCTTGGTAAATGTTGAAAAAAGTTGTCCCTAGTGGGTGTCGGATAGTGTTAATGTGCGGGGATCGGGTCGGCCGCAGAGATCCGATGGACCGAAGGGCTGCTTCCGCACTGTATCTCTAAACTAAACTAAACTAAAAAAAACACCTGAATGTTCAGATTTCTAGCCAGCTCTTTTATCAAGAACGACTTGCAGACTTCTTGCTTAGAATGGGTGTCGAGGGTTATGGTGGAGAAAGAATTAAAATGCGATTAGGAGGCAGGAGATCAGCCATGATTGAATGGCGGAGTAGACGTGATGGGATGAATGGCCTAACTCTACTCCTATAACTTATGACCTTATGAACTTCAACGTGTAGGTCAACTCATTCCTAACCTCTGGGCCTATGCTTTGCATAGTGATAATTTTGCAAAGGGACATAATGGAAGTCAGATTCCAGTGCATCCAGTCCCTTAAGCTTATTCTATCCTTGGCTGATTCATGTAGTGAAATTGCATGCAGGTAAATGGCAACGCCAACCTTGATTGAACGACACAAGCATTTTCTTCATTTTAGTTTTATGCTTTAATTTGTAACATTTCAAAGTGTACGTTGTAACCGGTATTTAGTTTTATTTGTTTAAAGGCATTTAAAGAGTATTTAAATATTTCTGATCAGAAATTTTAAAACTATATAGAAGGGTTTTTGACAGCCACACAGCAGTAAGTTGCAGGTTTCATGTGCTTTGCATGCTATGACAAGATACACAGTGAGGTTGGACAGTATTGCTGGCAACAACGCATTCCTCCATGATGAGTTCACTTTGCTCATTTTGAACAGAAGGTCAGTGCCAACAACGCCACTGATCCCGACAGCCTTGTGTGCATTTGTACCCATGTTTCACTGTCGCGGAATGTCAAAATCATCTATGCTAAGTGTGAACCCATAGAAATAAACTGCCTGGCTGGAGTTCCCAGCTGTGTTCTCAGAACCTGGGGCCAGCACAGTGGTGCAGCGGTAGAGTTGCTGCCTTACAGCACAGAGACCTCGGGTTCGATCCTGACTATGGCTGCTGTCTGTATGGAATTTAAACATTCTCCCCATGAGCTGAGTGGGGTTCTCCGGATGACCCGGTTTACTCCCAAACTCCAAAGACGTTTATAGGCTAACTGGCTTGGTAAAATTGTAAATTGTCCCTAGTGTGCAGGATAGTGCTAGTGTGTGGGGATTGTTGGTTGGCAGGGACTCGGTGGACCGAAGGGCCTGTTTCTGCGCTGTATTTCTCAACTAAACTAAAATATAAACCTACACGGACATCTTTAAAAGGACCACTATCAACCGGGTGCCAAAGAAAAGCAAGGGTAGCATGTCTTAATGACCATCATCCAGAGGCACTGACATCCACCATCATGAAGTGCTTTGAAAGACTGGTAATGGAACACATTAGCTCCAGCATCACAGATAGCTTTGAACCATTGCAATTTGCCAACCATCGCAACAGGTTCATCACAGCAGATTGCCTCTCCTTGGCTCTTTACTAACCAGGAACATCTGGATAACAAGGACCCCTATGTATGTCACCTATTTATTTCCTATAGCTCTGCATTCAATACTATAATCTCAGCCAAATTCATCTAAAAACTCCTGGTCTGAGGAATCAGCACTTCCGTCTGCAACTGGATCCTTAACTTCCTGACCCATTGTCCACAATCAGTGGATGCACTGTAGCAAGTATTCTACCAGGATGCATCACAATTAGCTACAGGTCTGCCTGAGACTGCAACATATTGCTAAGAGTGCATCACTCAAACTAGCCTCCCCCTCCCATCGTCCCCATCTACACTTCACTTGGCCTTGGAAAAGCAGCCAACATAATCAAGGACCACTTACATGCCTGTCATTCTCTTTTCTCCCCTCTCCCAGATGATACAAAAGATTGAAATGACATCTAACCAGATATAAACACAGCTTCTTCCCAGCTATAGTCAGACTACTGAATGGACCTCTCATGAGCTAAAGTTGTAGTCCTATCTCCAATCCTACCTCACTGTGGCTCTTGCTTCTTTTTAATCAGCACTGTCTCTGTACCTGTACCACTGTGCTAGCACTGTATACTGCACTCAGTTTATTTTTCTCATTGCACTACCTTTTGTACTTGTGTATGGCTCCATTATACTGATGCATGATATGAGTTCATGGATAGCACGCAAAACAGTTTTTCCCTGTAATTTGGTACACCCCACAATAGTAAACCAATACATCAAATGCAGATGATTGAACACGTAGGGTCTCACAGAGTAAATAGGAAAAGCACAACCTAGTCGGGTGCAAAGTCAACTTGGCTCAACGTGTGGTATGTGCTATGTCGTCCCTTCAGTTACACCAGGATGAGATTTGTTCCCTTGTTGTTTTCCAAACCAGTGTATATGGTTGTTAATACTGTATTCCATCTTTGAGATCAGTTGTTTTTTCAAACTTTCTTAGCGTTGCCTTTTTTGGAGTTCCTGCTACTCGTCAAGTTACTGTGGGCCATCCCAGTTCAATGCATTTCTGATGCATTAGTGATACTACTTGAAATAGATGCTGTGAAACAGAACAATCTTAATTTAAACAATGCCCTTGGCCATTTTTTAAACATTCTCAAATCAATTTTGCTGAAAATGAAAGGATATTGCCCAATAATGCCATTTTGCAATGCGATCCAATTTAAATTAGATTCAGTGTTCCAGATCTAATAATGTGTCATCCCAAATCATGGATATACTCATGCAGCACAGAAAGAGGCTCTACAGTCCACGCTGGCATCAAGTTTAGTTTAGAGATACAGCACAAAACAAGCCCTTTGGCCCACTTGTCCACACTGACCAGCAATCCCCGCACATTAACACTACCCTACACACACTAGGGATAATTTTACATTTATACCAAACCAATTAGCCTACAAACCTGTACGTCTTTGGAGTGTGGGAGGATGCCAAAGATCTCGGAGAAAAAAAAAAAACGCAGTAGGTCACCGGGGAGAACATACAAACTTGGTGCAGGACAAGCACCCGTAGTTAGGATCGAAACATGGGTCTTCATTGCTGTAAGGCAGTAGCTCTACCACCCCGTGCCATCCTCACTCTCCGCACTAACCCAACACCAATCTCATTTGACTCTTACACCCACATAAGGAGAGAGTTACTGGCCCATTAGCTCGTGATGATCCCCACCAGATTAACCTATCGCTCAGAATAATTTTGCAGAGACACACACAAACACAGCTAGACAGAGAGGGAGAGAGAGAGACACACACACACACTTAACCTGCAATCGGGGACACCGGCCAATTACACACAGATTACAGAGACTGGTTAGAGACCCTTGCTTAGAGTTTAATTTATTAAGTCACGTGTACCGAGTACAGTGAAATGCTTTTGTTAGGGTTCATTGCTGGTTTGGATTTTCAAAGAAAATTTAGCATTTTTTTTTGAGGGCATCGAAAGCATTTCTTCCCTCTCCAGCAGTCGCAGACAGTATACAAAAGATTGAAAGTACATACAACCAGAAAAACAGCGTCTTCCCCTCTGTACTCACCTTACTAAACAGTCCTCCCATGAACTAAGGGTAGTCCTGATCTTCCATGGGACAGTTTTTTCTGGACATGTAGCGCTACAATGCTGTAAACTGTATTCTGTACTCTTGTATGGTTCTCTTTGCACTACTTGCAATACTTGCATGTGGCTTGATTGTACTAGTGTTTAATCTGATCTGATTAATATGATTGGATAAAATGAAAACAAAGCTTTCCACTATACTTCAGCACACAGGCAATAATAAAACAATACCAATAATAATCTGTGTGCCTTTAGGATATGGGAAGAAAACTGCAGCCACACTGGGCAACATTGTAGATCAGGATTGAACATAGGTCTCTGTAGTAGGAACCATGAGAGATCAGCTTCACTATGCCATTCCAAATATATTAATGATTTTATTGAGCGAAACTGGGGATGGGACATTGCGCAAACTGTCAAGGGACTTTCCAGGCCAGCGTTTGTTGTGGTTTTGTTCCTGGAGGACACACAGTACTCAAGGATAGTTTAGATCCGCAAGGTGTCTCCTTTTGCAGGAGCAAGGAAGCACCAATTAACCATATAACAATTACAGCACGGAAACAGGCCCTCTCGGCTCTTCCAGTCCGTGCCGACCATTTGTTTTCCCCTAGTCCCATCTACCTGCACTCAGACCATACCCCTCCATTCCCTTCCCATCCATATACCTATCCACTTTTCTTTTAAATGTTAAAATCGATCCTGCCTCCACCACCTCTGCTGGAAGCTCATTCCACACAGCCACCACCCTCTGAGTAAAGAAGTTCCCCCTCACGTTACCCCTAAACTTCCGTCCCTTAATTCGCATGTCAGGCCCTCTTGTTTGAATCTTACCTACCTTTAATGGGAAAGACTTGTCCACGTCAACTCTGTCTACCCCTTTCATCATTTTAAATACCTCAATCAAGTCTCCCCTTAACCTTCTGCGCTCCAAAGAATAAAGACCTAACTTGTTCAACCTTTCTCTGTAACATAGTTGCTGGATCCCAGGTAACATTCCTGTAATCCCATCATCTGCAATATCCTCCTATTTCTACGCTGACATGCCCGTGGTACTGGTAATAATCCAGTGATTATTACCTTTGAGTTCCTACTTTAAAGTTTATCTCCTAGCTCCCTGTTCACCTTGTAGGACCGCATCCCTTTTAGATGGTGTTAGATGGGTATAGATGGATTAGATATGGTTTGGAGGTGTTTAGAGGGGGGTTTAGGGGTGTCTAGAGGGTTTAGATGAGGTATAAGGCCGGTTTAGAAGGTGCGAGAGGGGTTTTAGGGGTGTTTTGCAGGTTTTTACAGGGATTTAGAGGGGCTTTTAGAAACATATGGGGTTTTGAGGCTTCTTAAGGATTAGAAATTGTAGGACGTAATTGTGAGTTATTCGTATGTTTCAATGAAATCTGGCAAAATCAAGGAATCTGTGATATAGTTTGTCTTATCATTTCTGAAAGCCGATGGCGTGAGAGTGGAATAGAACTTTTGGTCAATGAATGTACAACGCATGAATTTCCTTCATCGATGTTAAGAACCTGTTTGAAAAAACTACATAAGCAGTTTGACCTTCAATTATTAAATTCAGTTAGTTGTTCATTAGCAAATTACTAAAGGAAATGTTAAAAATATTCTGTTTTGCTAATTATTTGTCAACCATAGTTGTGCCTCCTGATTCACTGACTTTCAGATAGACCATACTGGATTTTTATACTTTCCTGTTTTAATTATTTCCTTGTGTATGTGTTTATGGGTATCCAGGGATGGATTAAATGACGTTAGTCTATATTTGTCAATGGTCTATAGATATATCTTTCCATTGGGGCAAGATAAACTAAAACTTTTACTGTCAAGCTGCTCCAAATTGTTACTATTTTTATGGCTTACATTTTTACAGCAAAATGAACCAGACAGCACTGATGGAAAGCAGACAATCTCTGGCAGTGATGAGGAATCCACATCCAGAATAAACCATTGTCAGTGGCCAAATTCACCAGACATAATCCCTTGTATGTTCATTGAACCCACAGTTCATACAGTGTAGACTCAGATGTCAAAATGTGTAATGATAATCTCAGTTACATTCTCATTCACTTGTATCCTCTGTAAGGAAGGAAGGAAATCTCTGTAAGGACTGCTTATGGTTAGCATGCTTTTGTAGTTACCTTACACTTGGATAGACTTCTTGTGACTCACACTGACAACAATGAGCAGTGATTAGAAAATTCCATTCTTCACGATCCTTTAAAAACATACCACTCTGAAGAACAGATGATATCATTCTGCAGGTATGTCTGATAGTCATTATGGCAGTAACCAGATAGTGGTTGCTGTGAGAACTTTTAAATGGAAGATCTCACTTATATATACTGGCCTGAAAAATAACAAAGTGCTTTCTGTGCTCACCATGGTAATGGCGGAACTCTGACAGTAGCTTCTGGAATACACATATACACAGATTGACACTGTAATCCAGAGAGATTTGTCAGTGATTTCCTTGTTCCTTCACAGAAGGCACTCAATCTATATTTCTAAAAGTCTGATCTTGACCGCTTTTGGCTCACTGTGCTGTGATTTCCGAGAAAACGCTTCCACCTACGGCCGTCATTTTTGGCCACCTCGCTCATAGCCTTCCTCCGCCTTCCTGGACTAGAGGATGTTTCCCATCGATGAAACATAAAAGACTTATTAATGTTTTTAAAAATGTTGCCATTCTCTCTGCTGCCCCTGCTGGTGGGAGGTGGGAGGGACTATAAAACCCAGAAGTGTTGTGCCTCAGTCAGCCTCTGCAAGATGGGGGAAAGTGAGAGGGTCATGTCTCTCAGTCTGAGCTGTGAATAACAGTGAACACATGTCTACTAAATTGTGAGTGTAGTTTTACTGACCTTCAGTGCCCTTAATGTTTGAAGTGGTTTGAAGTAAAGAGCACAGCAAATGGTGGTTTGGGTGCTTTGGGTTGAAGTAAAAGGCACTACTGCAAATGGTGGTTTGGGTGCTTTGGGTTGAAGTAAAAAGGCACTACTTAAATGGTGGTTTGGATGCTTTGGGTTGAAGTAAAAAGGCACTACTGCAAATGGTGGTTTGCGTTGAAGTTAAAAGACACTACTGCAAGTGGTGGTTTGGGTGCTTTGGGTTGAAGTAAAAGGGCACTACTGCAAATGGTGGTTTGGGTGGTTTGGGTTGAAGTTAAAAGGCTCCGGGGAATGTTTGTGATACAATAGATCAAAATAGTTTAGCAGCAGTAGTTATCAACAGATTAAGCTTCTGTAACTGCACAATGGGCTATTAACTGTAGGGTGCTGGGAACCTCCGTGACAGGCTAGCTCAATGATAAAACGAGAAATACTTAGCCAACATGATTACAAAAGAAAAGAAAATGGTAAATGCTGGAAAAACGAAGCTGTAAAGGATGAATCCATGGAAAGAGAAACAGGTAATGTTTCAGATGAAGAAGGGGGTTACACAAAAAGCTGGAGAAACTCAGCGGGTGTAGCAGCATCTAAGGAGCGAAGGAGATAGGCGACGTTTCGGGTCGAGACCCTTCTTCAGACTGGTCAGGGATCAGGGAAACGAGAGATATAGACGGTGATGTGGAGAGATAAAGAACAATGAGTGAAAGATATGCAAAAAAGTATCGATGATAAAGGGAACAAGCCATTGTAAGCTGTTTGTGGTGTGAAAATGAAAAGCTAGTGCGACTAGGGTGGGGGAGGGAGATGGAGATAGAGGGAATGCCAGGGCCCAGGGCTGAGGAGAGGTGGGAGGGGGAGGGGAGGAGACAGAAGGGGTTAATAGAATTGAGAAAATTCAATGTTCAAGCCCAAAGGGATGCAGACTCCCCAAGTGGGAATATGAGGTGCTGTTCCTCCAACTTGCGGTGTTGCTCACTCTGGCTATGGAGGAGGCCCAGGACCGAGAGGTCGGATACGGACTAATGGGAGGGGGAGTTGAAGTGCTGAGCGACCGGGAGGTCGGGTTGGTTTTTCGCGGACCGAGCGGAGGTGTTCGGCGAAACGATCGCCAAGCCTCCGCTTGGTCTCACCGATATAGATCATCTGGCATCTGGAGCAGCGGATGCAGTAGATGAGGTTGGAGGAGGTGCAGGTGAACCTCTGTCGGACCTGGAAGGACTGCTTGGGTCCCTGAAAGGAGTGGAGGGGGGAGGTGAAGGGACAAGTGTTGCATTTCTTGCGGTTGCAAGGGAAAGTGCCCGGAGGAAGAGTAGAGCGGGAGGGGAGGGAAGAATTGACAAGGGAGTCGCGGAGGGAGCGGTCTTTGCGGAAGGCAGACAGGGGGGGAGATGGGAAGATGTGGCGGGTGGAGGGGTCACGTTGGAGGTGGCGAAACTGGCGGAGGACTATCTGTTGTATTTGCCGGCTGGTGGGGTGAACGGTGAGGACCAGGGGGACTGCCCTGTTTGCGGAGTGGGGGAATGGGGAGAGAGGGCAGTGTTGCGGGGTATGGAGGAGACCCTGGTGCGAGCCTCATTAATAGTGGGGGAGGGGGAATCCCTGTTCTCTGAAGAATGAGGCCATTTGTGAATGACTGGTGTGAAAAACCTCATCCTGGGAGCAGATGCGGCGTAGACGAAGGAATTGGGAATAGGGGATGGAGTCCTTACAGGAAGCAGGGTGGGAGGAAGAGTAGTCCAGGTAGCTGTGGGAGTCAGTGGGTTTGTAGTGGATGTCGGTCAGGAGTGTATCACCTGCAATAGAGATGGTGAGGTCAAGGAATGGTAGGGAAATGTCAGAAATGGTACCAAGTGTATTTGAGTGCCGGATGGAAGTTGGTGGTGAATGAATGAAGTCAGTCAGTTGTGTGTGGAGTGCAGGAGGTGACACCAAAGCAGTCATTGATGTAACGGAGGTAGAGGTCGGGGATGGGGCCCTGGTACGCCGAGAACAAGGATTGTTCGACGTACCCAACAAAGAGGCAAGCGTAGCTGGGCCCATGCGTGTGTCCATAGCTACGCCTTGTGTTTGGAGGAAATGGGAGGAATCAAAAGAGAAGTTATTGAGGGTAAGGACCAACTCCGCTAGGCGGAGGAGGGTGTCAGTGGACGGGTATGGGTTGCTCCTCTGGTCGAGGAAGAACCGGAGGGCTTTGAGACCGTCCTGGTGGGGGATGGAGGTGTAGAGTGACTGGATATCCATGGTAAAGATGAGAGGATGGGGGCCTGGAGAATGCAATGCACGGAGCCGACGGAGAGTGTCTGAGGTGTCTTGAACATAGGTGGGGAGGGATTTAACAAAGGGGGATAGGATGGCGTCAAGGTATGTAGAAATGTTTTCGGTGGGGCACGAACAGGCAGAGACAATGGGTCTGCCAGGGCAGTCGGGTTTGTGGATTTTGGGGAGAAGGTAAAATCGGGCCGTGCGGGGCTGGGAAACGATGAGGTCGGAGGCTCGGGGGGGTAGGGAGCCGGAGCTGATGAAGTCGGTTATGGTGCTCAAGATGGAGAATGAAGATTTCAGATGAAGAACCCTTTGGAAAGAGAGTAAAATGAGCCACCTTGGGTAGCAGCAAAATATGGGTGAAACTCTTTGTTGGAGCAAAGCCATGTGGCAACAACCGATGTTCAGTCCACAAGAATGACCCTGAGGCAATGGTATAAAGTTAATATACTATGACTGGTTATATTTTGCTGATATGGTTCTGGTAGACTGGAACATGTTCAGCAGGCTAGACTATGCACAGAGTGAAAACGTTAATGGGGTGAAAGGCAGATATGTTCTTATTTATTCAAAAATAAATAAAATGTTATTTAGATAATTCAATGCTGCAATATTTCAAGATCGACGATAAGGAGTTGTTCTTTGGACTTGTGTTGGGTCTTGTTCTAGTGGTGCAGGAGGCCACTGAGACAAAGAGGCCAGAGGGAGTGCAATGGTGAGTTAAAATAGTAGGGAACTGAATGTTCAGGGTATAACTCAAACTCCTGGAGAAATTCAATGGGCCAGGCTGCATCTGTGGAGGAAAATGGACAGATTTAATTTTGGTCAGTACCCTTCTTCAGACTTCTTCATCAGTGTCCAATGCAGACAAGGGAGTTTGCAAAGGGAGCCATCCAATGCAGAAAGGGGAGGGTATGGGATTATAGGCATCAGGAACTGAAGACAAAATGTGTAGGAAAGAACTGCAGATGCTGGTTTAAACCAAAGATAGACACAAAATGCTAGAGTAACTTAGCGGTACAGGCAGCATCTCTGGAGAGAAGGAATGGGTGATGTTTTGGGTCGAGACCCATCTTCAGACTGATGCTGGTTTACAGAAAGAGACACAAAATGCTAGAGTAACTCAGTGGGTCAGGCAGCATCTCTGGAAAACATGGATATGTGTAGTAGTGGAATCTTATTGGAGTTGGCAGAAATTGTGAAGGATGATTCATTGGATGCAGACTGATGATGATGTTACTATTTCCCATTATGAGACGATGCTCCTGTGCTCCAAGTCAGATGGTGATTCTTCAAGAGGCTTCTTGTGTGTGGTGATATACGTATTTTGCAAATCTTTTATTAGCTATTTAGTCTGTAGACAATAGACAATAAGTACAGGCCATTTGGCCCTTCGAGCCAGCATCGCCATTCAATGTGATCATGGCTGATCATTGCCAATCAGTACCCTGTTCCTGCCTTCTCCCCATATCCCCTGACTCCGTTATCTTTAAGATTAGCGAAAATATTAGCTAGACGATTAAGTAAGTATGCAAGTAAATTAATACATCTGGATCAAACGGGGTTTATCCCTAAGAAACAATCATTTAAAAATTTGAGACCTCTGCTCAATATAATGCATTCACACCAAATTGAAGATCAAAAACTATCAATTATTTCGTTGGATGCAGAGAAAGCATTCGATTAGGTGGCATGGGATTATATGGTTAAAGTATTGCAAAAATTCCAATTGGGAGAGAATTTCATTCTATGGATTAAATTACTATACAATAAGCCAACGGCCAGAACATTAACTAATAAAATTTTATCTATAAAATTTCAATTGTCAAGGGGTAATAGACAAGGATGTTCACTATCACCATTGTTATTTACTCTTATAATTGAACCCCTAGCGGAAAGAATTAGAACTCATCCGAATATCCATGGCTATAATACAAAATATTCAAATAATAAAATATCATTATATGCTGATGATGTACTACTGTACATCACAAAACCTCATATCACTATCACCAAGTATATTAAATTTAATCGACGATTTCGGATCATTTTCAGGATACTGAATAAATTGGAATAAAAGTGAAATCATGTCACTAAAACCTAAAGATTCTACACATCTCTTACAGTTTCCTTTTAAAATAGCTATAGAAAAATTTAAATATTTGGGTATTGAAATTACATCAAGACATGTTTAATGCAAATTATAATCTTTTACTTAAGAAATTATATAATTTAATTAAATTCTGGAAAACGCTTCCGATGTCTTTAATAGGCCAAATAAATGCAATAAAAATGATTTTTCTACCACAAATTTTATACCTGTTCCAATCAATTCCAATATACCTACCATTTTTTTTAAAAACTGGATTCAGACATTACAAATTTTATATGGGATTATATAAGTCCCATAGAATTTAAAGAACACACTTGAATAAACCCAAAGCAGTAGGGGGATTAGCACTCCCTAATTTTATGTATTATTATTGGTCTGTAAATATTAGAAATATGATTCAACTGCTGGATAATTCTCTTACCCAGCAACTGGATTGGATTATTATGGGAGAAAACAGGACTGCTCCCCCCCCTTGTAATATTGGAGCGATCCTTCTTTCACCAATGAAGCTGAATAATACAAATTATAACAAAAATCCAATTATATATAGTACAATTAGAATTTGAAAACAAATAAAATACAATTTAAAATTAAGAAGTTTATCTCTCTTATCTCCTATAGTTAAAAACCCTTCGTTTAAAGCCTCAATTATAGATAAAGCATTTATACAATGCGAAAGAGCAGGAATTAAAACATTGGGAGATTTGTATGAAACGGGAAAATTACTATCATTTAAACAATTACAACTAAAGTACAATTTGGGAAACAATCAGTATATTAAATATTTTCAAATATGTGACTATCTGAAAAGATATGCACAAGAATATTACAATCAGATCTACTGGTTGAAGCAATGAATACAAAGGCTGAATCAGCAAACAATATTATATATATATATAATATTATGCTAAATGCAGAAATACCAACAACTGAAGGCATTAGTAGAGACTGGGAACAAGAATTAACTATCAAAATTTCCAAAGAAAGGTGGGAAGAATGTGCATAAATGTTCAATTAACGTAAGACACACTTTAATACAATTAAAATCTTACATAGATTATACTATTCTAAAACTCCATATTCTAAAATAAGTAAACTTTTTCCTAACGTCTCACCTATCTGTGATAAATGCCAGTCTCAAGAAGCTACTATAGCGCACTCATTTGTCTTTTGTACAAAAATTCAAAAATTTTGGACTGATATTTTTGAAATCTTCACAAAATTATTTAAAATAAAACTGACACCAAAGGCAGAATGGATTATTTTTGGAACAACGGAAGGTAGCCCTGAATTAAATGTGTTTCAAAATAATCTATTTGAATACAGCTTAATAACTGGAAAAAAAGCTAAATTCTGGAAAAATGCTCCCATACCAGCAGTAAATATGTGGATTTCAACTATGTTTGAAACACTACATCTGGAAGATACGAGACTCTACCTGGCAGGAAAATCAGATCGCTTCTATAAGATGTGGTCTGCATTTATAGATCAACTACAAGGATAGGGTGTAAGAATACCTCAAAAAGGTACTGGCGTCGGGTCTTGGTGAAGGGGGATGAATAAACTGCCGAGTTGGTAAATTCCTTTTGTGTGATGTTTATAATAAAATAACTGGCTCTTCCTATCTCTTAATCTCCTTTCTCTAACTCTTCGACTACGGACTCTCTCTTCTTTCCCTTTGTCACGCTTTTTCACTTCCACAACTCCCTCTCATTTTCTCTACTTTCTCTGTTTCTATTCTTTTTCTTTAATAGCCTTAAAAACTAAGGGGTACGATGATTGTAATAATATATACGGGACATACACTGATGCAATTTACTGTACCTCTAATAAATAAAATAAAATAAATAAATAAATAAAATGATTCGGTGGCCTTGCACCCTGCTTGAAGTGGTAGGAAACTACACTTGAATTTGGTGGCCTTGCACCCTGCTTGAAATGAGTAGAAAGAAAATGGATTTGAAATTGGTGGCCTTGCACCCTGCTTGAAATGGAAATTTCAAGCAATAGCCATGAGTCAACTGCCAGCCCAACCAGCCGAGTGAGTGAGCTGCCAGCACATCAGGCTTGAGGAATTGAGCTGCCACCCCCAAGAGCCCATACCAGCGCTCCAGAAAGCCCCCCCACTGGCCACCAATATTGGAATTGGTGGAATATTGCGTCGGGGAACCAGCCCTCCCATGTGAACATGGGCCCACTTAGTCTAGTATATATATATATATTTTCCAGTGTGACCTACACAAATTGATTAACTTTTTGTGATCTACAAAATATATTTCACTTCAAATATTTTTGGTATCTTATAGGATTGACTTTTGTTGAAACTGGAACACTAAACTTATTTGAATACTTGATTTGTAAACAGTACAGAGATTAGTATATAAACTTAAAGCACACGGTATTGGGGGTTCAGTATTGATGTGGATAGAGAACTGGCTGGCAGACAGGAAGCAAAGGGTAGGAGTAAACGGGTCCTTTTCAGAATGGCAAGCCCAGTGACTAGTGGGGTACCGCAAGGCTCAGTGCTGGGACCCCAGCTATTTACAATATATATTGATGATTTGGATGAGGGAATTGAATGCAACATCTCCAAGTTTGTGGATGACACGAAGCTGGGGGGCAGTGTTAGTTGTGAGGAGGATGCTAGGATGGCTGCAATGGTGACCTGGATAGACTGGGGAGAGTGGGCAAATGCATGGCAGATGCAGTATAATGTGGATAAATGTGAGGTTATCCACTTTGGTGGCAAAAACAGGAGGGTAGACTATTATCTGAATGGTGGCCGATTAGGAAAAGGGAAGATGCAACAAGACCTGGGTGTCATGGTACACCAGTCATTGAAAGTAGGCACGCAGGTGCAGCAGGCAGTGAAGAAAGTGAATGGTATGTTAGCATTCATAGCAAAAGGATTTGAGTATAGGAATAGGGAGGTTCAACTGCAGTTGTACAGGGTTTTGGTGAGACCACACCTGGAGTATTGCGTACAGTTTTGGTCTCCAAATCTGAGGAAAGACATTCTTGCCATAGAGGGGGTACAGAGAAGGTTCACCAGACTGATCCTGGGATGTCAGGACTTTCATATGAGGAAAGACTGGATAGACTCGGCTTGTACTCGCTAGAATTTAGAAGATTGAGGGGGGATCTTATAGAAACTTTACAACATTCTTAAGGGGTTGGACAGGCTAGATGCAGGAAGATTGTTCCCGATGTTGGGGAGGTCCAGAACAAGGGATCACAGTTTAAGGATAAGGGGGAATTCCTTTAGGACCGAGTTGATGAAAACATTTTTCACACAGAGAGTGGTGAGTCCTCTGGAATTCTCTGCCACAGAAGGTAGTTGAGGCCAGTTCATTGGCTATATTTAAGGGAGTTAGATGTGGCCCTTGTGGCTAAATGGATCATGGGGTATGGAGAGAAGGCAGGTACAGGATATTTGAGTTGAATGATCAGCCATGATCATATTGAATGGTGGTGCAGGCTCGAAGGGCCGAATGGCCTACTCCTGCACCTATTTTCTATGTTTCTATGTATCTACACTTTCAGAGTTTGTTCTTGGTTTTACTATGAGTAAGGAATCCTGACAATAAGGTATGCTCTGCAACACCAGCCAACATGCATCACAATATTTGACATAATTTACACAAAGTTCATAAGTCCCCAAAACATACAGATCATTCATATTGAAGGATCCCATGTCAGATCCAGAGATTGTTAGAAAACATGCCCATTTTAGTTTGGGCCGCACAGTGGTGCAGCAATAGATTTGTTGCCTCACAGCACCAGAGATCCGAGGTTCGATCCTAAACCACGGGTGCTGTCTGTATGGAGTTTGTACATTCTCCCTGTGACCACATGAGTTTTCACCAAGTGCTCTGGTTTCCTCCCAGATGTGCATGTTTGTATGTTAATTGGCTTTTAGGTTAATGCCTGCACAATGATTATTTTGTAAAAATAATTGTCCCCAGAATGTAGGATAGTGCAAGGTGATCATTGGTCAGGGGACTCAGTGGGCCAAAGGGCCTGTTTCTGTGCTGTATCTGTATCTGTAAATATTGCAGAGGGGAGTGGTTGGAAGAACAGAGGCAATGGGTGCAGACTAAAGTCCATCAAGGTTGCAATCACTTTAAAACAAAATGTTTGTTAGAGATGGAAGAGAATAAAAAGAAACAAATTGAGAGGTAAAGGTACATTCCAAGAGAGAGGGCAAAAGAAAAGGAGTGGTTATCTGAAATTCATGAGAAAGTCCCAAAGTCACCTCGATAGAAGACAAGGTTCTGTTCTTGAAGGTTACATTAGGCATCATTGAAGTAATGTCAGAAGCTAAAGGCAGAGGGGTCAGAGTGGAAAATGGAACAGCGACTTAAACCAACCAGGATACATGAATCACAGGGTCACCTTTGTGCAGAATTGAGTGGAGGTGTTCGCAAATAAGTTCACCCAATCTGTGTTTGTTTTCCTCCAATATTAGAGGAAACCGTATCATGAGCACCAGGCTGGGAGCAAGTGCAAGTGAATTGCTGCTCGTAGGGTAGTTTTGATCCATTGATGGTGAGAAGTGGTATATGGCCATTATAGGCCCACAGACAGCCTGAACTATCTCAATGACACTTCCTTCCACACCAGTTACTGTAAGGTCTCCATTCCATTTCCCTATGTCTGCTTGGCAGAGGGCTGAAGAGGTGAATTAGTCAGGGTCCCTAGTTTTCTAATTATCTAACTAACTCATATTAGTTCATTTATTTTTACTTAAAGCAGACATTTTTTCTAAAATAAAAGTGTGATGTGTTAATCTGTGAAGATTTGCTGTATATATATATATACATATACTTTTTACATTCTCATACAATGTTTAAAATGAATGCATTATGGAAGATGGAATGCCATCATATGGAACATGACCATTTATTTAAATCACATCCATGCTACAAACAGAAGATAAATGTTGTTTCATGCAGAGAAATACATGGTATAGACCATTAGAAAGACACAAAATGCTGAAGTAACTCAGCGGGATAGGCAGCATCTCTGGAGTGAAGGAATGTGTGATGTTTCAGGTCAAGACCCTTCTTCAGATCCAAAGCCGTCTCAGCCCAAAACATCACTCATTCCTTCTCTCCAGAGATGCTGCCTGAGTTACTCCAGCATTTTGTGTCTAACTTTGGTTTAAACCAACATCTGCAGTTCCTTCCTACACATGGTATAAGCCAATATTAGGATCTGGCAATAAGTCTGCTTTATGACTTCCTGGGCAAAGAAAACATGTGGTATACTGATCAGGAGAGATTGGTGCTATCAGCACAGATATGTCGAAGAATGAACCATGATCAATTGACAGCCAAAAGTAAGGATTTGATCCTTGGTTCATTTTTCTCTCTAAATTTGACTATTATTAGTAGTATCACATTATTCTCCTGTTTTGTATTTAAGTGGTAGACTAACCACCATGTTTGCATTTACAAGATAAAATTATTATACATCTGAAGCGTGACACTAGCATGGTGTGTTTACATATTATAATTTCACTTTTACGCGGTACCCTGACATGGCGTCGAAGGACGAGAAGCCAAAGCAAAGAAGTGGAAGCCAAATAACTGAATGGAAACAAAGCCAAAATACCAAATAACCAAAAGCGTACGAAGCCGAAACGCCAACTAACCGAAAGGGTGGGGAGCCTAAATGCAAACTCACCAAAAGGGCGGGAGGTGTTGTCAGCAATTGGTCCAGACCCCCGCGTCCATCACATCACTGGCCGGTGGAGACGGGAGGGTGGGGATCATTTTCGCACACAAGCCATAGGTGACTGGGCACTCTGAACCCGAGCACCAAGTTGCAAGCGGCCAAAGGAGCACATCCATCGGGACAGCCCCCACTCTCCCATGGCCACGGCCGCCCTCCGCTTCGTCTCCTCAGTGTGGCCGCACTGTGACGGGTTGTGTGTCAGCAACGCCGGATGGAGCAGAGGTGTTGGACAAGATGGTCCCTCTCAGAGTCGCTGATAATGCACCACCATCGGACCCTAACCTCCTCACCAGGGTGATTTCCCCCCCCCGACCCCCAGACCCTGACCCACACACGGGGTGATTTACCCCCTGGCACCTACACCGGGTGATTCACCCCCACCCCGGCCACGGGGACAGACGGCTCAGGGCATTGGAAGCCATAGTGAATTGCTTTTAAAACATCGGGGGGGGGGGGGGAACGACACACAAATTCCCTGGCAGGCCGATGAAAAGTGTGCATGACAACGAACAATTTTAATCTCCCTCCCAATCCCCCCCCCCCCCCCCCCCCTCCTTTACAACAAGAAGCACATTTTATTTATTACCGTCTGGTTGCTTGCATAACGCACAAAACACCAGATAATCTGTAAACTTCTTTAACATTTCGGGTCGAGATCATTGTTCAGACCTGAAGAGTGAGTCTGAAGGGTCTCGACCATAAATGCCACCCATTCCTTCTCTCCAGAGATGCTGCCTGTCTCACTGAGACACTTCAGCATTTTGTGTCTATCTTTGGGGTGACAGTTGTCTCATTTCATCGGCTTCATGTATTGCGTGCATGGAAGAGATGCTTTACATGCCGCTTGCATCTATTCATTTGCGAGGGAGGGATGGAATGGATGTGACCACCGCTAAAAGCAAAGGCATAGTTTAGGACAGGGAAATAAACCCACCACTTAATTAACCAGGTTCCTGAATGTAAGAACTATTTATACATGTAACATTTTTGTTTTTAAATCAATGAAACTCTTATTTAATTTTTAACACAGAGTTAAAACCCCGTCCTGTGGGAAGGGCTTGTTGCGGCAAACTGGTTTTTCATAGTGCCTTCATTGTTGGGTAGGTGCTGTCCTTTCACATGGACCGCTGCCAGTGGCAGGGGTCTACACGTGGGTGTCTGGACCAATCGCGGACAAGTCCCGCCCCCCCCCTCCGGCGACGTCATTCCTGTTATTTGTCTTTCGGTTTGAGCGCCATTCGGTTAGTTGGCTTGTAGGCGACGCAGCTTTTCGGTTAGTTTGACGTTCGGCAGAGCAGCCTTCGGTTGAGTTTGCTTTTAGGCGAGGCACCCTTTTCGGTTAGTTGGCTTTTAGGCGTCCCGGCCTTTCGGTTAGTTGGCGTTTCAGCTTCGTACGCTTTCGGTTATTTGGCATTTCGGCTTTGTTTCGTTCAGTTATTTGGCATCCACGTCTTTGCTTTGGATTCTCGTCCTTCGATGCCACGTCCGCACGCGCTTTTACACAGTTTACCATTGACAGACATTATTGACTCAAACTAGAAATATACAGTGGCTTGCAAAAATATTCATACCCCTTGAACTTTTGAAGCGTCGCCTACAAGCCAACTTTTCCACATTTTGTCATGTTATAACCACAAAAGTAAATGTATTTTATTAGGATTTTATGTGATAGACCAACACAAAGTGGTGCATAAGTGTGAAGTGGAAGTAAAATGATACATGGTTTTCAAATCTTTTTACAAATAAAAAACTGAAAAGTGTGGCGTGCAGAAGTATTCAGCCCCCTTTACTCTGATACCCCTAAATAAAATCCAGTGAAACTAATTGCCTTCAGAAAGTCACCTAATTAGTAAATAGAGTCCACTTGTGTGTAATCTAATCTTAGTATAAATACAACTGTTCTGTGAAGCCTCAGAGTTTTTGTTAGAGAACATTAGTGAACAAACAATGTTCCTTGGGCATCATGAAGCCCAAGGAACACACCAGACAGGTCAGGGATTAAATTTTGTGGAGAAGCTTAAAGCAGGTTGGTTATAAAAAAATATCCCAAGCTTTGAACATCTCACGGAGCACTGTTCAATCCATCATCCGAAAATGGAAAGAGTATGGCACAACTGCAAACCTAACAAGACATGGCTGTCCACCTAAACCGACAGGCCGGGCAAGGAGAGCATTGATCAGAGAAAGCAGCCAAGAGGCCCATGGGTAACTCTGGAGGAGCTGCAGAGATCCACAGCTCAGGTGGGAGATTTTGTCCACAGGACAACTATTAGTCGTGCACATCCACAAATCGGGCCTTTATGGAAGAGTGGCGAGAAGAAAGCCATGTTGAAACAAAGCCATAAGAAGTCCCATTTGCAGTTTGCCACAAGCCATGGTGGGGGGACACAGCAAACATGTGGTGGAATGGTTCTCTGGTCTGATGAGACCAAAATTGAAGTTTTTGGCATAAATGCAAAAACGCTATGTGTGGTGGAAAACGAACACTGCACATCACCCTGAACACACCATCCCCACTGTGAAAACATGGTGGTGGCAGCATCATGCTGTGGGGATGCTTTTCTTCAGCAGGGACAGGGAAGCTGGTCAGAGTTGATGGGAAGATGGATGGAGCCAAATACAGGGCAATTCTTGGAAGAAAACCTGTTAGAGTCTGCAAAAGACTTGAGACTGGGGCGGAGGTTCACCTTCCAGCAGGACAACAACCCTAAACATACAGCCATACTACAATGGAATGGTTTAGATCAAAGCATAAATTCATGTGTTAGAATGGCCCAGTCAAAGTCCAGACCTAAATCCAATTGAGAATCTCTGGCAAGACTGAAAATTGCTGTTCACAGACGCTCTCCATCCAATCCCCTCTTTTATACTGTATAGGACACCGTGGCGCGAAAATACATGGGGGGGGGGGGGGGGGTGGGGGGGGGGGGGGGGGGGGGGGTGGGGAAGGGAAACCCCTACAAGCCAATCACAAATAAAGATAATATAACACATTTTATTGACAGTTCCTTCACCCCAATCACACAAAAACCCCATTATATTGATTTCTGTCAGAAGTTCTAGTTGGAAGACAGTTCACCAAAGTAAAGAAACATTTCCCAGGTAATATAAACAATTTGAGCAAGGCTCCATACTTTGACCAATCACAAGATAACAGTGCAATAACTCTGCAACATAATTAACAATACTTTACAACACCCCATTCTATAACCAATCCTGAACATGCATTTGCAACCCAAAGCCTCAGCTTTTTCTGCAAAACCCTCATACATATTACAATAGAGGGGACATCTGGACATCACCCTGTGCTTGACTTCCTCCCATGGTCCAAACACCCTGGAGCCTTGCCCTGGGACTCATGGTTTTGCAGCTTTTCACAGAAAGATAACAATCAGTCTTTGCAAATGCAGAGATCCTCCATTTTGTGATGTACTTATTCGGCCAATATTATCATTTTATATCATACTGTGATAACTAAAAAACACACAAAAGTAACCCCTCCTTTCCTGTTTTCACAGAACTGCAAGGATTGGTGTGTTGCAAATGGACTGGGCATTTTACTAAGATGTCTTGTTCGACCAATCCCCGATCAATTTGTCTATGCTGTTAATGGCCCTGTGTTTCAATAGATAGCTGCTGCATCGAAGGCAAGTGTCACCCCTTTCTGGAGAGCAACTTGGATGGGATCAATGCAAACGGCATCCTACCTGAGCTGCGTCTTCTGCCCATACTTGTGGGTCCACATACTCACAATACCTCACTCTCCCAGATGCTGGGCATAGCAGGGTAACAACTGTCCTTGGGACCTGATAGACAAATGTTGCTCTTCGTACTTATTCGGGTCTGCCACATTAATTGCCCTTTTCACCTTTGCTCCTAGATCTTTTGCGCTTGCTGGAAAGTTTACTTTTCTGGTAATATGTGGAGCAACCTCTGCAGTTCGTTTCCATAGATTCACAGCTACTTCAGCATCTTCCGCAGAGCCCTCCTTTTCATCCACTAGTGCCAAAATTCTTATTTCCACTTTTGTTCCCTCACATCAATAGCAGTTACTTTCCTTGATTTGGGAGTATCTTTCATTAATGTCTTCCTCGTACAATTTTCAGCGTTTGTCGTAATGGTGTGCCTAATTTCTTTATCCTGATACATTATTTTGATGGGTCCAGGGATAGGGGTCAGGCAATCTTGTCCATTGATTTTGGACTGGCTGGCTAATCAGGACTGCAAAAATGGATTGGTCTGTGAAAAAGATGTCAGTCTTTTTTTTTAAGTTAGGGGGGAATGATCTGAAATAGTAAGATTAAATGAGAACTTACCAGTTCGAAGTTTGATCCTTATTTTATGAGGAGTTACATTGAGGGATTACGTGAAGAAGCCCCGCCAGGCGCATGCGCATCATACTTCAAAGCAGCGGCGTGAAAACACAAAAAACAAGTAGCCGAAGTAACATAGTAAGGCCTTAAGAAGACTAGAACTACCAAATGATCTCTTAGATTATGAGGTTGGGAGCGTGAGGGCACGTAATCCCTCAACGTAACTCCTCATAAAATAAGGATCAAACTTTGAACTGCGTAAGTCTTGTTTAAAATCTTACTATTTTACTTCGGAGTCACATGAGTGACTACGTGAATGAAGATTTCAAAGCTCTGTTTTTCATGCCGTAGATGCACTCCATACGACAATCTGCTTCGGTTGACACACAGTAGTGAATAATATAATATATTGAACATTGCTTCAAATTATTCATATAACTATTTGTAATAATAATAACAAAAAACAGTAATAAGATCCCCTCTGTCCCCAGGGGGAAATTACAAACAATGATATAAAACAAAGCAAATAAAAATTAAATGGAACCCAAAACAGCTTGCCCAAACGCCCCAAACCGTGGCACTGTCTGTACAGGTTTGTCATAGAATTGTGAAAATGTTGATTCTCTAGACCATCCTGCTGCCGCCCCGAGGATTTGGTCCAGCGGCACGTCCTGAGCCTTCGCCGTGGATGTTGATGCCGCCCTGATGGAGTGAGATTTAAATACATGAGCGTCGACTCCAGCATAATTGAGAGAACCTGTTTCACCCATCTAAAAATAGTTTGTACTGACACTACACTTTTATATGGCTTTTTTTGCGACGAATGAGCAGTCCTCGTCTCAGAAACCTCTGAGACTCTTTGTTTAACTCAATACATTGGCTTAAGTGGTTATTAACTACACATAAACATTTGGTCTACAGGATTATGCTTTAAATGTCACCATGGTTCCTGGCATACCTGCCTGCTTTGTTTGATTAAATCATAACATAAAATGTAATTAATCTACAGTCAAATGCAATACAATCTATTTCGTAACAATGTAATGTTTGTACACGTATGGCTGAATACCCAGCGGCGCCATTAGCATAACCCACTTTAAGAGTTAATCTCTTGCAATAGATATTGACATAATTGGAGCCCATGCCGTGATAGAAACAAATACTGAAATCCAGATTTCTTGTATATCTAGTTTAGAGGGTTTTTGTTAAAAATTCCTCTCGTAAATCGGGTTAAAATACAACAGGTAGACCCGATAGGTTTGGTGTTCTGAAGACATGCCCTAAATAAAGACAAAGCACTCCGAGCACTGTTAATGCACTATAACTCAAGTGCCATACAAAATGCAACTTAGCAAAGGAACTCCAACACATCACATATGCTTGTAGTAATGATAAGAAAATTTGATTGTACACAGAACATCTCCCATTTCTTTATGTGAACCACATATTGTTTTTTAGTGCTATTTCTCCAGGCTGCAGTGATATCCTCCATGGTCCTGTTCGACAATCCAAGGCCTTGGAATGGTCTGGTCATAACCTCAGACCAACAAATTGATACGGTCATGTAACGGGTGACTTTCTCTGTAACCGGATGCACCAACAAATTACTGTGGAGCAATATGCCTTTAACCCATAAAATGCCCCAATAATTCCAAATAATTTATCCCTTGTGTGTGGAGAATCAAACCTTCTTGTTCATTAATCCATCTACCCCCACAGCTAACTGGGTTGTCCGTAGCCTCCCCACCAAGAGACGCTTCATCAGTCTGTAAGATAACTGAAGGTTCTTGCACCAAAAATGTAATTTATAGCTTGAACTAACATTAACAAATCCACCACTACAATTCTGCTAGAGCTGTGGTTGGTAACTGCATAACCCATTTAAAATGGCCTGCATCCTCTTTTAAGTGCTTGACTCTTGCTCTTTGAAAATGTTGATAATGCAAAGTCTCCAAACCTGTACTGCAGGGAAAGCTGCTACCAATTTCCCAAAGACCTTAGTAGCGACTTCTCGGATGGAGTATAAAGTTTTTGTGTGAGGCAAGTAACAGACATTAGCAATATCCACAACCTGGTAATGTTGGTAATGTTACTGTCCATATCACTGAATCAATAAGAATCCCAAATTTATGATATTGTTGGGTGGCTGTAACTTGGACTTAGTTGATGGATCAAAACCCTAATGTTTCAAACATATTTTTGGTTGCTGGCAAACGACTCTTCAGTGACATCTTTGAGTTTTGCTGATAAGTAAAATTTCATCTAATTTATGCTCATGACATGTGATTTGGGCCCTCAATAACCCCTAGCACAGGTTTTAAACAATTTAGTAAATAGCATAGGTGCTGAACTTAAGTCCACTAGGCAATGCTTTGTATTGCCACAGCGGTCCAATCCAACTTAAATTTCAAGTACTTCGATAATGAGATGAATTGGCACTGAATAATATGCATCTTGCAAATCAATGGTGCCATATTAACAGCCCTGTGATACCAGCAGTTTAGCAGTAACGAAGGTGTCTTTTTAAAATCGCCTATAGAGAACTGAAGAATTTAAGTGAGTGAGATCCAGAATTACACTAGACAACCATCTTTTTTTTAGGTTGGGGAATATATTTAGACAGTCGATTGGTTGAGGATGCTTAAAGGCTTTTTCAAGCTACCCTCCTCTTTTGGCATAAATTCTTAATCTCATCGTTTGACTCTGTTCAGTTCTTCTGGAGCAGAAATCACCAACATTATTAGGCTTGTGCTGTTGAGTGTGGATCTAATACCTGAGATAAATCACTGGTGAGAACTGGACACAGTTATTGAGTATAAATATATCAGTGTTATACAGACACCATTCATTATAACAATTGTATTACCTCCACTAGGAGGTTGTCACCAGAAACTTTATCGTTTAACAAAAAATTCTGTTCCCACAGTTGGCCTGTTAAGGATGTGGTTGCCATATTGGGGTTGTAGCCGGTAGTCTTGGTGGGTTAAACTTCGTTGCCCAATGGCGTCCCCTGCAGGGCCCAG